>VDFB02058242.1:316096589-316348189 GCA_007258455.2 Sequoia sempervirens | reverse complement strand
GGTGTGGATAATCACACTAGGTAATTATTTTGGGTTCACTTGATGTTGTATTGTAACATTGTATTAGTATTTAATGTGTGGGAGACATGTGATAATAATTTAATATTGGAGAAATATTTAGTGTGGTGTTTTAGTACCCAATATTAAATAAGGGGTTAGTGGTTTTGTATTCACATGGATTTTTGGTACATGGTTTCACCTTACCACTAGTTGTATTTTGTGTGAGCTTGAGTCTATAAAACGAAACACATGTGTAGTAGTTTAGGTTGGTTTTCATTATTGAGTCTTTTTGTGGAGTGCATTTGTAAAGCATGGCATGGGATGTGTGGATTCATGCTTGGACACATGGGAATGCATTGGAAGGCTTGATGCTTCAAAATTATTCATTGTAACTCTTTTATTGCTTTATACTGAATAATATGGAGTGTGGATGCTTTTGGAGGTTGGGTTTTTCCCTCTTAAGGGTTTTCCAAGGGTATACCCTATGGCTTGTCTATTTTATCTATGCATTTGGAAAAAAATTATGCATGTTAATTTCTCATGGGTTATGTAGGAAATGAATTAATATTATGGGTTTAAATTCAATATTTCCTAATAGACATGGTGCTAGAGAACAAGGTATTCATGTCCCTGGGTATGTGTAGGATCTTTATGGAAAAAACAAGCCCTTAAGTGGCAAAAAATTCAAAAAAATCAGAGTTAGGCAACTTGATGTAAAAATTTGAATAAGTTATCTATATTATTTCAAAAATATGTAAGAATAAATACTGTAGCAAATTGAATGTAGTTTCTAAACTACTAGGTTTGTTTGAAAAAAAATAAAATCTAGTTGATGAAAATTTGAAATTTCAATGCAGTGGTACTTGAATTTCAGGGAAAAAATAAGTAGGTGTTTGTCTGACCACCCTAACCACAATAAAATGATAATATTTTTTTTGTAATATTTAAGATATAAGTAGATGACTCATGCCCTGATGTGATGCATATTTTTTTGTAATTTTTTTCCACGTAAATAATTAATTATGAATTTTTTTATTACAATTTTTGAAAAAATATAAAAACTCGTATGTCTAACCACCTTAACTTGGTCAAAACTGCATGAAATTCAATTTTTCTTTTTTTAATCCTATATTATGCGAAGCATAGAATGTGACACATATTTTAGATTCAAAATATGTGATACCGTTTGAAAGCTATAGATGTTTTTCAATCAGCCTATCAATTAGAACTTTAGTCGTAATTTGAATAGAAAATGAATAATAATTACTTATTAAATTCAAAGTAAAGCATAATTTATATCGGTGGAAAGCTTAGAATCTCCTTTAAAAACCCTTTTTGTTTCATCAATTTTGGGTAAAAAAATATTCATCAACCGCATACCTGTCATATTGCCACTTTTTGGCCCATCATGATCCTGCACATACCCCCCTATAGAGCCTAACATGTAAGAAACAACTCATGGTCTTGGTTATTGTCCTTTGATAGAAATAAAACCAACCAACAAGCCTTCACTTAATATCAACACTCTTACAAAATATTCCTCTAAGCATACTTTAACACTAGTGCATCTTGAATTGATAGACACTAGTGGTCTTGATTTTATCCTTTGAAAGAAACAAATAAATCTTTGCTTAATTTCAATGTAATCACACAAAACAATAATGATTCAAATTTTATATATTTTACACCCTCTTGTAAAGGAAAGAAAAAAATCTCGCAATCTAAAGAGTCTTGTGTAGGTATGACACCTTGTACTAAGCAAGAGACATCTTTGTAGCAAAATAAAAGAACATATTCTACCATTGATCAAGAGATTATCTTGATGAGACTCCTTCAAGATCATTTGATATCTCTCCCTCCAAGAACATGAAAGGAATTTTACTACAATAGCTCATTTTGTGCATATCATAGAGTTCATCTAGTCATGCTACTAATGAATGTAAGGCTTTAAGTAACAATATTCAAAATCTTAGGGATTGTGGTCCTCTTCCTTGTGTTTAGGCACCTAGTTCCTCTAATTGAAACTTATTTTCAACCTATTCAGCTCATCCTTGTCCTTCACTTAGTGGGTACAAGAGGTTAGGTAGCCTTGTCGTCGTATGTCACTTATCATTGCCCCTTTGGGTTAGTTGATCACCTATCATGAACATATAAGAGCAAGCTCGGGATGTGGACGACATGCCTTAAGTTGGCTCACATGTGACATACTTATTCATGACATAGCTTATCAAAAACATAGGATTTGACATAGGGCTTTCTGAATAAGCTGTTATATATTCTTCTACTTTAAAGCAATTTCTCATAGTAATGATGTTAGCAACCACTTTAAAGTGTGGGAATACATCAACACTCATGTTTCACTATGTTATTTTCTTCCTTCTTTCAATGTGTTCTTTTCTTTGTTGTATCATTGGGTTTCATTTCCTTTGAGAACGTTATATTTATTTGATTTGTCCTCTCTTGGAGACATTATGCATGATGTTCCCTAATAAGAGACCTTAGATGAACCAAGCAAAATCCCTTTGAACATTCCTTACACTATTTTGCATTTACAACATTAGTTATATGGTTAGCTTGCATAACACACTTTGTATTCTTGTGGATCCATCTTGTTTGTTCATGATTTCCAAGCATACAAAGTTTTTCTTGCCTCATGAAGCTCGAAGTTCATTATTTGTTCATGAGCTCCAAGCATATGAAGTTTTTCTTGTATCATGAAGCTTGAAGATCATTATTGTGTGGTGCCTTATCAAAGTTACCAGGAAGTAAAACTTTGGTGTGGTTAGATGGGAAGTCAATTCGAGGCATGAATTTCCCTTAGCCACTCACATGTGTGTGTGAGTGCATATCAGTTGTATGTGTCTGACCTTCTTGGATTACTCACCCAGTGGACAACCAAGAGTTTCATTGCCTCAGAGTGAGCATGCATCTTTGGAAAAATGACTCAAATATGATCCACATCATGTTGGAAAAATGACTGAGGCTTGATCCACCTCATTTTTGGGTATGTGTAGGATCATCATGAAAAAAATAGGCCCTTAAGTGGCAAAAAATTCAGAAAAATCAGAGTTAGGCAACTTGACATAAAAATTTGAATAAGTTATCTATATTATTTCAAAAATATGTAAGAATAGAATCTGTAGAAAATTGAATGTAGTTTCTAAACTACTAGGTTTTATTTTTTAAAAATAAAAATCTATTTGGTGAAAATTTGAAATTTCAATGCGGTAGTACTTAAATTTTAGGAAAAATAAGAGTATGTGTCTGTCACCACCCTAACCATAATAAAATGATAATATTTTTTAATAATATTTTATATATAAGTAGAGGACTCATGTCCCGATGTGATGCATATTTTTTTGTAATTTTTTTCCATGCAAATAATTAATTATGAATTTTTTATTACAACTTTTAAAAAATATAAAAACTTGTATGTATGACCACCTTGACTTGGTCAAAAATTCTTGAAATTTAATATTTTTTTTTTCAATCTTATATTATATAAAGCATAGAATGTGATGCATGTTTCAAATTCAAAAAATGTGATATTGTTTGAAAGCTATAAATGTTTATCAATCAACCTATCAATTTGGACTTTAGTCGTAATTCAAATAGAAAATGAATAATAATTATTTATCAAATTCAAAGTAAAGCATAATTTATATTGGTGGAAAGTTCAGAATCTCTTTTAAAAACCCGTTTCGTTTCATAAATTTTGGGTAAAAAGAAAGTCATTAGCCACATACCCTACACATACCCATCATATTGCCACTTTTTGGCCCATCATGATCCTGCACATACCCTTTTATTTTTACTTGTTTTCTTTCTTTCTTTCTTTTAGTTATTGGCATTGCATGTTTTTGTATCTTGATGTTGCATATCATACACCTTGTGCTTTTCCTTTTGTGCTTATGTTAGTTTGACTTAGGATATTGGATCATGGGGGCTTGACTACCTCCTCAATCTTTGCTATCCTAGACCATCCGCATTAGTTCACTTGGACCCCTCTTGAATGTCTACTTTAGTGTGAGTTTGTAGCAAGTTCACCCTCTCACTAAAGTGGGGTCTAAATGTGGCAATGAAAAAAACATATATTTTCCTTGCTTAATTTGGGAATAATTAATGATAAGTTGGACTTAATATCACTTTGATCTAGTGGTGTGATGTGTTTTACACATCGACATTAGGTCTTGGACTATTTTAAAGCTAAATAAACCTAACTTTTATGTAATTTAGTGTTGTAAAGTGTATTTATCTACATATTCACATTAAATTAAAGAGGCTTGTAAATTAGGTGGACCTAATATAGTTTTGTAATGTGTTGTACATATTCACATTGGATTTAGGGACCTTTATAGCTAAAAAGACCTATTTTTTCCTTAATTTAATTTTGTAAAGTATATTTATTTACACTTCCACATTGAGTTTTGATCCCTCTTGCATTTATGGCCTTAATATCATCATTAATAGGCTCCTAAGACCCTATATTATGCATCCCAAGGCATATTTCAATCAAAAACCTTACAAGATCAACAAATAAGCTTAATTTACACACTCCCTGACACTTTAGAACTCAAAATTGGCCCTATGGGATCCATTCGCCAGTTTGGAAAAATGAGTCCCATCCAGGTGGAACCAATTTTCCATAGATGGTGAATGAGTTCCTTTTGGCCTATTTTAAAGGTTTTAAGCCAAAAAAACTAGGTTTTAAGGTTAAATTTTATGTATGTTGGCCTTTGGGATCTAATACACGGGATATTAGATGGATTGCCTATATAAATGAGGTCTCAAATCATTATTTCATCAAGTCTCCATGATATCAATTCAAGCACTCAAGGGTTAGGCATTCCAAGACTTTATAGGACCATCAAGATCATTTTTAAGACATTCAAGGGCATATTTCTTGATCAATCGTTGCAGCAATTCAAGATCCATCATCATGTAAAGGATATAAAGAATCAAGCATGTTATTAAGCTAGTATCAAATTGTGATGTAGCATTGAAGATCCAAGATCAAGCATTGTTCTACCCCTATTGTCAAGATCAAGATCTACATCCTTCATGGAAATTTCATGTTGAGTTGCAAACCTACAATATATCATTTATAAGGCATCATTCCAGGTATTATTGTCTATGATTCATGTTCGTTGTTTCATGTTTCATGCCTTCATTTCACAATCTCATCATTTTTTTTGTGAATTCTCTTTCTATACCTATTAAAACATAAACAAACAAGTGATCATTATTCAATAAAAAAGTAGAAATTAAGCATTCCTTATGAAATTCATTTAAATATAAGAATAGGAAAACAAATTAAAATATAAAATAAACTACTAATGCAATATTGTTCTAAATGCTCAAACCAGAATTTGATAGGGGGATTGGTGCTTCTTTGATGTGGAAAGAAGCCCTTTCCAATCCCTTGATAAGCTTGATGATGGATGTGTGATGAAAAAACTAGAAAGAACCTAGCTATGATGGAGAAATTCTATGCTAACTTGGATGATATTGTCAATAATAACCTTGCATGAAATTATGGATCATAACTTTACATGAAATTTTGAATCCTCAATCAATAGAGAAGGTCTCTATTTATAAGGAAGAAGGGTTGAAGAGTGAAGAATAGGGACAATGTGGGATTAAAATTGGGACCAATGGCATGATTCCACTTGTCAACTTGCTAATGAAACTTGGAGGAAACATGCTCACACATGTGAGAGCACATCTAGGTAGATGGAATGTGTAAGAGGAATGAATTCCAAGAGTTGGATTGTGTAAGAGGAGGTGTAAGAGCCTTCAATGCAAAGGTGGCTCAAGAAAGAGGACCAAAGTCCTTTGGGAGGGAAAAATCAAGTGGGTGGAATATTCAAAGAATATGCAATTTTTGAATGAAAATAGGGTAATTTATTAAATCAAATAAATTGATTTACATGTGCAACTTAGTTAGTTGACCAAGGTTGACTTACCCTAGGGTGGAGTTAAAAGCTAGAGGAATGGGGGATTAGTGTAAGGAGTTAATTAATCTAGGATTAATTAACTTAGGCACAAAATTAGTTAATTTATGACATTTGATTTAAATGTTTGGGTTTATTTAAATCAAATGAGAGGATTTTAGAACTTTAGGATTTTAATCAAATAAATTGATTTATTTAATTAAAGGAAGAACATTAGGATTTTAATTAAATATGTTGGTTTATGTAATTAAAGGAAGACCATTAGGATTGGTGATGATGAAATAATTTGATAAAGTTCATTATCTGATTTAAGGAGGAAATTTAATGAATTTAATTAATTAAATAAAGATTATTCAATTAATTGGTTAGTGGGGAAGTGATTAAGGAAGAATCTATGTTAGTTAATCAGAATCAAGTGCACAATGTTGATTAGGATATTTTGAGTGTCTATAGGTTTAATTACCTACAAGGGGTTTGACCAAGGAAAACCCCTATTCCCTAACAATCAACACTTTCTCTGTCTTTGTCTCTGTCTCTGTCTCTATCTCTCTCTCTCTCTTCGTGTGATTGTAGATCTAGGTAATTTAGAGACTTCAAGATCATTGAATATTATGTTACAAGCTTCAAGATTTTTTTTGGATTTGTCTCCCCATTTGCAAGGTTCTAATCTTCACCAAAAAAGTCACCTACAACCCTAAAATCAAAGTTTTAGATCCAGAAACAAAGAGGAACAAAAATAGCATACCTAGAAGAGAAAACTCAAACTTTGAAGTTCCAAAAAACCCTAACTAGACTCATTCACCACCTTGGGTGAATGAGTCCCATTTTAGGTCAAATTTGAGATATTTGTAGCTTCGAGGTACCCTTTTTCTAAACACTTGTTCATGTACAGAAACCCAGATCTTGGACTAATTTTCCCAGATAGGTGAATGAGTCCCAATAGGCAAAAATTCTAGGTTATTTAGAATTTCAGGTCTCCATTAAAGCTCTCTTAGGTTTCCAGGTTCTTCTCTATACTTTTCCAATTTTTTGTTTTGATTTATTTGCATTTATAGGTCATTTATTCAAGTTTCATGCATCACTCTGGTTTTATCATTATATCTTGCATTTCATACACTTTTCCAAGCCCTAGCTTGGTGGTGAACCCCACATTAATCTCTATAAATATGCTAGGATACCCTATTGTTAGATCTCTTTCCCCTTTCTAAATTGGATTGAGATCTATTGGGTTATCCTTGAGTGGAATAAATGGAAGTGGGTGTGCTCTATGATACCAATCTAAAGCCCCCATTTCCATCAGTACCAATTATAATATGCATTTTGGAATGTGGAGGTGACTACATGGATTCTTGTGTAATGATATTTTAAGTTTGGGATGATCAAAATTATAGGGAAGTGTAGTTATTTTTTGTAAATAATCATACAATGGATTTTACTAAGTAAATGTAACTATTATCTATATCGATTGCACCCTTGAGAGAGTGAGATGTTAGATCTCTCATTAATTGAGAGATCAAGATGAATATCTACAAAGGGTTAGTTCCCTTTATGTCTCACCTAAACTAACTTATACTATTGCTATTTGTTGAGGAAAAAGCAAGAGATGATATAAAAATTGAATCTAGAACCTACAAAAGGTGATACACAAAATATTTTAGATCTTATTATTTTTTTTTGACACATAGTTGTTTAATGAAAAAGTTGTTTCACACACAAATCAAAGTTTTTACATATTTATACATCAATATTTCATAGGCAAGTTGGTTTTTTCTAAAGTTTTAGAAGGAAATTAGACATTTTCATAAGAGCTTCTTAAGCTAGTAACATAACCTATAACTTGAATAATATATGTTTTGTGTGTGTGTGTTTATATAGGTTTTGAAGAATGAGACATGAAATTTAAGGATTTTAGATAATATCCAAAAAACCATATCAATCATCCATGATTACACACAAAATATAGATTAGAGAAGGTACAAGATACTTGTCTTTATTGATAAAAGGTGTCCATGTAATAACCTATTCTAATTATTACCTAATTATATTATTTCAATGACATTATGAATATTTAATTTTAAAAAGACATAACTAAGTAGCTATTTTCAATATAGCAACACATGTCTAATTAAATGAGTCAAATATATATATATATATATATATTCAATTTCAATGTCAATTACAATATCCAATTTGACTTGGCTCATAAGGCCACATAGTCAATACAATGCATGAATTTACATCAAGGTTACATCAAGGTTACATCATAGAACATGATAATATTTAAAACATCCAAGGTTTCCTCTTCACACTCACCTCCACTAGTGGACGAGAACATGGTTGAAGCGATTTATTGCCCAACCATGAAGCTTACGCTTCCCCATAATTCCTTCAACTTGAATAATACCTAACCCTGCATGGAAAGCTTAGCAAGAGAATAATTTACAAGGTGGAATCTAGTGTGTGCCCAAAAATCAAAATGCATATTTATCTATGAGTTAAAAAAATGCAAGATCTAGGCTAGGAATGGAAGAGAGTGTTATCACAAAGTCCATACATACATAATGGGCTAATTTATTGGACAAGAATAAGAATAATGTTGCAACAAAAAACAATAGGTTTTGGATAAAGAAAAAAACTATACTCTCTAAACTCCATTTTGGCACCCATCTTGAAAGGTAACTTTCAACAACATAATTATTCCATAACAACTATCTACCCTCTAGCAGCATCTACCCTGAGGTGCTATAGTCTACTTAGGTTTTGTTGTTCTACTCAATTAAGAGAATATTCTTTACACACATATATATGGAAAAGTAACTCAATCTACTTATTTCCTCATTAAAAAAATAATCAGAAAAATTATTCAAGTGGAATTGATCAATACATTATCCACTCATATCATACACATGACACATGATTACATTCAACTTAAATCATTATTCATTTAAGAATGAATTTGATAAGTAACAAGAAGGTATGTCACAAGTATGTGTATGTACATATACAAAGGTCTATGTGCATACACATATATGTGCCAACTTATGCTATTAATTTGTGCATACATTCTAAAATAAAATCATTATATCAGATTGCTTTAGTTCCAATTATTATTATAGCACTGTCATATAGTTTGTTAGAAATACAAGAAGTAAAAGAAGTGAGATCAGGTCTGTTTGAAAAGTTTTTACATTTTGATATGTTGTTTGTAACACAACAAGGCTATTTTTTAGCTAAACAAAATTGTTCATAGCTGAACACATATTGTTTATAACAAAACGATGATGTTTGCAACTAAGAAAATACTGTTTATAAAAAAATAATGTTTTTTACAGCTAATTAATGTTGTTCATAATAAAATGACAATGGTTGAAGATAAAAAAATGTTGGTTATAACAAAACGATGCTATTCACAGCTAATCAAATATTGTTCCATTTTAATGGTGTTTACAAGTTCTAGAGCCATTAAGTTTTGTTAACAGATTCAAGCTATCTAGCACTACATACAAAATAATAGAGTCTCCATATTTATGGTATTCATCATATAATAATTCTAATATCCTATGAGAAAATTATGGAATGACATGCTTGTCATTTAGAAACCTAATTAATCATAAGGGTCTTAAAAAAATTCAATGCTTTTAGGGTTTTAGAAATTTACTCGTGTTTTCTATCGATATTAGTTGGAAAGAAGTAAAATACCAAATCATTGGTCACTCCAAGGAACAACCTTAAATTAATGACTACCTTGACATTATCATTGGTCGATCTAGGTTGGATGCCTTTTGATTGATATAAACATATATTCATAAAGATCGATATGCATGAACTTACCTAAGATTAACATGCTGTTGCTAATCGATCTTGAAGATTGATTCATCAAATGCAAGGTTTGGAATGATAAGTCCATTGCACCTTCATTCAAGGTGAGTGGCACATTCTTAATAGACAATACTAACGATTTATATCACTCTGAGATTCTAATATAATTTATACACCCTGAGGGTGCGACCTCCATCATTCAACCTAACTGATTGAGATAGCATTTACTATAAATAAATAAAAATAAAAGTTGAAAAGATTGCGGTAATTAAGTCAAATCCCTAAGGGATCGATCAACTTATTCTACTTTGCATTGTTTTCAAATGGAGCATTTTCTGCTATTTAGGTTTCATCTGATTAGCCATTAAATGGCTAGATTAATTCACATGCATGGAATAACAGAATGAGATGAAAAATATATGGAAAGTCTTGCCTCGACCAAGCTCGGCCAACCTGCTATTAAGATATAAAAGGAATGCATAACAGGAAACATATAGGGTCAACCGATAAGGCCTAGGTTGCATATACAAAAGATGATCGATTCACATGAAATTGACATTGGCTCTAGGCTGTTTATATTTGTAAATATTTAACATTTATTTGTTGAATCAAATTGAATCGACAACACAAGAATATGGCAAGTATTATGAATAGAAAATTTGGGAAATCAAGCATATTTCCAAAACAAATATCGATTTACCTCAAATCATGCTTTCTCCCAAGCATTTTTGTCTAATTTTTCCTCACAGTCGAGTCACCTGCTTTCTTCTTCTTGGAAACCTGTCCACACTATTTGATGTTTTCTAGTGATATGTTTTCAAAATGGAAAGATTCCTCCTTACCTATTCGCATGAATATGGGCAGTTTCTTCATAATGGGCATTAAATTTTTCTGCCCCACTATATCAAATTTTGATTAATTGACCATAATTTGAATACCCGCCATGACCATTATGGGATCTTCTAATGATTTCCATTTGTATTCTATCAATATGATGGTAATAATTTTTTATTCCAAATTCATTTTATTTTTAGGGAATATAAATATGTTTATTTATATATTAGTATATATATTTATTTATATTTATATATATCAACACACACATGTACGTTCTATTGGCAAAACAAGGATAGACTAGAGTTTCTTTTTAGAGAAAACAACATCATTCAAAAGTATCCTTTGGAAATGACTTGGTGAAAATGTCTAAAATCTATTCTTTGGTAGGAACATACTCTATTATGACTTCTTTCTCACTCACTTTCTCCCTCAGGAAGTGAAACTTGATTGATATATGCTTGGTCTTAGAGTGTAGCACCAGATTCTTCAATATATTTATTGCACTTGAGTTGTCACCATATATGACAATAGGCTCATCATATACTACTCTGATATCTTGCAACATCTATTTCATCCACAACACTTGAGTACAATTATTTGCAGCAACAATATACTCTACCTTAGCAGTAGATAGGGAAATGGAATTCTTCTTTTTACTCAACCAAGACATAAAATTCTTCCCTAGGAAGAAGGAACCATCACTAGTGACTATCATCTACATCTCCTACCCACTCCACATCAGTATAGGCACTCAAGGTAAGTTCGTCATCTTTAGGATACCAAAGACCAAAATTAACTGTTCCTTTCAGGTATCTAAAAATTCTCTTTACAATAGTCACATGAGATTATTTCAGATCAACTTGATATCTAGCAACCATACACACAACATTCATGATGTCTAGTCTGTTCTGAGTTAAGTAGAGAAATCTGCCAATCATTGACCTATATCTTGTTTGATTTTCCTTAGGAGAATCATCATTCTCTCTTAACTTGCATCCGGTTACCATGGGTGTACGAATAGGCTTTGAGTCTTCCATGCCAAACTTCTTCAGCAACTCTCTCACATATTTAGAATGAGATATGAAAATCCCATTATCTAACTGGGTGACTTGTAACCCTAGAAAGAACATCTCTCCAATCATACTCATTTCATCAACAAACTTCATACATAGATCATCATCACCTCCAAAAATAATGTCATCAACAAAGACTTCAATGCTCAACTCTTTATCATGATCCAACTTAAAATACAAGTTGTTGTCAATAGTACCTTTATTGAATCCAAGCTTTAGTAAGTATTTATCCAGTCTAGCATACTAGGCTTTGGGGGCTTTCTTGAGTCCATACAAATCTTTCTTCTATCAGAAAAAAATGTCTTCCTTATCAGTCAGTTGAAATTCATTTGGTTGTTCAACATATACCTCTGCTTCTAACTCACCATTCAGAACTTGGCTGACTTAACATCCATTTGATAGAATTTGTAGTTCTTATATGCAACATAAGCAAGAAATAATCTTACAACTTTAATTTTGGCAACAGGGGCAAAGGTTTCTTCAAAATAAATACCTTCCATTTGTGAATACCCTTTACATACTAGTCTTTCTTTATTCCAAACCACTTCACCTTGTTCATTCAACTTATTCCGAAAGACCCATTTAGTACCAATCACATTTTTATCTTTAGGTTTGGGAACAAGAATCCATGTATCATTCTTTTCAATCTGCATTAGTTCTTCCTTCATAGCTTCCATCTAGTGTTCATCATTACAAGCTTCATTGACATTGTTAGGCTCAATCTTGGAAATTAGACAATACTCTTCTGCAATCTTTCTTCTAGTCTACACACCTTTATTCTTATCTCCTATAATTTGATCTTCAGAATGATTTAGCTTTACATACCTCAAAATTTTAGGATTCTCTCGCACTTCTGGTTCTTTTATTCTTTCTTTTGTGCTTCCACTTGTCTCTCCTTCCCAACTTTCTTGATTTACCAGAACAATATGAACTTGATTTTGTGTCTGAGCATTCTTCCCTTTGTTTGCACTATCTTGTTGGTCATCTAAATCATATCCATAGTATCTAGATGATCTAGTAGTGTCCTCATCAACTCTGACATTTTCACTTTCAACCATTTTTCTCAATCTTCTATTATAGCACCGGTAAGCCTTGCTTTTAGTAGAGTAACCTAGAAAGATTCCTTCATCACTCCTTGCATCAAAATTTCTTATGTCCTCATCTCTCTTAATATAACACTTGCTTCCAATGATCTTGAAATATTTAACAGTAGTCTTATAACCAAACCACATCTCAAAAGGACTCGTCTTACTAGAAATACCATTGACATTTACCCAGTTTAGAGTGTACACAACAGTGCTTACAACTTCTCTTCAATAGATGTGAGACACATTTGCTTCCAAAATCATTGTTCTAGTAGCATCCATAATGTTTTTGTTCTTTCTCTCTACAACATTCTATTGAGGGGTTTGGGGAGTAGATAACTATCTTTTGATTGCATGCTCTTCATAGAAAGAATTGAACTCCCAGGAGGTGAACTCACCACCTCTGTCTGACCTTAGGCATTTGATCTTTAGAATTGTCTCATTCTCTACCATAGCTTTGAAAATTTTGAACTTCTCTAATTCTTCACATTTTTCTCTTAAGAAAGCAACCCATATCATCCTAGAGTAATCATCAATAAGAAACATAAAGTACCTTTCACCTTGTAGACTTCTGATTCTAGAGGGACCACATAGATCCATATGTACCAGCTCTAGTACTCCATTAGAATGATGTTTCTTGCTCCGAAAAGAAACTCTAGTATATTTTTCCATATGAAATTCCTTGCATATTGTGTTAGTAGGCTTCACTATCTTAGGTAGATATCTTACTGCTTGAGTGAAGCTTACCTTGACAATGTTATCAAAATTCACATGACACAACCTCCTATGCCATAATCAACTTTCATTTACTTGAGAAATTAAACAATTTTCATTAGCAACACTTAGGTGAAAAATATTACCTCTTGTCTTTGTACCTTTAGCAATTACGTTTCCAGAGCTTTCAAGTATCCTGCATCTTCCATCTTTGAGCTGAAGATTGTAACCCTTTTCCTCCATTTTTCCAATACTCGACAGTTTATGCTTCAAGCCTACAACATAAAGGACATCATTAGTGCTATGTTTACCACCAAGAAAAATAGATCCTCTACCATGAATCACACCAGTATTATTATCTCTAAATCTTACAACCCCACCGTCATATTACTCTAGACTTGCAAATTTTATTTTGTTACTAGTCATATGATGTGAGCATCCACTATCAATAATCCACTCATCCTTTTCTTCAATTCAGGCTGCAAGGGCTTTCTCAACTTTAGCAAATTCAATAGCCACCAAACCATTTTCCTTGATAGCAATGAAAACCCATTCATCTTCATTTCCATTTTCTTTATCAGATTCTTCATTAGTCAAACCTTCAACATAATAACATTTCTTTTGAAATCTAGGTTTGTTAGGATTAGACCTAGGAACTCTTTCAGGACACCTTGAAGAAAAATGACCTATTTTACTACAAGAGAAACATTTAATAGGAAAATTTCCTTTATACTTACCTTGTCCTCTACCTTCTTTCTTCACAATCAGTGCTTCCATCTCTTCTACCTCTATTTCTTCATCTTCAAGCTTTTTCATCTCTTTCTCATACTTGAATGTATTTCTAGAACTCTATCTCGGATCATATCTTTGCTTGTTTTGTCCAGATACAAAGGCCTTAAATGCAGATTTAGCCTTGGGGGTAGAATCACCAAATTCACTCAACTCAAAGGCAATAAGTTTACCAATCAAAATATCTCTTGTCACATTTGTTACTATTATGAGCTCTTCAATAGCATGAGCCTTTGATTTGTAAGAGGGAGGCAATGATCTGAGCACTTTAGCTATAATTTATTGTTCATCTAAGGTACCATCGACACATCTAATACCCATCACAAGTTCATTTACTCTTTGCATAAAAGAAGAAATATTTTCATCTTCACCCATCTTCAAAGTTTCATACTTTCCTTTCAAACTTATAGATTAGCGACCTTCACAAGTGCATCTCCTTCATACAAACTCTCCAGCTTCTTCTAAATCTCATGAGCTATCTTTAGATCCATCATTTTTTTCATTTTCTAATCCGTTAGAGACTCAACAAAGCTTCAATAGCCGGGTATGTGCAGGATCATGGTGCGCCAAAAAGTGGCAATATTATGGGGGTATGTGGCTGATGACTTTTTTCTCACCCAAAATTAATGAATTGAAAATGGTTTTTAGAGGAGATTCTCAGCTTTCCAAAAATATAAATTATGATTTAATTTAAATTTAATAAATAATTATTATTCATTTTCTATTAGAATTACGACTAAAGTCCTGATCGATAGGCTGATTGAAAAACATCTATAACTTTCAACGGTATCATATTTTTGAATCCAAAACATGCTTCACATACTATAGGATTAAAAAATAAAATTAAATTTCATGAAGTTTTGACCAAGTTAAGGTGGTCGACAACAATTTTATATTTTCTAAAAGTTGTAATAAAAATTCATAATTAATTATTTACTTGGAAAAAATTACAAAAAAATATGCATCACATCCGGACATGAGTCCTCTACTTATATATAAAATCTTACAAAAAATATTATTAGTTTATTATGGTTAGGTGGTCAGCAGACACCTACTTCTTATTTTTCCCTGAAATTTAAGTACTACTGCATTGAAATTTCAAATTTTCACCAAATAGATTTTATTTATTTTTAAATAAACCTAGTATTTTAGAAACTGCATTCAATTTTCTACAAATTCTATTCTTACATATTTTTGAAATAATATAGATAACTTATTCAAATATTTACGTCAATTTGCCTAACACTAATTTTTCTGAATTTTTTGCCACTTAAGGGCCTATTTTTTGCACGATGATCCTGCACATACCCATCCTTGATGTTAATCTCACCCTCTTTAATCTCATAAGGAGTGGAAGGACCATTCTAAGGAATAAAATATCTATTCTTTGTAATCTTCCAGAAGGGTTCACCAATACACCTCAAATGAAACTCCATTCTAGATTTCCATAGAGAGACGTAGTTTGTTCCATCAAATCTAGGACTGTCCTTGTATGATTCCATCTCGGATCACCTCAAGCTTTTAAACTTCTTCAAAGAAACCTGCTCTGATACCAATTTTTGGAAAAATAAGGATAGACAACTAAGAGGGGGGGTGAATCAGTTAGCACAAAATATTTAAAATTTTCAAACTTAACTTAGTCTTAGATCTGATGAATGAACAATAAACCACAAACAATTAGCACATCAGAAACACAAAGAAAACCAATATTTTTTACATGGAAACCCTATTAAGGGAAAAACCATGGAAGATGTCAGTCCAAAATATTATACCCTATTAAAAGTATAATGAAGAATAATGGGGATTCACACGCATTCAGACACACTACCTAGAGCTCACTGCTCAAATACAAGAGGGATCACTGTCCAAAGAAGACACACTGTCTTACAACAATTTAGATTAGATCTGTAGGGTATGAACTAAAAAAATAGCTTCTATAAAAGCCTGATTACCATTCCAGTTAAGCATAGAAACACTCCTTCACACTTCGCTCAAACTTCTTCACACTCTGCTTTGCAATCGAATGATTAGGTCACTATTCACACACTTGCTCTTTCTTTTGCACTTCTTTTCTACATAACTTCACAAAAACAACCACTCTTATATATCCATAACATGGAATTACATCAACAACTTTGTCAACTAAAATAAAATATAAAACATATACACAATGTCGACCCAAATTTACAAGTAATTTTTCAATGCGAATCAAACACTGTCGACACAACATAATGAAGACTTAAAACAATATCCTTGAGCATACCAATCATTCAAATTTTAATCTCCAAGGATCCATAATATGTTACAACCACCATGTCGGCCAAGAACAGAAAAAACTAAACACACAAGAGAAAAATCACTGACCACGAGCACACTGATCAAAACGAATGTGAAACAAAGATAAATCATTTTCTAGAACCATCCAAAAGCATCAAGAATCATCAAAGAAGCATCAACAACAACTCAAATTACTAGAATCACATCAACTTCAATCAGGAACACTAACTGAAGTCACAAAAAATTGTTAGAACACAACTAAATTCATAACACGATTAAATCTTCATCCAGACCTCTGAAACTTTCAGTGGATAAACTAGATACACTCAGCAATAAACCCTTTATTCCACAATGATTGATCATCAACGTACTTGGAAAGACACCTTCATGACCTTCACTATTCCACTGTCAACTTGCAACTCTTTCTTTAACAATTTTCTCAATATCCTCAACATATACAAGCTACAATATATCAATGCTAATAATGTTGACATCAATGACAACCACATATCAACAACACAACCACAACGTCCAACACGTTCTTTGATATATATATGTGTGTGTGTGTGTGTGTGTGTGTGTGTGTGTGTGTATGTTTTTGATTATATGCATATATATTTACATACACATATATCAACATTTAAATAAGAATGAAATTTTATTTTTATTTTGAACAATGCTATTGAAATGAAGTGACTTTTCTTATCCATTAAATAGGCCTTTTTTAAATACATACATTCATTTATATGTCAAGTTATACTAGATTTTTCTTTAAAATTCTCAAAACACAAGCTCAAGATAAACAATTAAATATGAATTTCACAAGTACATATTTTCAATCATCTTGTCATTTCAAGTCAGACTATTATAATTCTCCTATATGAATTTCAAATGTAGTTATCATGCCATTTTGTGGTGTGTGCACCTAGATTCCATCAAGCTTATCATTCGATCTAGCTAAACGATCCTACTTCAAATGTGTTCTCATCCTTCAACCTGTTTCATACATTTGCACACACTTGCATTTGCATAGTTCATCAATAACATTCAATCATGATAAAGTTATAAGATAATTCAAAAGATCACATTGTCAATGATAGTCAACTTCTTTCAAAATTTTCAAAAATATCAAAATTTCCATTCAATATATTGAATTTCTTGAATAATTCAATTTATCAGATTATAATTTAAAATGCAATAAAAATTGGGTTATGGGTATGTGCAGGATCATGATGGGCCAAAAAGTGGCAATATGATGGGTATGTGGCTGATGACTTTTTTTTTACCCAAAATTGATGAAACAAAAAGGGTTTTCAAAGGAGATTCTTAGCTTTCCACCAATATAAATTATTCTTTACTTTGAATTTAACAAGTAATTATTATTCATTTTCTATTTAAATTACACTAAAGTCCCTGATTGATAAACCTGATTGAAAAACATCTATAGCTTTCAAACGGTATCACATTTTTTAATCCAAAATATGTGTCACATTCTATGCTTCATACTATAGGATTAAAAAAGAAAAAATAAATTTCATGAATTTTGACCAAGTTAGGTGGTCGACATATGAGTTTTTATATTTTTAAAATTTGTAATAAAAAAATCATAATTAATTATTTACTTGGAAAAAATTAGAAAAAAATATGCATCACATCGAGACATGTGTCCTTTACTTATATCTAAAATATTATAAAAAAATATTATCATTTTATTGTGGTTAAGGTGGTCAGACAGACACCTACTTCTTATTTTTTCCCTAAAATTTAAGTACTACTACATTGAAATTTCAATTTTTCACCAAATAGATTTTTTTTTTAAGCAAACCTAGTAGTTTAGAAACTAGATTCAATTTTCTATAGATTATATTCTTACATATTTTTAAAATAATATAGATAACTTATTCAAATTTTTACGTCAAGTTGCCTAACTCTGATTTTTCTAATTTTTTTGCCACTTAAGGACCGTTTTTTTCCGTGATGATCTTGCACATACCCTTATGACAGTCAAAAATTGGTAGAAGTATGAAATTATATTATTTATTTTGAAAATTAAAACATTTTTACAATGCTATTTTTGCTACTAAGTTACAACATGATTAGTATGAAATTAGAAAAGAAATTTCTATGGACTAACCTAGCCATCCCTTTCCTTTATCCCAACATTAGAGAGAATGTATGACATGACATAAAGAAAATAAATGATATTTTTTTTACTTAGTTTTTTTACCAACCTCCACTTGGGCATTGGAAAAATTCCTCCCCTTGTTTGACTTCCTAAAATGCTCCTAGATAGGTGGATAATTAGTCAAAATACCTCCTAGATGCTCTCCACTTGATCCTTGTTTCCTTGATTACCACTTGCATGATGATAGGGAATGTGTTGAATGAGTTTGAATTGGAAGAATCTCTACATCTAGGACTGCACTATATTGTTTAGAACTTGACCATTTTCTACATGCATCTCACCCTTCTTTCTTTTTGGTAAAATTTCAATTGTTACTACTAGGTTTTACATAGGTGCTCTTGTTTTCTCAACCCCTTTTAAATGTGTTGTATTTATGTGTCAATATTACCAGTAGCATTCTACTTCTCCTATTCCATATTATGGACAACCAAATTTAACTACAATATTAGGGCTATATTGTGTCTTAACTACTTGCTTGAAATATACCCAAGAACTTATATAAAAAAAGCTCTCATATCATCTCTCACACTATATTTTAACAACTACGCAAACAAATTCATGATCATTTGTAATGTTTATAAAATTCTTGAGATTCTCTTCACTTATGAATTAATTATATCCTTAAATTTCCAATACCTAACTAATAGGCTAAAACCTTTGTTATTATCTCTCAAAATGAGCTATTTCATTATGAGGAGGATTAAATGGATGTACTAGTTTTTGATGAGGCACATCCTAATTATGAATGTATCACATTTTGTTTTGGCTTTACTATTGATAAAATTGGAGTTGTTGCTATGCTATATGGGAAATAAATATTTTAAGCTTAACTCTAACTTCATCAAGGCTAACCTCTCATCAATAGTTTTGTCAAGTTCTTCCACATTAATATGGTTAGATTCTAAAACATCATGAATATTTGTTTCATGATCATTTCTTCCATGTTAAGGATTGGGAGAAGTGTGGTGTGATCCCTCATTTGGATGTCTTTCTTCATTTTTACACCCAAATCAAAGTTTTAAATTTTCTCATTAAACATTTCTCCTCTAGGTCTTTCTCTTTGAGGGGCTCGTTCATGAATTTTTTGTTAAATAAGTGAGATCCTCTCCTAGTTATAAAAATATTTTTAGTAAATAATAAAGAGTGCAATGATCCCTCATATTCACAATAATGCATATCAAAATATGTGATTGTACATCTAGCATTTGTAATGACCCTCCATTTGTGTTGTCCTTGAGTTGCTTACCGACCCGTTGTGAAGTTGAGTATTGATTGGTATGTTGTTTGATTAATTGTGTTTTTGAGTGTTTAAATTTAAGGGGCTTTATAATGTTGCTTGCTTGAAATGTATTAAATAAAAACAAAAACAATAATAATAAGTGGTAAAATAATTATAATTTAAATTGCTATTTTGCATTGAGTTATGAAATTAATAAAAATAAGTGTTATAAGCCAACATGATGTAAACAATTGCGGGTGGATAAAGTCAATGAAGCGGTTACACTTTTAATGGAGAGAAACGTGGGAAGTGGTGGAGCTCTTATCATGAGAAAATATTGTGACTGCATGCTTAGAAAAAAAAGGATTCTTTGAAACAAAAAGTATTCTATTTCTTTTGAATGCGTTTCTAGTTTGAAGGGCAGTAGTAATGGCCACTCAAGAGGGTGTTTTGCATGCCTAAGGAAATATAACGAAATGATTTTGAAGATTCTTTGTGACTAAAAACTAGCACTATATTTATGATGGCATTTTCTAATAGTGGGGAATCAATTGTTATGAGTTGGTTATGCATTATGGCAGTTGAGGTTATCGCATTCTCTGCCAAGGGATTCGGGAGGATTTGGGAAACCATGGGAACACTTTGATTGGAGTTTTCTAAAAAGAATCTAGTCCGAGACTTTTATTAGAAAGAGAGTGGAGTATTTGGTTCATTCATTCAAGGGGTATGTCACTGTGGAGAGGATTTCTACCATTTTTTTTTGGGCACCATTCCAAGACTTCATCCTACAACGTTGTAGGAGGTAAAAAGGAGAGGAGATCAATTACAAATTATAAATGGAAGAGCAAGGGATTTCAGGTATTCTCTAAATAAGATTTGTTTTCAGATTTATTCGTGACTTCTCATGATGCATACCTATATAAATTTTGCTTAGATAGACTATTTAAATGATGTCACATATTGCCTATATAGTTGAGTTAACTTACCTACTCAGAAGGTCTTTGTATGAAATCTCCCTAGTCGATAGCTTGAAGTTAAGATATTCTGCTCAGTTTGGTTCTTCATACCCTCAAATGGTATTTCCATGAGAGCTGTTGATAACACTTGATTAAGTTCATGCCTTGGTCTCTGACAGTGCTCTGTGTCTTCATCTTGAGTGTATTATTTATGCTTCCTTTCATAACAAATGTTGGGAATAAGAATGATGTCTCTTGTTCCCTCTATGTTAAGAATTCGACTCATGTCTTACGCTTAGATCTATTAGATCCTTTAATAACTTTGAATAAAGATTTCAAAACAAAAATCTTATCAATACATCTATTTTGTGCATACCCTGTATCCAAAGTTTTCTGTGAGGCCATATTTCTTTGAGGTGAACTGTCAACAGTCCGCATGCCCTGTCTATGATTCCACAGATCGCATGTGTAGCCTGAGCCTCACTTTTTATCTAATTTTTCCTAATTATCATAGCTTCTTACTTTATAGTTGTGTACCTATTTGTACAATTCTCACAATCTGAATGTATACTTTACATGAAGAAAATAATTTGTCTCATCACAGACTTGGATTTTTTGCGGAGCTTTTCCCTTTACGCATTCCTCTCACTGCGATGCTTGTATTTTCCTTTGTAAGGCGATAATATGAAATGGTCATACTCCGCGTTCCATATCATTGTGCAAATTATATTAACCTGGTATTCATTTATATCGGTGTCCCACCATTATCGACATCCTTTTTATCTTAGACTATATTCATACGAGTCCCCAAGATAGCCAACGCACTCAATGATCACCTAAAAATGTACTACATTAAGGGATACTAATGTGTGAAGTGGTGCGTAGGCTCCAACCTACATGGCTACGGGCTTTTGATCACAAAAAAAGCTACAGTAATAGTTGTTTTCCAGAGCGATCTCTGTCCCATCTGCAACACTCGAACATACAAGGGTGCGAACATTTAATAAGTTCCCTGAAACCTTTGGTAACTAATCACAGCTACAACTTTTAGACTGCAAAGGTGTAGTAAGTTAAATAATCTCTTTGATTTCATTGTCAACCTGTCTAAGCTGTGGCACTTGAACATAATAGTAAGTTTAAAGGTTTATATAATCTCTCTGATTTTATTGTCAACCTGTCTCAGCCATCGCTATTTCTTAGTGCATACCTGGTTCAGATTGTTTCATTTAACATCGTCACTAACTCCCTCTGAAACTCATCACTGTGTAAAATGACATTAATGTTCCTGCTCACTAAGTGATTACCTAATTTTGCATTGCTTTAAGGGTTGTAGTTGAGTGAGGGGATGCGTAGGTTCCAAACAGTGTGACTGCATACCAAGGTTCCAATTTTTAATAGACTTTTTCCCCTGTGCATTTATTCGTCCTTGATACTAAGGGCTTCCTTGCATAGGACAAAAGCCTTTCTTGAATTCGATCAATCTTATCTCTTTCTAATCATTCATCCTACTTGTATTCAGGCAAGATCTTCTTGAGAACGAAATGCAATCATTCTAAAACTGACTCATCTCACCTTATATTTACTGTTATACCCTCTGTAGATTCGATGGCTTTGAATGTCTATTTACAACCGATAGGTGCATGCTCATTGAATTAGAACCTTTAGTGTAGAAAGTATAGGAATTTGTGTTTCAATATGAACCTTTATTTAATTTTTATATATAATCAGTTTATGTGCATTATATGCGTATGGTGGCAGACGATTTACATATCTATGTTGTGGTCTTGTAAAAGTAGACCCATGCTTTAATAAATTGATTGTAGATGATTAACTAGGAACGAAAGGAAAACAGTAATTACATATCTAGATGAATGAAGAGTTTATTTAGATAGGTAAATTCGGTGTTTAGATAATGAGCTATAAGTAATGTGTAAATAATTATAAGAGGAAGTTTAATCTATTCTATAAGGGTTGTTTTGAACTATGAAGCTCTACTATAAAAGTTAGTTAGATATACGCGAGGAAAAATAGTTATATTTATTTATTTTGAGTTATGTGAGTATTTCTAAAAGTATAAAATGTAAATTGAGTGTCTATTAGTAATTCTCATGTAGTACATGCACTATAATGAATATTTTAGAACATTATTATGAAGATCTTATCCTTCTATAAGAATCACTAAACTCTAGAATAGTAGACAATAATAGATGCCTTTTTATTTGTAATATAACGCTTCATCATATAAGCGTTTACTTATCAAGATATTGGCATAAGATGGTGAGTGAGAGGTTGTAAAAGTCGTCACCTTGACGAAGTCTTTAGGTTAATAAACCTTAAACTCTATCCATTATTTCTTTTAATGATTTCTTAGAGCTATACTTGAATATGAGAGGAATTTTGAGGATGAATAGGATGATGCTTCTATAATAGTTGTGCATTATGATTCGTTATATAAGTAGATATTGTTGGAAGTTGCGAAGGTTTGATTTTTGTGATTGATATTGAAGTGGGTGGATTTTGTTAATCTTGATTGAGTTTGAAGAATTTGATGCGATGTTTTTCACTATTTGTTCTACTGTTGTCACCTTGATGGAAACCATTGTGTTGATAATTTGTTGTCTTCCAGAGGATAGAGGGGATATGATTTTTATTTTATATTTTTGCAAGGGTTGGTATGGGGGCCGACGACCTAGGAGGATCGCCTTGGGTAACCCATATCAAGCCCGGTGTATTTATTGAGTTTAATGTTGTTTCACCTGAAAGCAGGTGGTTTTATGATTCTGTCTAGTACTTTGATGATGGTTGATCTTGCACTTGGATTGTTTTTATGTGCCTTGAGCCTTGCATTTGAATGTGGTTTTCGTTACCTTGAAGTTCTAGCGCGAGATGGTGCATGCCTCTCTTGGTGCAGCTATTTTATTGGATTACGTTTCTTGAGCAAGTTGGCTTTCCATTTGAGTTTTTGAGATATGTTGTTAGTAGGGGAGTGGTTCTTCATGGGGGCCGGCACACAAAGTGGTGCCTGGGTAACTCATGTGGAATTAGTCTAATAAGTGAAAACTAAATTAGTGTATTAGGGAAATGGGTAGTCTAAAATATTTAACTTGATAATTATGCCTCGCTCATGGACTCAAGGGCTAGTTCAGACTTGGGAATGAGTCGAGAAGGCCTGGAATGGCAAGATCGTTATCTTGTCTTTATGAAAGATAATCGATTCCGCATTGGATTGCATGTGGGCCGGGTTTCGTAAGAGGTCACCAGGGTAACCCAAGTTGGGGGCCGGGGCCTAGGAAGATTCGCCAGGGTAACCCATGCAACATTGCGATGACACTCCACCCTTTAACAACCATGTATGCTTTGTTTCCCTCTAAGTTATTCTTGGGCCTCTGGAAGCACATGTTGGCATTTGTATGTTGATGCTTTATTGGTTATTCCTTATGTTGGGCACATCTTGTGTTGGTTATATCTTGTGCTGGAGATTGCCTTATGTTATTGTGGATCTTGTTGTGAAGTCTTGTATCCTTGTTTTGTTTGATGGTTATTGTTGGGGTCCTTCTTGTCATCTCTTAGCACGGGGGGTGGGCCTTAGGGTCCACGTGGTTGGGTGGAACGTGCTATGCACCCCATTGGGTCCCCAGTCATCGATCGAGAAGTGCAAAATTGTACCTTGCAGTGACTCCTGAGTTGAACCAGAGTTGGATCCAGTATTGCAGCTTTGTACTCCTTCATTTCAAATGTATCATTCCATTTTATTGTATCTTCCCCATTCATGTTGGGAAGCGGCATTGTAATATTGTAATCCTTGATTAATGTATTGTCCATGTTCATGTTATCTTATGGTTACTGGTGTATACTTACCTTTCATGTGATGTAATGATGTTGTTGTGAAAAGTAATGCAGTCATGTAAACCCGAGGGATTTGTTATATGTAGTTCATGTTTAGTTTCATTTCATGTGATATATGATTATTATGATGTATGTTAGTACTTTTAAAAAAAAAATTGGTGCCATAAATGTTAGATGTATTAGTATCCTTTGGGGTTGCTTGGCGGGGCATTACAACATCGTAAAAAATTTGTGAGCATAGGCTCACAAAACAGAGCTGAGTAGTAGAACTACTCTTCCAAGTTGAGAACAACTTGTAACATGCTCCTATGTTGAAACTGGTACCTACAAATTATTTATTTTTCCTCCTCTTCCAGCATCTTGTTGGAACATTTTCCATCTTCTGCCAACAACTCCATGCTTCATTCTTCTCTTCGTTTGTGGAATTGTGTCCACCATGTACCGAACTCCTCCTCTAAAAAAATCTCTTCACTCTTCTCCTCTATCGTGGGTTTTGACCCACCACAAATCAACCACCTCCACCAAACTCCATTTTCATCTTCCACCTTTGTGGGAATTAACCCACCACAATCCCTCCTCCTCCTCCAAGAACTTTCATCCTCTTTAACCTCTCTTCTTGCCATCCCAACATAATGGCTTTTCTCTGGTTTCCCCTCAACCCTTAACACCTCCATGCTTTGCTTATCCACATTTCCAATTTTAAATTGATGCCATCCAACACAAATTTCATAATCAGAAAAATCAAATCTTACCTTTGCTGCTGCAATCTTTTCACTTTCACTTTTAGCTGCAACACCTCTATCTTCACCATTCATCTCCACCATTTCCTTTGTGTACTTCAAAGGATAATTTATTTCTTCTCTTTCTACTTCTTTAACCACAACTACAACTTATTTCTTACCTTCACCATCCAAATAACTTTGGATTCTTCTCATATCTTCTCTTGACAACATTTCATCCTTGTTCTCCTCAACCTCATCATCAAACTTGGGACCATTTGTGTTCACTTTTTCAGCTTGTGAACACCCTTCTTCCACTTCACACAACTCACTCCACTCACATGCCATCACTGCAACCTATGACTTAACATCTTCTCCACTTTTGTGGGCTACCCTCACATTTTCTTCCTTCCATTCCCCTTCTATCAAAGGGTTACAAAAATTCTCATCCTTTGCAATCTCTTCTCTTTCCTCTTGATCTTTTTGCACAAGGATCTACTCTTCTCTTTCTTCATTCTTCATGGCTGTTGTAATATTTTCTTTCTTCTCTTCATCCTTCAAAGGATTCTCAACTACATTTTTCTCACCTATTGCAACTTTGATGTTGCTTTTTTTCTTTCATACACTCATTGGGGCATACTACTACAATTTATTTTACCACTTCCTGTTGTTTATCTCGTAATGGATTCAACACATATTCTTCCCCATCCTTGATTATGCTATAAGTGTTATCATTGTCATTATGTATAGCTTATCTATCCCAAATCCAAGGTTGGTCCAACCCAACAAAACATGACAAATATCCATGGGTACTATATCACATACAATTTCATCTTTATATCTTCTAATGTAAAAATTCACAATGCTTTGTTCACTTACCCGAATTCGATGACCTCCTTGCAACCAAGAGACATAGTATGGATTAGGGTGCTTCATCCTCTTCAAGTTCAACTTCTCAACCATTTCCAATGCAACCATATTATCTCTACTATCACTGTCCACCATCACTTTGCAACATTTTCCACCATACTTTCATACAATTTTGAACACATTGCATACGTGTTTCACTTCTTGTGGCTTCAAATATTCCTTCTTTATCCACAAACTCTCTCCATATCTCCAATACATTTTTTCAAACAATTATGACACAATCTTAGGGCTTCTTCACTCCTTACCAATTCTTCACCCATGGTCCTGGTGGATTTTGTCCACTCTCAGGATCTTGTGGCTTTGATACCAAATGATGCAAACAAAAAAAAATGCTAGAAATTTAAAATATCACTCAAATAATGGTTGAAACCAAACATTCATTACATTTATTAAAGATAATCAACCTTAGTTACATCCACATTCGCCCAAATCCTCATTTGATGAATACAAAGATTCTCGGCATAATAATCTCTTCACAATACACACAATGTAGCATAAAACTAGATTATTTTACCGATCAATCCAATGCTTATAAACACTGCAAAAACAAATTAAATCTTCTATGCATATCACATCAACACTCTTTCCTCTCATCACAAGCCTCATGTTCTCATTCTGTAATTATTTTTGTTATTTGTATGCTTTCATTCTAAACACTCAATCCTACATTTCATTCAAACACATCCTCCACTCTTCCTTTATCTATTCTTGTCCCCTTATTTCTACACCCATCACACTACCTTCCATGCTAGATAAACCCCCCACTCTTCAATTCATACTTAATCTACAAGTTCTTATGGTTTTATTTAACCAATTTGAATCCTTTCCTAGGACAAAATTCCTCTAATGTAAGTTTTCCTTTCAATTCTCTTTTACAGATCTATTCTAGTCTCATGCAGCCTTTTCTCTTTCCCAGCTGCAAACTTTGGTTTTTTTATTCTTTTAATTTTCTATTCCTTACCTTTAATGTATCCCATTTCTAATCTATGCGCAACCTTATCTCTTCCCTATGCTGGCGTAATGCTTTTCTACTCCATGTTGTTGCCTTCTCTATGTATTAATTTGACAACCCTTTTCAACTTGTTTGCAACCCTCCTCACTTGTTTGAAATCTTTTTGCACTTTTCCATTTTGTGTGGTGCCCTCTCTCCTTTCTACCTTCATGCCATAGCTTGGATTCTCCTCTTTAATCTCAGTTGCCTCTCACTCCTAGTTTTTTCCCTATTTGATATGTTACACCCCTTTCTCTTCTATTCGATGCCTTTGTATTCTTCTTTTGACCAATTCATTTTCCATAAACTATTGGCCTTCCCAAAAAATGACTATCGGCCTCTTCTCCCATATCATCATGGAAGATGAAAGGGCACTACTAAGCTTTGAATTCAAAGCCTTAATCAAGTCCATTGAAATCAATAATATAATGTTATTTTTCAGATAAATAACAAATTGATTCATCTTCAGATAGAACATTAAATTGCAAGAAAAAACTTTTACACTTTCTAATGTATATATTTAGGTCCTAAAATCTTCGATCAGTCATTGTATGCATATTCTGCAATCATTGAGGCCGAACTCCCACCCTTAATTGCATCTGTTGAGGATGATGGCTAGAGATAATGGAGATTTTCTTATGCTCCTGCATCAATGCCTAAGTTTTATTACAATATCTCATTGCACGAAGAACATGGTTGAATCTATATTGAAGATGTTACCATAGTTATTCCTTCACTTAATTCACAATTCATCCATTACTAATATTGTTACCCTCCTTTTGATGCTATTGATAACTATTCCCTAATGACTATAGTATTATTGATACATAATATTTTGGACATTAATAATATTATTGTTAATTTTTTTACAACTGAAACATTAAAACAAGAATATGTTGTTATTTAATTGCTAATATTTTTTTGAACAATATTCAATATTATTAAGAAACACAATGGATTAGCTATTTGATCGATAATAAGGTTAACCATTGAATCCATAATAATGGGCATGTTTAATGAAACTTGAGCCTGGTATAATATTTTCATTTACCCCCTTCAAATAATAATATATATCTTTATGGTGCAATTGGTCTCTTGGGTAAAGATATTAATGTTTGTTGATCAACAATTAATTCATGTAAAACAAAAGAAACTCATTCACCCTAATTAATATTATCTATATTTACTCTCAATTTGACATTATTTAACCAAGTTAATATTATTATTATTAAACCTCATATATTAACAAAATATTATTATCTTAACTCAAGCATGTATTTTAATATTAAATTTTAGTTTGGCTATTACTTTCCTTTAACTTTAATAAAATAATATTCAGATCCATAATATTATTATGATAATACAAATATTGATATCATTATTAATTTTCATGCTTACAATATTAACACTATTATTTAGAACGTTAATATTAATTCTTATACTAACATTATTAACTCTATTATACATTGAACCACAATAATAATAATATAATTATTAAGTGTTAAATCATCATTAACAATGCTATTATCATTGCATCAAAATATTAAATTTTACTATAAATGATATTACTGTTTTTCACAATTAGATCACCTTTTATAACAATTTTACTATCTAGGTGAATTCAAATAAGAAAAGTATTACTACTTCACCAAGATTTAATCATTGTTTTACTAAAAATATTGTATAAAAGTATGTGTGAGAGATACCTGTCATGAGGACTTTATTCGTTAACGTACCATCATAAATTTTGAACTCATAATTTTTTTGACTTGGCCCACCATTCATTAATTACTGATAGAGTGTGATTGCATACTTTCTTTCGTGAAAAGAGTGAAATGAATATTGGGTTAAATATTTTAATCTTTCAACTAGAAAACATAGTCTACAAAAATCCGCCTTAGAGCTTATTTAGGAAATTAAATATGCCACGATTAAGAGTAGGCAAAATTTCTTACAAAATTTTATATCTTTTATTTATTTTTATTTGAATTGTATTTATCTTTATAAAGAGAGCCTTTAGAAATCTCCAACCCTAAAATATTTAGGGTGGATGCTCGATTGCCTTTCCAGAATGGCGATCCATGAGGATATTTAGTGTGGTGGTTGCAAAGTGATTACGAGGATGGAAGAACTATCATCGACCCCAAGTTTTAGCGTGGCTACACACATACATTTTTATTTGTAGCAAAATGCATTTAAATTTTTCTTTTTATTTTCTTTTTTAGCAAAATGAAAACATTTTTTATTTTATATTCTTTTGTTACAAAACAACAATGCAATTTTTATTTTATTCTTTTAATGCAACTGTTACAGAGAAATATCCTTTTTTTTTTCTACTTGCTGCTATTACAGAACATCAATGCAAATTTTATTTTTATGTTTCATTTTATACGGCTGTTCAGCAACCATATATATTTATTTTATTTTCCATGACAATTTATTATACAAACTCAAACCCTTATTTTTTTGTTTTTACCTGTAGACTGCAACTCTATTTTTCTCATCGTAATATGTCATTTCTTCGTCTGCTAAAATATTAGCATTATTATTTGTTCTTTTTATGAATGAAGATTGCAAAGATTGCGATCCCTATGTTTTGTGATTCTTATGTTTTTTCTTTATTTATGTCTTATTATCTTTATTTTCTTTTGTTACTAGAGGTTCGAGACCTGCAACCTTCTAGCTATTCAACAACATATCCGAGGATTGATATAAATTCATACTATTTGATTTTAATTTTTTCAGTGTATACATTAATGCTTACATACACATAAGTTGACCTAAGCCTACTTAGGCATTTATTGTGTAGGCTGATATCTTCTTGATATTTTGCTTAGCTAGTTTATAGACTGGAGAGGTGTTGAAACACCTCAACACCTCCTACTTGGGTATTTCTCCTTTATAAGGAGACCCCTGACTGTCTAATAAACAGGCGGATTGCATACAGTTTTTGGTGTGTTCACTATGCTTGGTTTATATCTTTGTGATTGCTGGTTTCTTCATGGTATTAGAGCCATCAAAGATAGTACCAAGCCAAAGTGAATCAGTTTGAATAACAATTGGGAAATGGCGTGAAGATTTTGGCATCTAAAAATCTCTTTATCGGTGTTCAAAATTGTTGTTTACCAGATCGACTCCCATTAATCTGCAGAGAGAAGGGTGTTTGTTTGTTTCTATTTGAGATCATTTGAAGTAGATTGGAGGTGCTATCTACCCAACATTCCAACCAACAAGCCGACACTCTTCTCTGCCCATCTCAGGTCAACACATCAAGAGAGTGGCCCATTCAAAATCTCCCAATCTTGGCGTCGCCTAAGTTTCTCCCAGTCTACATTTTTTTTTTCAAATCTTTCAATCCAAGCATGCGGTGGCCTAGGATTTGAAAGGTGGAGTCTTCGGTGTGGTTTGAAGGAGAATCTTCTACGCAGGTTTGATTTTATTTTGTAGGTGTACTCGAAGTTGCAGGCCGTGAACTCTCTAGCAACCCATGATTTGCACTAAGAAATCCTCATTTGCATTTGGATACATACATTTTTTCTCCACTAGTGATTTGGGGTTGTTCTCAAATATTCCCTTCCTCATATATGTATCGCATGTAGAAGTACAATTCTGTGTTGAAGGGTGTGTTGGCATATGCATAAGCAGCCATGAGTTTTCCAAGCAACTAGGAGTTTGAGCAGCTATAAAGACCTCTGTGGAGGTTCAATGAAGATTAAAATATGATTTCAAACCACATGGAATCTCTTTTGTGGTGAGTGTGTGTGGTGATAGGCACAATTTCAACCAAAAATAGGGACACAATGGACATATGGGGTTATTAGCACATGTTATTTCCAGCCCATGGGGGTTTAATTTTTCTTTGCACTTCTCTCTCTAGCTTCTTTTAAAATATTTTTTTCCCCTTACCTTTGTAAATGCAAACTATGTTAGTGTTAAATTACAAAAAATTTCAAATGTTGATTTTGCACTAAATATGAAGTGCCATATTTCACCTTCATTATTGTATGCAATACATGCACTAAAATAAAGTGCCAAATAGGGGGAAAACCAAATAATCAAGGGGGATGTTGTGTTTGATTCTTTTTCACACTTCCTCAGAAGTGCTTGTGTTTGTTGTGTTTTTTCACTTCTACATGCATTTCTAATTTCTTCTTTTCCACATTTCTTTAGACAACTATCTTAGTCAAAGCAATATGGAATCTAATGTTATTATAGTGCTCTTAACACCTTTCAATTATCATGATTGGAAGGTGAATTAATTCTTTTACTTAAGAAAAAAGGCTTATGTAGGGTAACTATGGGAACAAAGAAAGAACCTAATGCAGCTAAAGACAAAGAATTTTTTTTTAATAAGTGTAATCAAGCATTTGGATTTCTATGCCTAAATTTATTTCCTGATTTGTTGTTCCATGTTAAGAACTTGAAAACACCCAACCAAGTTTGGGAAGGTCTTGACAAACTATTTGGGAAAATAGATGAACTTAGAAGCCATGAGTTGGAAAATCAACTCTTAGGTCTTTGTCCTAGGAATTTTTCAACTTTACAAGACTTTTTTACTAAGTTTAAATCCTTGAAGTAGCACTTAAAATATTGTGGAATTGACAAGAAAGAGGATCAATTAATCCTTTATGTGCTTTCCAAGCTAGGTCTAGAATTTTATGTGTTTGTATCAACATTCTACTCTACTAAAAGGGCTCTTGGAGCCTCATGGTCGATTCCCAAACTTGATAACTTCATTGCTGACCTCACAAAAGAGCAAGAATAGTTAATTCAAATGGGTACTTTAAAGTCTACGAAACCTCAAGCCCTCCTTGCAGGGAATGAAACACCTCAAACTTCAAAAGGGGAGAAGAAGAACACTAAAAACGACAAGGAAGTTAAGAAAGAAAACAAAATTGACAACTCCAAAAAGGACTCTCAACGTAAAAAGAGAGTTGCATGCACCCTTTTGTAAAAATATTGGACATGATGAACAACTTGTGCATGAAGAAAAAAATTGAAGTTCTACAACAAATTCTCAAAAGAATAATATAGGGCTACTGATTCGATCAAGGCATCTTCATCAAATAAAGATAATACTAAGGACAAAGAGAAAACAATGGGTAAAGCCTTAGTTGCTAAAGCATCTTTATCTCCATCATGGATTCTAGACTCGGTGCTTCACACCATATGGGTTCTTCACGGTTGTCTTTTTCATCCTTAGAACCATCAAGTATGTCCACAATCACCTTAGGTGATGATACTTCAACATTGGTAAACAAGAGAGGGTGCATTTGAAGTTGAAGGAGGAACATTTTCCAATGTTCTAAGTGTACCTTCACTCTTAACTAATCTCCTTTTAGTGTATCAAATAACTCATTTAGGGAAGGCATGAGAGTACGGTTCTCTCATTCATTGAGATAAGAGAATTACAAAGCAACAATTTGGTAGCAATAGGAGAAACAAATCCACCAATCTAGATTATATGCCTTCTCCAATTTTGCCATAGATATTTCTCCAAAAGCACTAACTCATTTTGAAGTTAGAAAACTATGGCATGAGTAGTTTGGCCATCTTAACTACGCTATCTTGAACAACTATGTCAACGAGAATATGGTTAAGGGATTACCTAAGGTTAAATTTTCTAAAGGTCTTTGTGAAGGTTGTGCACTTGGAAAGCATCAGAAGCAAAATTTGACAAAGGTAAATCAAGGAGGGCAACACAAGTTTTAGAACTTGTTCATAGTGATGTTTCAAGGGGCTTTTCCCCATCCATCTTTTACAAAGGCTAGATATGTTCTCACCTTCATTGATGATTTCTCATTTTACATGGGTCTACTTTCTTAGACAAAAATCAAAAGTGTTTGAGTCTTTTCAAGATTTCAAAGCTCTTGTCGAAAAAAATTAGGGAAAGTCATCAAGGTTCTTGAAACAGATAATGGGAGAGAATATGTTAACAATAGTTTTGAGCAGTTTTGTATATCGAGGGGATAGATCTGCAGTATAGTTCCTTATACCCCACAAAAAATGGTGTTGTAGAACGAAAATAGATCTTTAAAAGAGATGGCTAATTGCATGATTCACTCTAAGGGTCTCACACCATCATATTGGGAGAAGCAATCAATTGTGCATGTTACATACAAAATAGAGTTCCACATAAAGCCTTAAAGGGTATCACTCCCTTTGAAGCTTGGAAAGGATGGAAACCAATAAGTTGATCATTTCAGAGTTTTTGGCTCGCATGCCATGGCACACATTCCAAAAGAGCAACACAATGCTATGGATCCACAATCCAAACCTTGCATCTTTGTGGGATATCCGGATGGTGTAAAAGGCTATTCCTACTCCACCCTACCACACATGAGTTGTTTATTGAGAGAAGTGTTAAGTTTCAAGAAACATCTCTTGAAACTATCTTGACACTTCTCAACATATTGTGGACTCTTCAGGATCCTGATTACAGTACTAATGATTCTCATTCTGATTCCTAGTGTAGTATCTTCTTCTTCCAATTCTCATAGTGATGAGGGTTCATCTTTATCTAGTTTAGGGATTGCATTAAAGTTGATATATCTACACCAGACTCACCCACATCTTACACTATACATATACAGGGTACAAGATTCAATAGATGATAGGCTGATTCAAGTAGATTTTTGGGGAGCCACATGCCTTCTTTGCTTCAGTTTTTTGATCCACGGACATTGAGAGGCATTAGGCATACCAAAGTGGGATATTTCTATGGATGAGGAATATGATTCCTTGATTAGAAATCACACTTGGGTTTTGACTTCACTTCCTAAGGGAAAGAAGATAGTTCAATGTAGGTGGATTTATCAAACTAAATTTGTAGTAGATGGGTAGTTTATAAGATTGAATGCATGTGGGTGAAAGTTGTTCTTAAAAGAGGGCCCACCTAGGCATAACAGGTGACTTGAAAAATGAGACCAGTTAAAATTATGATAATGGAGGCCATAAAATGCCACTTGATTAACTGATGACCTAGTACAACCAGTCAATGAGCTAATACAAGCCAATAAAAGGATTAAGGGTATAAATGAATGTAGCTGTAAAACCCTAAACCCTAATGAAAATGGGGAAGAAAAAAAAATCACAGGCTTGACCATGGAACCAGTGGAGCAATGAAATTTTAGGGCTCCACCAGTGGCTCCGAATGGGGATGCATGCCTCTTGCAGACATAGCAAGAATCCATAATCTCTAGTTGAATAGACTAGTAGAAAAAATGAGCATGGTTATAGGAATATAAGATGTAACCCTCTTTTCCCATCCCAGAAACCTTCTCACCCGCTTTCATTGACTTCATTCTCCAGATTGGAGGCCCAATGACCTCCCAAATCTTAGAAAAAAAAATTTCCTCTATCAAATACCTTATTTTACTCTGATATCAAAGGATCAACATATGCATTGTGCATTTCTAAGTAACCTGTATCACCATAACTTACATCATCAATTCATCTTGTTGTGAGATTGCCCAGTCCACCATCCTACTACACCATAGGATCATCCATATGAGTTGAAAAAATAAAACTTTCATATTCCACCTAATCATAGATTATGACATCATATTCAATTTGTTCCTCAAATTGAAATCCTTCATAAGCACTCTGTTGTATGCTTGGATCAGCATCTCCTAAAGTATTAGAGAAAAAAGATACAAACTCAGGAGGATCTTCATTTTGGTCTGCATAAGTGTTGATCTCATTAGATGGAAATAGTTCTATGATAAGGTCCATGAGATATGGAGCTTCTGCAAAGAACTCTAGTGCATATTCGTATTGGTTTGCCTCATGCTTGATGCTATTTTCACTTCTAGATTCTCCATATAAATCAAACAGTCCTACAACATTAACATAATATGAGGGTTCATCAAATTATTTCTCTTCATCAATATGTAACAATGCTGGCTCAAAACTAGTGTACCCTTCTAGATGCATTAATTGATTATTCAAGGAGGAGCATCCTCTTTCACCCCTATGTATGTCATCCATATTATCATGTATGGCTAATAATTCATCCACTATTTCAATCACACTACCATATACTATAGAGAGGGGAATATATTCCTCTGTTTCATTAGCACTGCATTTAGGATTTTCATCATGGTCAATGAGATCTTCGTCTAGATATTCTTTATCATGTGAACAATTGTCATGTTCAACTATCACCACATTTGAACTACACTCTTGATAATCATTAGATGCCATCTTCTCACCTAGCTATGAAAAAACCAACCTTCCAATACTTGTACAACCACATCTTTCACATGACTTGATAACTGCATAACCAAAGTTACTTTTCTCTAGAGCAAATTCAGGTCGATCTCCATTTCTTGATGTTCCATCTATACCACCCCCCACACATTTACAAATGAGATTTTCCAAACACTCATCAAGTATTTCAACAAAGAGTGGATTATTTCTACACCAATAAGGGTCATCAATTACCACCTCACATACTAGTAGAGTTCCATCATATAAGGGGTTCTCACATACTTTCATTGGTGTCATAAAAACATTTGCCTTCTTAGCATGAGGATCTGAATCTTCCATATCATCATGATTGTCAAAATCATCATAATCACTAAAATAATATGCAAATAGAATATCAATTTCATTCACATCATCAATGGTTAACACCTTCAACTCACATTATGGAAATTCATTATCAGATAGATTAGCAAGCTTTTCCATATTTTCAATAGGTAATATTGTTGATTCAAGATCCATGTGCTTGTCATTATGTGCATTATGGTCATTCAATAATGAAAACTTTTTGTCATTCATGAGCACCTTGTTATCTTCTTTATATAGAACCGACCCCTCCATATCTACTTCATACAAACAATCACAGGCAGCAAGGTCAAAATCACATTTATCATCTTGAGATATTCAATATCAGCACATTGAACACATACATTTTTATCTTCAAATTCATCATTCACAGAACTGACATGCTCCATTAATGACAAACCCAAATTACATTACAAATATTCATTAAGTGAAATTTGACCATCTACTTGGGGACAAGTGACTTCATCAATATTCATATCATTGCATTCTTTAGGTGAAGAAATCACCTCTGGATCATCCTTATAGGAGCATTCATAATCATCAAAAGAATAATCAGGTTGGTTGTCAATATAATCCTCATCACAAGAAGACTCACCACTACATAAACCATATCCAAAATTTTCACAATGGATACTTAAGGTTAACCCTTTGTGGTCATGATCACTGGTTTGTGATGAAATATCAACAGCACGTACTATTTTCATTGATCACTACATGACATGGAAAAACACCTTGTATCTCCTCTACTTCTCTTCCATCTAAGACATCGTTGGAAAATAATTCATACATGTTTAATTTATTATCATCCCATGCATCCTTTTCTTCCTCGATATTATGTTGATTTGTCCTTTGATTCTTTTCAAAAGAACAATTGTTGTCTCTACTTTGGGAATGCACATTTTGTGAATGATCACATTGGGTTGATTCCACAATCCTTATCCAATTAGGTATTTGATCAAGGCTATGAGACTTCAATTCCTTGGGTAAAGTGCTCAGCCTAGATTCAAATATTTCACAAAACAAATTGATGCATATTGAATCCCCAGGTCTAAAAGTGTTGGGTACTTTTATCAGAGCATCTAAAAATCTCAAAAATAGTTTATGTGGTAACTCTCCCTTGTGTCTCTTCATTTCATACAATTCTTGAACACAAGACTTTTGATCAGCATTGCTCAAATTTTGTTGACACTTAACTTGGAGTTCGTTGTGATCTGTAGACTTTGATAATGGAGAAATCATAGTAGTAGAAGCATTGTCACCTTGACAATCATTTCTATTATATAATCCATGAGTTCTATTTGCATGAGATTCCTTAAGATGACCAACACTTACAGCCATATATCTTTTCATCATTGAGTATTTCAAATTATTCTCAATGTCCATGGCATTTTGATATGCCTGATGTAATGTTGTAGGCTCTTTATCCCTTAACAAGTAACTCATTTTTCTATCAAATGCACCAAGATATACAACCAAATATTCAACATCATTTAGTATTATATTTTTTGGGATTTACCTTATTTCCTTTGCAAATCTAAGATTAAAAGTAGGAACCAACTCATCTTCTTTTTTATGGACTTTCATGGAGTTTTTCCTTACCACATTTGGGTTTGCCCTCTCACCAAACTATTCTATAAAGGCCACCTTAAACTGATCCCATGAAGCTATAAAACGTGTTGGAAAATATGAGAACCAATCTCTAGCATCATCCTTCAAAGATTGAACAAACTGCTTCATGGCAACTTCCTCATGATCTACTTCATAATCCCCCATTATATCCCCAAACTCCTGCAAATGCTTGCTTGTTGATTCAGACTTTACTCCATTGAATTTTAGTATCTTATTCTTGAGATTAGGTAGTACAATATTTGGAAAATCATAAATATTACTGAAATATATGGCTATGTATCTCTTAGTACTGAAATTATTTTGATGTGACAAAGGGCACTCATCATGTGTCATTACATTAAGGTCTACGTCGAGGTGTACAACTTGGCAAGACGTATTGTACAACTTTTTGCAAAAAATTTCAGACTTATCAAAAAGCAATTCAAGTTCCTTTTACAATGTAAGTCTCCCAACTTTGCTTTGCATAATGTCTTTGAACCAGTGAAATTTGTGAATATGAAAAACTTCTACATCTATTTCAATTTCATTTTAAGATTATGTAAATATTACTATTCCTTTCCCTACCTTAGTTCTATTTAACCAAATTGGGAGGTATTTATATCATATATCTTGAGAATTCTCACAAATTCTCTGCAAATATAACAATATCTCTTTAGATTCATGAGAATACCTAGAATTTAGAGCAACCATCCATCTTTGATCTTGAAATTTGTAGGTCTAAAGCTTTGTTGTATTCATTGTCAAGTTATTTGAGTCAGAGTCGCCACCTCTCTTTAGAGGATTATACTTCAAATGAGATGAAGTATCTTCAAAATAACTTTTGTTCTAGGTTTTCTCCAATAGCGAGTCACCTTCAAATATTTCAAGCTTTTTTGCTACGAATACTTTCACCAGGTTCAAGAATTTTGTAATATCTTAACGGGATGTTCAAATTTATCACATCATTTGACTCTATAATACAATAATCTGTGACTGGAGAATGGAAATTTTCCCCAGCAGAGTCGCCATTTGTGTTGGTGTTTTTTCTAGCTAAGCCTTGGAATTCTCTAAAGGGTAGCCAACCCTTATGTTCAAGAATTACCTAAGGTTAGTGGCCAACACAACAAATAGATAATTTTGAGGTCTCTACTCCTACACTTTAGGCTTTGTGGGACCAAGGAGGGTATTCCTTCTTTTGTTCATTCGGTATTTCAATTTCTCAAGAACACTTCAACACAGATTCATTCCTATTCGAAGAAAATACACAAAAATCACTAAGGATTTGGCAAGTCTTTGAGTAAATAAATGTCTACTTTGCTAGGAATGTGGACACATTTCAAACTTACATCTCAGAATTGAAATTTTTTTAATAAGTATTGTTCTTATTTTGAATCCATGGCTAGGCATACTACTTATTCACTTAATTGCATGAATTCTTGATAAACAAGCGAGTGCCTCATCAATTGAGTAAATGGAGTCAAATATGAAATAACTAGTAATACACTGATTATTTAATTCTGACATAGATAGACTATCTTTGTAATGCCTTGCAATACAATAACTCACACTATCCAAAACATCACTTCTTATCAAATTCTCACAAATTCTCACAGACCCGTGACTTTTCTCAAGCATTCTAATTAACCCTTTGAGTTAAAGCAAAGAAATAAAGCCATACATTCAATTGAACCATTAATGAAAAACAAAAAGATCTTTGATAATTTTATTTATGATCTGCAAAAGTATACAAGAGGAGAGTATATGTTTCAGAATTTATATTTATTTCATATCAATAATCTATGTAAAACCATTTAATACTATTACATATATGACCTACACCCAAGACAAATTCCAAGAAAATTTATCAAGAATTTTGCATTCACGTTTACTTTTTGTATTTCAAATTTTACCTAGAGCATATTGGACTCAAAATTTCAATCAAAACCCTCTACATTGAGCCATGAAATCCCTTTTATAATACAAGTGAGCAACAAGCATCCAGCTCAAATGTAATTACATTTCATGATAATTTTAAAATTCATTTCAATTCATTAGGGTCAATTCCTAGACCATTATATCTTCAATCATTCCACCACCACGGGAAAGCAAAAGGAAAAAAGAGCACCAAGCCATTGGTCGAAGATGCCACACAAACCTTCCAAAAGGCGTCACCAAAATTGGCACATTCACCAATACCAAAGTAACCATCATAGCTATCAACAACACGAACCCACCAACCAGCCACATGGAAGTCCAATCACCACAGCACCCAAAAACCAACACCATGAAAATAAGACACAGGTGTTACTTGGCCTTTTCAGCTACTGAGTAAACACCCTCACTAGGCCTTTTTATAGAGAGTGGAGTTGCAAGAATAATGTCATCGTTGGAGCTGCTATAAGGCACAAGAGAAGCAAGGAATTGGCTAGGGTCAAGGTTAGCTCCTCCCTCTTCACTTGAGGAATTATCAGAAATTAAAATAGGAGCAATAGGATTCTTCGAACAAACCCTAGGACTCGCACTAGGCCTTGTTAATTCTTTCGCAAACATAGGCCCCTTCCCTTCAACTTTGACTAGTTCCTATGACACAATCCTATTCCTCAAGGTATAGGTGCTCTTAACAACAACCTTATCACTTCTCTTGCGTACACTTATTTTTCCTTATGGGAAAATTGGCACCTCTGTTGAGAGAGGTTTGGCTTTAGATACGTATGCAACCAACTCCTGCATACTTAATCTTCTAGACCTACAAACTTGTGTAACAAGAGTACTCGGCTCACTCATTTTATCAGGATACAATAACAACCAGAGCCAATTATGTAGAAGAATACAAACCAAAAATTCCAAAACATTCCCATGTATAAGCAATGAGAACCCCCATGGATACCAGACACAAAAAACAACTGAACTATAACAACAATGCAATAAGCATATGCACTTTCACACTAAGAGACACCATGCAGCCACCTTTGCACTACCTCATTCCAAACTCTAAAATTACTTCTCTGGTACTCACAAAAATCAACTTTGTGCCATGGTAATTTAAGAATGATTTAAAAATCTATAGAGAATCCTCATTAAATAGAGGAATTTGAGGTTGGTCATAATTAATGCCCATCCTAGCTGGCTCACGTGAGAAAAAGGATCAATTACTACATGTCGCATCTCAACCGTCGATTGCCCTAGATTTAAAACTCGATCAACAAGGCACATTAAGAATCACCACTTGCTTTATTGATCATACTTAGAAACAATGAGGAGATTCTTTAAAGCTGCCATGTACCCGTTCACATCCCTACTCTATCATCCTCAACTCGTCCGCCATCGATCCTGATGATCGTGTGAAAATCTTGGCCACATCTTGAAACACTTTGACCATTGTGCCTTCCAACTGTACTCGGGGACTCCATCAAGCGATGGCATTAAAACCAGCGATCAAATGTCAACTATCAATTTGGACCATAGAAAGATCCCAACTAGAGATCCATACACACATCATTAATCACTAGTTGAGTTTCCTCCAGACAGCTCCAACCAATGAGCCATGATCCTATGTGATGGGAAGAAACACACCCATCAGCGGTCGTGAGTTTACCATTAGACCGCACCATACAACCAACAATAGAAATGGGGCCAGTGATGGGTTAAAAGCTTAACCGCATCGTTGGTTAGTGAAAACACAACACACGATGGGTAATGAATGTGAGAGGTAAGAAGGATGAAGCATTGCTCATCGTGCGATGGCCATAGGTGATTCAAAAAGGACGTGTGATGCGTGATGAACAATTAGCGATGAACTCAAGTGGTGCTTAAAAGCACGTGGGTGAAATTTGTTCTTAAAAGAGGGCCCTCCTAGGCATAGTGATTGACTTGAAAAATGGGGTGAGTTAAAATGATGATAATGAAGGTCATAAAATTTCACTTGATTAACCGATGACCTGGTACAGCTAGTCAATGAGCAAATAAAATCCAATAAAAGGATTAAGGGTATAAATGAATGGAGCAATAAAAACCTAAACCATAATGAAAATGGGGAAGAAAAAAAAATGATAGGCTTGACCATGGAACCAGTGGAGAAATGAAATTTTAGGGCTCCACCATATAGATTCAAGAAAATGGGATACTATGGGCCCTCTAGATGCTTGCTTTGTAAATCATATGAAGAATCTAGGGATCACCTCTTTCTAAATTTCCACTTCACAGTCAGTTGTTGGAGATGGCTATGTTCCAAGCTACGTTTGAGCACCGCCTTCCCTAGAGATATTCTGAGTGTTTTTAAGGGGTGGCCTATTCTTTGTAGAAACTCCATGTATGTTGGGTTATGGTGATCTTTTCCTTCACTTCTTCTATGGGAGATATGGAAAGAAAGGAACCATTTCATTTTTTAGAATGTTGAGTTGTCCCTCCCCTCCTTCCTAAACAAAGTGGAAGCCAGCATAGTAGAAGTGACGAACTCAAGAGTAGAGCTATCTAGTAGGAGAAAGATCAATTTCTCAAGTTGGAATGCAATCATGAGGCAAAACTAGAATCAATTGAAGGTTTGATCTTTCGTTGGTGAGGGAATTTTTAATACGCAAGGAGAACAGAAGTGTCAGATGGAAACCCCTTGAGAGAGGCTGGTTTAAGATTAAATTTGATGGGGCCTCTATAGTAAACCCCCAATTTTTTGGTGTCAGATATATTGTTAGAAATCGGGGGAGGAAATTGTTGGGAAGTTAGCAAAACCACTTAATTTTACACTAACAATGTTGTTGAGTTATAGACTACTCACCTAGGAATTAATCTTTGTGCGGATCTGAAGTTATCAAACATTTTGGTTGAAGGGGATTTGATGGTAGTTGTCAATGCTCTTCATTCAATTCATTTGAAAAATTAGAGGTTGGGGGCACTATTAGAAGGCACTATGAAGCTTCATAAAAGCTTCAAGAATTACACTATCAATCATATCTTACGCGAAGGCAATCAAAATGCGTATTTCCTTTATAACTTAGGTGTAGATGGGAAATCGATTAAAGAAACTTTTGAAGCTCTGGATGGAAAATGAAGCAATGATTTGTGAGCGGTTAGGTGGGTACCACTCCACAAATGCAGTTGTGGAGTGGTTATTACTATGAAATTCATTTTCCTTCCTTCTCTAGCCACATGGAAGGACACTTGGCATGGTTGAGGTGCTTTGGGTTATGGGGCGAGTGAGTTGGATTCCTTATTCAACACAAACTCACATGGACAAGGCTACTACATGCATTCATCATGAATTTATGTGTGATGTGTAGGTAGTCTTTTCACCAAATGGATTGCATGCTTAAGCCTAATGGCATATCTTGGCAATAGTCATGTTTTCTAAAGAAATTTCTGTAGTGATGTATTTCATATGATCAGTGCATTGTGTGAAATGGCCTTCTGATAGTGTTTTGGGGTTTTCACTAGCCATGTGAAGTTAAATTTAGCAATCTCAACCATTTTGGAATGGTAATGTTCATAATACAAGTCCCTGCAAAAGGTTTGGAAACCGATGGCATGGATACTCTAGTTCATTTGCTCAATAGCAAGTGACATATGGATTTTCTTGGCTTTGTGATGTTGCTTAGGTTGAGATGGATCATCCATCACCCCGATTACCTCACATTTGTGGTAGTGAAGTTTATCACTAGGAAGAGCTTCATGGAAGGGGTTGAAGGCTATTGGTTGGGCATGAATATATCTTCCAAGGTTCTAGAGGGTAAGCTAGATGTTAATGTCCCTAAGGAGGAGGAAAAGGTTAATGCAGAAACTCTTTAGAAAGGATTTGTTGGTTGGATTGGAGGATACTTTGGTGGCTTCCACCTTGGGCATTGGCATCCCACGCCCACATGAATTGAGGCTTTTGGAGGTCGTAGGAGAAGCGGTAAAGTATTACCCATTTCTCCTCAATTTTTAGGGATTGGAACTAATTGAGCACCAAAGATTGGCAGTCACTGGGGTGGAGTTTATAAGAAATAAATATCATCTTGTTGCAATCCAAATCACCTCATGGAAATATGACTTCAAGGTCTTCACCCAAAACATTTTTTGGTAATATGTAATGGTGGTTTATTTTCCATTGTCTGGTAATAGGTAATGGGGATAGTATGGTTTCTACATATATAATTTTAGTCAATGCTTTCTAAGTTTTTTGTCTAGATCCCTTTTGTATTGAATGGTATAGTTGGTAGTAGGTGCTCACTGGTATGTTATAGCAAATTTTGTTTAGGGGTTGTAGAATTTGACCCAATGTGGTCAATTTTGGGGGCTCAAGTAGTTCTGGTATATAGTGTTGTTGGTCATCTTCTGCCCCATAGTCCTTGGGCATGAAATGTAACTCTTTTTTGAAATATCAATACAAAATCTATCTTACCTATAAAAAAAACATGTGAATAGGATAGACTAGGTGAACTAGATACATAAAACACCTTATTCACACCAACATCCCCCTTAAATGGAACTTAGAGAGGAACAAACCAATGAAAGATGCAAAAGATACATGGATTATGGGTCTCAGCTACTAGGCCATCTTATGTACCCATTTATAAATTATCTCTCACAAATAGAGTAAAGTAGAACAACCATGTGGAAGAAAAATCCTCTCCAAAAGAGGAATACAAGATGAAGGACTAAAAATCCTCCAAAACAATGTCCCGAAAAGAATGGGAACATGAAGAACACCACTAAAGCATGAAGTTGTAGAAAACTATCAAAATATGGTTGGTATAGTTTTGAAACTAAAGAACCTCTAAAAATAGGATTATGATTAGGATCAAGAAGACAATAATATGCAAGAGTTCCCCCCACCGACACTACTCAAACAATGATCAAGTGTGAAATAAAGAAAAATATGTCTAACAATCAAAGATGTAGATGGTACATGAATCTACAAGAGTGGCCCCAATGACACTACTCAAATAATACAATAGTAAATTGTTTGTAAAAAATATAGGTGTCAATAGTTTAAAGAACATTGATTAATTGAGGATGGAAGGTCACCTCAAGAAAATAGGAATGCAAGAGTGTCTATATGGTAAATATTCCATCTCATCGAAATGCATGGGTTTCCAACTGTTGCATCTACCTATTAAATAGGAATAAATACTAGATACTTAGCTCACTCAAAAGTGAAACTAAGGAAGTATTAGCATTTTTGTGCCTTCCACTCGCACCCCATTTTATTTATGCAAAATGAGGGGGTCCTTTTTTCCCTTTTGTTCTTTTCTTCTCTTGCCTTGTTTTGTTTTGGTTTAGGTCATTTCCCTTATCCTTACCTTTTTTTTTCATTTTTTCAAGGTTTCAAGGTTTCTTATGATGGCATGCCATCTACGATGGGCTTTATCCCTAACTTTTTCCATTTGGTTGGCATTTGGCTTGGCATTTTGGCCATTAGGGGTTTCTTCTTCAGTATGTTTTGCATAGGAAATCTTACTACCAATGTTTGATGGGGATGATGTCTTATTGTTTTAGGTTCCATTTTGTAGAGAATTTAATTACCTCAGGTGGATTAATGGTGCTTTAATGGGCTGAAATCCCTAATTCCCAATGGCATAACACTTTACCATTTGAAATTTCACTAAGTCTTTCAGTCATCTAATGTCGAATATTTTCCTTAATGCTTATTGAAATTCTTCTAAAATTTTAAGACTCATGACTCTCGAAGTCAGGATCCTAAAATCATGGAGTCTTTTGGTCATTGGATGCTAGGTATCCTCTTTAACCATTAACAAAATACTTCTTAAAATATAAGATTCCATTTCGATTCTCGATTCCCAATTTCCAAAGTCAAAAGTTAAAAGCATTTAATTATTGTAGGTTTTGATCATCGAGAATACTCATTCTTGGTTATATTGTTTAGCATAAAGGTTATATGACACTTTTGATTCCAAATAATTAACACTTTGTTTGAAATTTGTAAAATATTTCAAAATTCAAGATTTTTTTTTTTTTTAAATTATTAAGGGTATGTGTAGGATCATAATGGGCCAAAAAGTGGCATATGATGGGTATGTGTAGGGTATGTGGCTACAACCTTTTTTAACCCAAAATTGATGAAACAAAAGGGTTTTTAAAGGATATTCTTAGCTTTCCACCAATATAAATTATGATTTACTTTGAATTTAATAAATTATTATTATTCATTTGAACTATTTGAATTACAACTAAAGTCTTGATTGATAAGCTGATTGAAAAACATCTACAACTTTCAAATGGTATCAATTTTTGAATCAAACATATGTCACACTCTATGCTTTGTATACTATAGGATTAAAAAAAATGAATTTCATGAAGTTTTGACCAAGTTAAGGTGGTCAGCATACAGTTTTATATTTTTTAAAGTTGTAATAAAAAGTTCATAATTAATTATTTACTTGGAAAAAATTACAAAAAATATGCATCACATTGACACTTGAGTCCTCTACTTATATCTAAAATCTTATAAAAAATATTATCATTTTATTGTGGTTAGGGTGGTCGACAAACACCTACTTCTTATTTTTCCTAAAATTTAAGTACTCTGCATTGAAATTTCAAATTTTCACTAAATAGATTTTTTTATAATTAAACCTAGTAGTTTAGAAACTACATTCAATTTGCTACAGATTCTATTCTTACATATTTTTAAATAATATAAATAACTTATTCAATTTTTTACGTGAAGTTGCCTAACTCTAATTTTTCTGAATTTTTGCCACTTAAGGGCCTGTTTTTTCCATGATGATCCTGCACATACCCTTAAAAGGGATCTTGATTTTAGATGGTTTTGATGTTCTAATGATTTTTTTGGTATTTTGTAATAAAAAATCCTCCTTAAACATTACTGACTTTCAAGGAAGTAAATAAAGGTTCTTCCTGTATTTTGATTCCTAACAAACATCTATTATTCTCTTTTGATAACTTTTGTATGTCAGTCTTCAGGTGTTTATTTTAATTCTAATGATTTTCTTGGAAAAAATATATGGAATATCCTTGAACCCTGACAATTGATGCTTTATGTCAATTTTGACACATCTTCCAAGTATTGTGCTTGAGTTGATTTCTCTCATATTAACATGCCTTTTGGAAAATGATTTGTAGTATTCTTGAAGCTCGATTCTCAATAAAAAATTTTGGCTATGAATATAAGGCTTCTTCTTTGCAATGGACATGGAAATAACTTACATTCAAGACTCAATAGGGATATTTTCTCAAGTTTATCTACTTGTAAGTGTGAAGTTGTTTTTCTAGAATTTTATCCTCTAATGGATGATGGTTTGACTATGTAGTAAATATGCAAGGAGAAGGATCAAATATGAAGTATCAGTACAAGGGATATCACCCACCTTCCAAGATGTTCTCTCCTTACATAGACATTGGAGACATTGATTTTTGGCATGTAGATATGAATGATTTTTTGAGAAGATTCCATGATGAAGAAGACAAAACAATCATGGCCACATCTTTGGCCAAATTCTATGATTAGTAGAAGCAATTGCATTTCTTGTAGTAGTACAATCTCCTAAATTGGTGTTGACATGTGCACAACACTATGACCAAATATAGAGAAAGATAATTGGACCCTCTGGAGAGGTAGTGTTGGATATAAGTTCAATATGATAGATAGGTTATTTGGGATTCCTAAATGCCCAAGATATGAAGCCATTAATATTTAAAAGGTATTGGCTCATTCTAAAAAGAGGAATGTAACCTACCTCAATTTCATCAACAACCAACTCCTACTCAACCCAAGGAAATTGGAACTAAAAATGGACAAGGTGCAACATATAAGTGGATTTAGAGAAGATGGTAGAGATTAATTTACACTCCTTAGCAAGATGCATGGGTATCCCCATGCTAAATACTTCCACCCTTGGATGTGATACTATTCTAACAGTTGTTGTAGAAAAGAAGATAGATTGAGAAACTATCATTAGTGACATATTACATGATCAATTGATAGATTTCCTAAATAGTACCAAGTTCTAAATGACCTCTTATTTGGTATATTTTCTTGCGTATCAAGAAAATTTCCCAGGTTAATGAGGGTAGGAACTCTCTAGGTGGAGAAAAATAAAATTCATGACCACTACCCCCATTTGGAGTTTGAAGCTAACAACAAAAACTATTGTGTGTTAAATAATACTTTTGAATATACAATCATCAGGGCATTGGAGAATGATTTTTCAAAGATAATGGAGGTGATAGCTAAATTTAAGAACTAGGAAAATTGGTACATCCATTTTAATACTTTCACTTACATCAAGGTTGTAGGATTCAACAATTCTCCTCACAAACTACCAACATACCCAAGTAAAAGATTGCTATATTTAAAACTATGTAAACAAATGGCTAAAATCTACAATATTATAGTAGGAAAGTACAAGTTAGGATACTACTTCCCCATCAAAGTGGGATTCTATTCATGTGCTAACATGGATACAACTAAAACTACTTTGACAAAAATTATCTTGTAGACAATGAGTTTGTATAATTATCCCATGAATAAGTTTGACCCAATTTGGAATATCAACAAGGTCATTGATTCAGTTTACAAGCATAAACCTACTTAGAGGACAACTAGTCAAATTTTGAAGAATGTTAGGTTAGAATGACAAACTATTGTACACTAACAATGGATCAAATGATAAGTTGCAATGGGCCAAAGTTCCTAAATATTTAAAATATCATGGGAAAGTGTTGAATCTTGTTTACAATGCTCAGGGGATTTTCAACCAACCTATTCACAATATATACTACTCAATAGAAGGTGTGACCATGGAGGTCAAGGTAACCAGTGTGATAGTGTGCTCAAAATAATGGCTCACTACATATTTCCCCATGATGGAATTTCCATGACCAAATCCTCAAGAGAAACAACCCAATAAGGTTGGAGAATAATCCAATATTACAACTACAAAAAGAATCATATGTAATAGTAGGATCTAAAAGGAAAGAGTGAGAAGAGATCAAAGTCATAGAAAATAGTGAAGAACAAAGTGAATAATATAGGTTACTCTATAGAGTAGGAAACACAAACATCACAAACCCCTTCTCAGTCTCTATCTACATCTGATGCACGAGCATCCAGCGGTGTAGGGAAATCTTGCATCACCCAAAAAAATTGTTTTTCCTTAATTTCTTTAGCTGTTTTGAGTTTCATAATGGCACTTAAGGGGTGTAAGACAATCATAAGTCAGAAAAGGAAAAAAATGATCACTTACTATTTTTAGTAAGTCAGCCTAAACTGTCTCATATGGACCTAAAAATTTACCCCAAGGAGCAAAACTAAAAAACATTTTTGGTCACAAAAGAATCATCTCAATACCCTGCATGGTTTGGGAGATATTAAAGTTTTCATCCTAGAAAATTTCTCCAATGTAGCTTCAAATTTAGATATGAAAACCTTAGAGCCCTTGAAATAGCTTGAAAAGTTCACGAACTAAGCTTCGGTGGCTTGGGTGATATAGATCTCTTTGAGAGCTTTCCAATGATATGTTATAATAAAATTGAACACCTTGATCAAAATTTATAGCCCTATGAAGTTGCCTCACTAAAATGTGAATTTCATTAAAATTTCTTCTGAGGCAAGAAATCAAATGGTGAGACTTTTTGCACCAAAACAAAAGGGAAAGGTGAACTTTCTAGAACATTCTAGGATAGTTATTGGGGTGAAATAAAAAGGGTTAAGTGGGGGTTGTAGAAGGTGGCTCCATTAGTGTAGACTGTGGCTCTAAATAATATATTTTGTTTTCAGAGTTGATTTTGTTGTAATGAATCAAGCCCATGAGGCTGTAGCATGTAGGTTTTGAATCTGTAATTTCATTTTCTAAAAATAATTGAAAGTGAGCTATTTTTTTGTCTCACATATTCTATGTTGGTATCTATTGTTGTGGTTTGTGTAGGTTTTGGGTAGTGTAGCCCTCATCAAGTGGTATCAAAGTAGGTTTTCCTGAGTGTGTAAAAAAATCACCGAACATGAGGCGCTTTGCACCAAGGCTTGTGGTTGTGGGTTTCTATGAAAAGTGATCAGAATTCCTCCACGAAGAAACTGTGGTGGTGGAAGAAATGTTATTGTACCAAAAGAGTGTTTTAGAGCCCTGTAGAGACAAGTTCAAGCACTACAAGAGGAGTTGTGTCGATGGTTTGAGCTAAGAAGAGGAGATGAAAGTGAAGATGAAGCTAAAAATGAGGAACAGCTCGAAGAAGAACAAGAAGCAGAAGATCCAGAGCAAGTTAGATTATTTAAGGCCATCTTTAAGATTGGGAAAATTCCAAAGATTGATGTTTCTACATTTTCTAGAAATCTTAACCCAGAAGAGTTGATTGATTGGATCAATGATATGGAGGAGTACTTTGGGTATGAGGAGGTGGAAGATCCTAAGAGGGGAAAATCTTCAAAGACCAAGCTAAGAGGTCATGCAAATATTTAGTGGAAAGAGGTACAACTAGAATGAAATCAAAGAGGAAAAGAGAAAATAACAACATGGGATCGTATGGTGGAAAAATTAAAAACATAGTTCATTCTTGTGGATTATGAGCTAGATTTATTAAAGAAGATGTAAGGGTTGAAAAAAGTGAGAAAATTTGTTAAGGATTATACAAAATAATTCTACCGTGTCTTGATCAAAACGGGCCATTCTGAGGCCAATAAGGAGAAAGTTTCCTATTACATAAATGGGTTTAATCTAAGCATTCAAGAAGAGTTGGGTCTGGTAAGAATGTCTACTATTGAGGATGCATATCAATTTTCTTTGAAGGTAGAAGAAAAGTTGAGTAGAAGATTTGAAAGCAAGAAAAGAGGTGGGGGTCATGGTGGAAAGACTAGTGGACGATCATATGGAGATCGAAATGAAGATAAAAAGAAGGGTTAAGGATCCAATAGTAGCTAGAACCAGAAAGGAGATAACACCTACTATCCTTGTGATCAGAATAATGGAGATCAAAGAGGAAGAGGAAGATCTGGATGAGGATCGAGAAGAGGAGGCTTTTGTGGAACCTATTTCTAGTGAAGAGAAGAAGGACATAGAGCCTATGAGTTTCCTCAACATCAAGGAAGGAAAAATAGAAGACCTGAGGGTAATGCATGAGTTGTACATGTAGATGAAGATGTTGAGTCTTCACATTCTAAGGATGCAGAAAGAGGAGAGGTTCTTGTTACTAGAAGAGCCTTGCTAAATGAGGAGAAGGAACCAACTCAAAGGAAGAATTTGTTTCACACCAGATGTAAGTGTGAAGGTAAAGTTTGTAATGTTATTATTGATGGAGGTAGTACTAATAAACTTGTTTCAAAAGAGATGGTTAGCAAGTTGCTGTTGGAGAAGAGGCATTTGAATCCATACCGGATTGCTTGGTTGCATAAGGACCATAAGTCTTTGGTAATTGAACAATTTCTAGTAAACTTCAAGATTAGAAATTACCATGATGAGGTATTGTGTGATATTATGCCTATGGATGTTTGTCATATGTTGTTAGGAAGATCGTGGCAGTTTGATCAATGAGTAGTACATGACGGACATGCCAACACCTATTCTTTGAAAAAGGATGGGGTTCGTGATAAGTTGAAGCCCTTGAATGAGGTAGAGGAAAAGGTATCTAGTAATGCAAGAATTTTTTTGGTTGATGGAAGAAAGTTCCTAGAAGGTATGAGGCATGAGAAAATTTGTTTTGTATTAATCCCTAGAGTTGATAAACAAGATACTACTAAGGTACCTGTATAGGTTTCAAATTTGTTGAATGAATTTCAAGCTATTATTTTTGATAACATACCTAAAGGTTTGCCTCCAGTAAGAAAAATTAGTCATCAGATGGACTTGATTCCTAGAGCCATTTTTCCAAATAAGGCAGCTCATCGTATGACTCTAGCAGAGAGTGAAGAGTTGAAAAGATGAGTGCAAGAGTTGTTGCAGAAATGATTGATCAGAGATAGTTTGAGTCCATGTGCAATATCTATTGTATACACCTAAAATTGGTATGGAGGAAAAATTAATAAATTTGTAATTCTTCTACTTATAAATAAATTGACAAATTTATTTATATAGTTCACTTTCTTAAATTCTTCTTATTCTAAATCACTTTCTTCATGTTTTAATTAAATAAACAACTTTAATTAGTTTGTTTTATTTAATTAAATCCCCTTTATTAAACTCAAATTCTAAATTTGAAATTAGTCACATTTCTACTAACTTCTCATCTTCCACCTCATCATGTGTCTCGTGAAATTAAATATTCTTGATATTTAATTAGCATTTATATTCAACAAATTATAACCAATTTGAGACACTTGGATTTCTCCTTCGTTTGATTCTCCTTCACACTTGGTGTAACGCCCCAATGTGCAAACCCCAAAGGACAACTAATGCAACAATTACCACAATTTTTTTAAAAAGTCAACATGCATGAAATGCACATTAAGTTATGACATGAAATTCATCTAAACAAATCCGGTAACAGTAATATCCCTTGGGGTACACGAGGACACATTATGAAACTTAAACCCATACAACAACAATAGAGAATGAAAACCAAATATAAACCATGACAAGGTATACATTTAAATTCATCAGTAAGAAATCATTCACTTAAGTAACCACAACATATAAAAGATTGACATTAACAACATAGAACTCAATGGATCATATTTCCACAAATACAACACATTAATAAATAGCTACTAGGGATCAACATTCACACAAATTTTACCAAAGATAAAATATTACATCACATCCTTTTCATTACTTTACAATGTGAAAGTATTACAATGATACAAACGTGTTCCCCAATATGGACGGGAACCACATGACAAGATAGAATGATACAACTAAGTAGATGATTGCAAAGTATCAAAATGGCTCCAAGTTGGACACAATTCTGGAGTCACCACAATGGCACAATTATGCACCTCTTGATCCTTGAATGGGGACCCAATGGGGTTCTTAGCACATTCCACCCAACCACGGGGGTCTGAAGACCCACCCCTCGTGCTAAGGAGCTAACAAGAAAGAATCCTCGACCAAGATCATCCAAATAGAGAACCACAAGACTCAACGTCATACAAGGGTAACAAGGAACACGAGGATCATCACAACATCAATAAACCATGACTAGAAACATGACATCCAAACATGACATCAATAAATAACTTCATAACAGTGATCAACCACTCCCAAAAACATAGCAACAATAATCATATATCATAACATCAATAAATCACTATAACAACAATAAACCGCTTTCGAATCATAACAATAATTCATTAGGCATAACATAAATAGACCACTTCTAGAGGCTTGCAAAGATCATAAGGGGTACTAGGGGAGAGTGTCATCACATAGTCCTACATGGGTTATCCTGGCCCTTCCTCCAAGTGTTGGCTTCTCCTAGCTACCTAAGGCATCGGCCCCCATCTATGGTTATCCTGGCTCTTCCTCCTACCTGAGGTGTCAACCCCATAGGGTGACTCATGCGGATCCATTAACCTCTCATGAGGATGAGGTAACGACCTTGCCAACCATAGCCTTCTCAATCCACCATTAGTCTATGAAAGCCCTAATGGATAGACGACACATCCATATTTATCTTATTAATGTTATTACTATCCATCCCCCTAATTCTTTAATTAAGTTTTCACTTTTTAATCTAACTCTTGCATGGGTTATCCTGGCCCTTCCTCCTATTTGAGGTGTTGGCCCCCACAAAGAGCCACTCTCCCTAGAGACCCAAAACATAAACCAAAATCCAAGGGGTTGTACCAAGACTTGCAAAGCACTGAAACTCAAAACTGACACACATGCGAGGCATATACCATCTCGCCAATATCCATATACATAATTGCTCATGAAATTAGGTACAACCCAAGCATAAACTCAAAATCACCATTATGATCAAAATCTTGGCAAGAATCAACTCAATAAAGTATCAATATGAAACCAAATTACCCTTGCCTCTGGAAGTCCAAGAAAAGAACAACTACCCACAAATGAGGGTAAAACAAAGCAACATGAGTTTTCTAAATAAATTCCAACACAAGGATAAAATTCTCCTCAACATCAAGATTAACTCAAGAAAAGTCACACCAAGAGAGATCCATCAAAGTGACTATAAGAAAACCACTATCACAGATGACAGGTGTAGAATAAGAGCGACAATGTAACAAGATCTTCAAAAAAATCAACCAAAGTTAACATAAACAGTTCAATACAATATCAACCACAATTTCTAATAGCAAATCAACCAATAGGGTATCCATAGGAGACCTCAATTTTCTCCCCGCACGATCCCCTAACTAGCTAACAATTTGGCTAAAAACAACCTCGACAGTACAAGCGATTGGTTCGTTCACAAAACAACCCAAAAACTCAATCCAATAAATCAATACAAACAAACAATCAAACAACCACGACATCTTCCATAACACAGTTGAATCAATCTTAACAAACCAAGCAAGATACAACTCATACAAGGATTTAACTCCATAAATAACCATCACTATCCCTTTTAACAACATAGCCATGTAATTCTGACACTAAAAGCAATTATACAAACACTTGAAGACCAACACTTAGGAAACTATTAAATCATTATACATTCAGGATCCATTCCCTAAATAGCTTACAAAAGGGAAAACTTAGACATTATAAGTAATGGAAGAAAGTATTATCACAATAGTATTAGATCAACTTACTCATCTTTTAATCATGATCACTCATTTTAAAATCCTATAATTAAGTATCAAACACTTTAATTATGTTTGTGCTATTCAAGTTTACAAAACTAAAATCAATAAAGCTTATCATAACTCATAGTACTTAACCGTATTTATAATTTAAGTTATTCTACAGGTTACAATTTCATTATTAGAGACTACCATGAATAAACATTTGGAAGTTTATCCAATATAGTCACTCAGTTAGATTCTTTATTTACTAAAAATGCTATTGACTCCATTTAATTTTTTTCTTATTAAATGTCTAACTGGCTTATCAATTCTATCAATTATCCTATCAAGAATCAAATGACCATTTGTGCTTATTCTTCCTTTAACACATATATGTATATATGTATATATATATACACCCCTATATATATATATACACATACATATATAGTTACACCTTTCCATCCTATTTTTGTTTGACATACAAGAATTATATAGCCTATACAACATACCTATATATATACAAATTTATTCACATATCCTAAACAGTTTGTTGCCCGCATTATAAAACAATTATATCAGATCATATTATAGTAAACAAATCTTGATAAAAGCAAAATGACATCATATGTAATATGTGCCATAATTCTATAGTCTCGACTCCTTAGTAATGACATCTAACACACTAATCAAGTGTCAATGCAACATATCTATCAGCTTGCCTCTAGAAAAGCATGTAATTGTAAAGCATAACTATGAATTTTGTCACATCAGGTAGTTTTTCCCCGTATCCATATATGTTTATTGCATACTATAAACGCCATCGAACATACTAATAGGCCCCTCTCACTATAGATATATACCTATATTATATGGCTGATATCTAGAAAAAGTTAGCCATACTGATTCAGGCACACAATTGAAGAAATTTGATACGGGGATAAGGGTGACCATGACACTGAATTGAGCTTTGGTGATGCTAAATGAAACAATCTAAAAATTAGATTCATACTATGATGACTTTCGATTATGGTGATGCTAATTAATTCAATCTGAGAAATGGGCTTGCACTATAACAACTTCAATCAAGGGTAAATTAATAGGTATGACAATCAAACATCACAAATTTTCTAGCCTCCTCGACTTTTGGAAGCAAGGACGATAATCTAAAATGTTGCAAGGCAGTGATAATGCAAGAGTAAAAGGCATACAAAGGTATCTTGTCTTGCCACAAGAGAGGAGTAAACTATTTGCATAGGATGATAAGGAATAACCCGTGGATCAAATGACAGGCATAGTGATGTGTTTTCTGAGAGCCTATCGATTCCTATCAACTTCAATGAGGTAACAAGGTGAAAAGGATTCATATATATAAGGCATCAATTCCTTAGCAAGCTGAATATAGCGCTTGAAAACAATAAATCTGAACATGCCCAAAATGTATTGCTCTATAGGTATCGCTTTCAGAAGAATGAACAAGCCATTGAAGAGTAGATGAGAATCAACTAGAAAAGCAGAATAAAAGATGAATTTACAACTCAGGAGGACAACTACAGATTAACAAAAAGATCAACCTTAAAGGTGTAGTCAACTGCATCATTCAATTCTCGATTAGCAACCAAACACCAAGAGAAATTCTCGTTACATGTATGCTATGCAACTAGCCCTAGTCGATTTTCAAGTATGTAGACTATAATGGAAAAATCGAGATGCCACACATAATCTAAATGTTATTTCCAAAGGTAAGGTCGAAACACCTATATATATATATATATATATATATAAGCCAACATTGTCGTATGATCACAATTGGGCCGATGACCAAGGAGGAAAAGAATTTACATGCAAGTCAACATTTATAAGGTGAACAAACATAAGTAGATTCATACGAAGAGGTAAACATAATTTTATTATCAGAAATGTGGGTTTCTAAGCCACATAGAGAGGAGAGTTCACATATTAAGAGAAAGCATCGTTTGCTTATGTCCAAGAGAATTTAATAGGTGAATGTGATAATCTAAATTCCCATCCCAAATTCATAAGTTCAACAAGGATGATTAAATGTTGAATTTCAATGAATTCGATAAGAGATCTATTGGCATCTATAAAGTTTCATAACATCATAATCATCTTCCTATTAGTAAGTAATCAAGAATAAATGGAATAAAGTGTACCTAAATTAGGAAGGTAGACGTCCCTCCACTGGCGATCTACCCAAAATTCAATTCTCTTCAATTGGAAAGATCCTCCTTTTCTTTTGTATACCATAAGGTGTTGATAAAGTCAGCTGGTGATTTATATGAGGGAGATAAATTCATCCAGAAGATGCAGAACGACAGGGAAATGGAGCTAATTGGTAGACTCCATTTAATCTAATTTAGAGAGAGAAATCCCGAACACTATGTAAATCAGCGTGTTATAATGCAGCCCTCAAGGCTAACGAACACATAGAAACTTATTGCAATCACTCTCATTTCATGAGGAAACTTATTGCAATCACTCTCATTTCATGAAGTTTTCCTACCGCATAATCCCCCCCCCAAAATCTCATCCTAAAGAAAATATAATGCAAGCCTCGAAGACACAAATCAATTAAAAGTAACAAGTTTCCTACTAAATTCCAGTTCCAAGCCATGCATGCACATGCTTTGGTGTCTTCCTATCTTTTTCCTTGCTTTTTAAATAATATCTTGCTTATTTATTTAATATTCAGAACACTTTCCATTTGCACTTGTCTTATTATTCAATTGAAATCTTATTCTTTTATTCACATTCCTTTTTCCATATTTTTACTATTTTGAATTCGATTTTTCATCCATTTGAATTCTTATCTTCTTCATTAACTAAAAATCACATTATTCTTTTTAAGGATAATAACTTATCCATTACTTAACTTAATTTAAAATAATACTTTTATAAAAAAATTTAAATCAATTTATTTAATAATACCACCTTAACATTTTTACAAACAATTTAATTTAATTGTTTATTACAAATTATAACGTATATATTTCGTAAAATTAATTTATTTACTTATTGTTTTAATTTCCAATTTTATTCAAACAATCTTACAAATCAATTTTAACTTAATTAATTATTTAAACAAGGCTATTAACATGTTACACTTTCCTCAAAATCAAATGACACAATAAATAATGTAAACACTAACAAATACTCACACAAGGTCCATGACGACTGATTCAGAGGGGCACTACACTTGGCAATTTGTTCTACTAAAGGGGAACACACTCGTTGATTCTCTCCAACCTCTTCACCCTCGACGGTCCATCTCTCCAGATTAAATCTAGAATATTGAATCTTGCCACATAGGCTAATGCATTGGAGAAATCTATGAATACAACCTCATTTACAACATTTCAAATAGAGAGCTTAGCATAAGTACATTCTATAGAAATTTCATTGGCATTGTTATCTTAGCATCATCTTAGTATTGAGCATTTTAGCATTTACATATTAGTATCATTTAGTTCAATCAATCATGAATTTAGCACTAGCTACATCTTAAATTATTGTAGTTGCATCATAACATTTCTATTATCAATATCATAGCATTATCATAATTTGTGCACAATCATCTACAAAATATCATTTCACAATCAATCATGTAGAAAGGTTTATTGCATTTCTAGCATCTCATTCTTCAGGTTGTCTTTTGACAATTTATGTGCATACAAACAATCTGAGAGCCATAATGACTTGAAAAATCCTTAGAGATAGAGGATAATGGGACAACTATAGAGAGTTTGTTTGTTTCAATTCGATTAGATTGTTATTTGAATTCTCTAATATAATGTTTCATTGATTGTGTTGTATTAGTTTTGCACTCACATATTTTATACACACATAAATTTGGAACCCACCATGGGGCCTAGCCCATTCTTAAAATTTTCTGGCAAGTTCTTGTTCACAAGTTTGATCATGAATTTCAATGTAGCGCACCTGAAGCATCTTTCAGTGCATCTATCAGATCTTTTGATGCATTGAGTCTTTGTTCTAGCACATCTGTCATCTCTTTTGGCACATTTAGTTTCTGTTCTAGCACATTTGTGGGATCTTTCAACACATTTGGCTGCTCTTCTGGTGCATATGGGACTGTGGTTTTCATTTTATGCTTTCCATAATAGTGCATTTAGGGTGTTTATTAGTGCATCTAATGAATATTTTAGTCCATATGGTTTTTGTTTCATTGCATCTATCTTTATTTGCAAAAACTCAAAATTTAGGAAACTGATTGATGTCTTTATGTTTTGTAGGTACTTTAAACATTGTCAAAGACAATTATCTAAGACTACTAATGGTGTTTGCATAGGCTGAAGTTATTTTTGTTTTCCTTTTATTAAATTAGGCATCTAGTTTAATTAAGAGGTTAATGAACACCATGTATGTTGCGCTTGTAAAGTAATAGGCCTATGCTCTCCCCTTCACTAGGTGACCAAAATTCCAGACTCACTCTTTCAATTATTGCAATAGCACCTTTAGAAGGCCTATCGTAGTGGGAAAAAGTACTCACCCTACAGGAAGGACCTAAGTGGGAATGGCTAAAGCAAAGTATTCCAACCTGCTATAATCAAACGTGATTGTGAGGAAACTCCTAGTCAATGGTAGTGTCCATTGATAACCATCCCCAAAGCCTTTGTTCTAAAGGTTGGGAGGTCTCCTAAGGGAGTTTATCATTTTTCTGCACCGAATGGAAACTTACTAAGAACTTTAAGTGCAGTAGCCAGCTAAGTTGGTTTCCGAACATTTTTAATATTCACAGTGCAAGGGGAGGGAAGAATCTACCCCCAAGATACTCACCATATAACTATCAGGGATTACTAGCCAAAAGTGAAGGAATTGACTTTTGGTTAAGACCTGGGAAAGGAAAAAACACGGGCGCCCTCTAAGGGGTGACACAGCTGTGTGAGTTGTAGTTCTAAGATGTAGGTTGTGATATTATAAATGACCCTTGACATTAGAAAAGTGACTGATATGTTTTCTATTGTTTAATACCCATGGAAATCAAAGGAATCAGACCAGATCCTTGAACATACGCTTAATGTTTAGTTCATAGCATGAAACAACTGTTTTACAACTTGTTGTTGTGTTTGAAATCATTTTTTTCAAGAGATCATCCATTAAAAACACTTAATTCACATGGTTCATAAACAGGAAAATTAGGCAAACTCACTGTTCAAAAGATCTTTCATCTAGAAAATACCTAATTCACTGAGTTGAAAACAAGAAAAAGCAAACAAATTTTCAAAAAATAGTGACCATTTCCAATTTAGTGCATCATCTTTCTGTTCCAACGCATTTGCCTCATTTTTTAGCGCATCTAGGTTCTGTTGTAGTGCATTCATCATACCTTTCAACGCATCTAGGTCATGTTCTAGCATATCTAAGTTCTTTTCTAGTGCATTTAGCTTATATTTTGGTGCATCTAGTTTCTATTCTAGTGCAATTTCCTAATTTTTTTAGTGCATCTAGGTTTTGTTGTAGCGCATCCATCACACCTTTTAGCACATTTAGGCCATATTCTAGCACAATTTTCCCCATCTTCCAGTGCATTTGATTTTTTAGTGCATTTACCGATACTCCCATGAGCTAAGTTGAACGTTTGTCGATAACTTGAACCATATTTAGGAAGTCTAGGGCATCTATGGATTTTGCTAGCACATTTAGTTCAACTTCTAGCATTCATATTATTTTCTAGTGCATTCATCAAATCTTTTAGCACATTAGTTTCCTATTCTGACACATCTAGGGAACATTCTAGCACATCCAAGCCATCTTTTAGCACATCTGTGCCATCTTTTAGCATCTGGAACCTATTTTAATGCATCATCTAAGTCACAAAACAAAAGCTAATTTGAATGTCTGTCAAACAATTAAAACCAAATTTAGGGATTCTTTCCTGATCTTGATTTCGATCTTGGCACCCTTGATATAGTTGATTTAGCTTTTTAAGTAGATTTGGATAGTCACTTTAATTAGCATTAAAAGAGCTTCTTGCAACCAAACTTATAACATTACCAGAGGCATGAGATTGGGAACCATGAGTTAATCCATCATGGTTAAATGATGCACATTATTGTGATTTTCATAGAAAAAAAGGACATACAACAAATGATTTCACACAACTAAAACATTTGGTGCAAGATTTGATAGATAGAAAGGAAATATCAATAGAGGGACCTCAAACAAATGTTGATCATGGAGCATTCAAAAGCCCTCTACCCAACTACAAAAAAGGGGAGTCTTCTTCAACAAACACAAAAGGGGAAAATGTGAATTATGTCTATGATTCTACCATTCTTCATATTGAGGCAATTGATGATCAAGCTAATGACATTGAAATCAAAGACAAATAAGACATTGTTGCAGCTGATAATCAAAATAAAAACATTGTTACAGCTGAAAATCAACTCAATGACATCAACATCAAATTGAATTGAATCAATGACATCAAACAAGACATGGCTACAACTAATAATCAAATTAATGTCATTAAAATCAAAGAAAAACAAGACAACATGCTAGTAAACATGACTACAAGAGCTCAGTCTAAGTATGTATTGAAAGGAAGTACATCTAAAACACTTGTTGCCCTGTCAAATCAATACAACATAGTGGATCAATTGCAAAATATTCCAGCACAAATATTCATATTGGAACTTCTCAAAATTTCACCAACTCACAAGGATATCCTAGAAAAATATCTAGTGGACACTACAGTACCTACCAATTTGGAAGTTTGTCAATTCCAAGCCATGGTGGGACATCTAACCGCACCTCATTGTCTATCATTTTCAGAAAATGATGATGCATCCCTTACTCATCCACAAAATGTACCACTCCACATTGAGGTTATAATTCATTAACATCGAGTCAAATTTGTTTTAATAGATGGGGGAGTTGGTCTAAATTTGTACTTTAAAGCTTGTCTGCGCACTAGGATTCTCAAAAAATGCAATAGATGCTAGAAGAAAGATCACTATCAAAGCCTATAATGATGAAGAAAGATCCTCTCAAGGACTAATTATCTTTCCAATTCGATTGGGACCAATTCAAAAAGATATAGTTTTCCAAGTTTTGGACAAAAATTTGACATACAGCATACTCTTGGGTTGACCTTGGATCCACGAAAAGAAAGTAGTGTTGTCAACATATCACCAATGCTTGAAATTTCCCTACAATGGACAAGAGATCACCATTTGAGTTGATTCCAACAATCCTCAATATTGTACCACTCTTAAGATGATTCGGGTTACTTTTGTACCCCACAACAGGGAAGCTATCACTCCTAGTTAATCAAGCAATCAAGGTCAAATTAGTTCTTTGTCAAATCATTCTAAGAAAAAAATTTAGTCAAAAGATAAAGGTATTGGTGATTCTACTTCCTCAAGCAATGAAAGTCAACTAAATTCTTTGTCAAAACTATTTGAGAAAAAAGTTCAGCTGAAAGACAAAGGCATGGGTGAATATTCTTTTGCGAAGTCCTTATGTCTCTCACAGCTACTACCTTCTCTGAAATCATATGGACAACCATCAACATCAAGACCACAATCTTCACATCCCATCACGCTTTTTGATGGTAATTTTGTAAAAGTGGGCACTCTAGTGGATGAAAATGAAGACAAGGACATTTTAAATTGGTTGTACAAAGATGAAGAAGCATTCCAAGCATCAACTTCCAATGTTCTAACAGGGCCATATGGTAAAGGATTTACAATCCTAGAGAAGATGGGATATGAAGGAAAAGGTCCTATCAGCAAAAAAAAGAAGCTATTGTGGAACCAATTTAGCCTATCACAATCAATGCAAAGGACAAGACAGGGCTAGGTTACAAAGAAGAGTCAAAAGAGGAAACCAAGCAGTAGATTTGTGAGTGAATCCTTTATTGCAAGCTAGTTCTGAAACCAATTCAAATGAATATGAATGGGACTCACTCTCTAAAGAATATTTTCATGACAAAGAAATTGATGTGATACAAAGTTATGCACCCATACATATGGAGGGACAAATTTCGGGGTCTAGACTACTTGAATTTGGATCATTACATATCGATGACTCTAGTGAGGACTATTAGACATCAAGCGAGATATATCATTTGAAGGAGAGTAACATTATATACCTCGACATTGCTATTGAACACTTTGACAGTGTTTCCATCATGACACTTAGCACCTTTGACTTAAACCAATCTAATGATTCTTTTCATTTGGTACACCCTAAACTCATTGACTGGGACCAAACTAAGCTGCTTGATATCCTTATCTTTCCAAATAATGATGTCATTGTCAACTTCCTTTGTGTTGAGAATCCAAAAACAAGTTCCACCAATGAATCTCATAACAAAGATTCAGATAAGGGGAGTGCCAAATTTCTTAGCTGCAAAATGATAAATACAAAAAATTGATCTAATGGTGAAAACCATTCAATGGCAGTATTAGATCACGAAAAAAGTAAAAATAAAGAGTGTATCCAACAGTGAAAACCTCTCTAAGGCACTGAAGGATGGGATATTTGACACTCTTCTTGAACATTACGTTGAGATATCTTTAGTATTGGTTCATCCTACACAATCCATAAACATTGGTACTACAGAAACAGTGAAGACTCTACATCTAGTAGCATCCATGACAGAGCAAGAGAAACCAAGTTTACCAAATTCTTTGAAGAGAGACAAATCAATTTTTCTTGGTCCTATGTTGATATTCTAGGAATAGATACAAATCTTATAATGCACCATTTATCCCTACCATCTAGAGTGAAACCAGTAAAGCAAAAATTGAGAAAAATGTATCCACATATCGTCGTTCTAGTGAAAGAAGAATTGAAAAAATTGTTAGATGCAGGATTTATCTGACCAATTAATTATGTTGAATGGATCTCAAACATTGTACCAGTCTCTAAACTATACAACAACATCAATATATGCACATATTTCAGAGATCTTAATGAGGCTTGTCTGAAGGATGACTTTCCTTTGCCCAACATAGACATCATTGTGGACTTGACAACAAGACATGCAATGTTATCACTCATGGATGGATTTTTAGGCTATAATAAGATAAAAATTGCACCCGAAGACCAAGACAAAACAACTTTCACATGCCTATGGGGTACATTTTGTTGGAATGTGGTGCAGGAGCACCATTAAATAAGCTTTGTCAATTCAAGAAGATTATGTGTAGGCTTTATAGTTTTAAGGTGATAGGTATAAAATAAGGTCTTGAGACCATTTTATGATGTAATTAGTCATTAGTGAGTCATTTGTGATGATGTTTAGGTGTCTAGTTTGTTTGGTTTTCAAAAGGTGCAAAATGTTGAAATATTACAAATTGTGCAAAATTGTAAAATTGAAAATGTAGCAAAAAGGAAAAATCTAGAAGACTAACGGTCATGACTTTTGAAAGTTAGTTTGTGGAAGTTGTAGCCATTTTTTTAGGAGGGAAACATTCTATAAATGATGTAAATCATTGATTGAAAGATGATCTTGGAGATTTGAAGCAAGATAAATAAAGATATCTATGTTATTTGTAGATTTTTTATATTTCTTTACTTTCTCAACCATTGTATAGACCTATACTGCATTGAATAGGCTAATAAAATTTGGATCTGGTTACACAATAGTGTTGAGAGCATTTTTTTTATAGTGTTGAAGTTCATTAAGAAATAAGGTTTTTAGACTCATTTTTTTGTACCCAGTCTGAAAATAGGGTTGTGAGGGTTTTGATAGTTTAAAAAATGTTTTAACCCATTCCACCTTTCTTTCTACACTGTTACTCAATGGAATGGGTATATTTCACTAGGAAAAGGTGTATGGGAGTCTCGTGAGTGCAGGGGAGACCTAGGAATGATGTTGGGTGTGAAGCCCAAGTGTGAGATATTGTGTTTTCTTGAGGAAAAATGAGGTTTTGTGACGCAAAAGTGGGATTTGTGTTTGGACAGAAATTTTTCTTATTGTTTTGAGTTTGTACAAGTTAAATTAGACCTGTTTGAAGCATTCATGAGTTTGTGTAAGCATGGGAAGAGTGATTTTCAATAAGCCCTAGGGTTTTGTGCTTTAGCCATTGAGTGATTATATTCCTAAGATCTAATTGAGGATTATTTGGTTTTGTGACATATGTTCTACTACCCAATAGAGTTTACAAGTTTTGGAGAAGAATTGTGAGTGGTTTCTTTGCAAAAGAGGCCTAACTAGAGGCCTAAAAGGCGTAAAAACCATGTTTTGAGTAAGTTGTTACAAAGGAGTCATTAGTGATTTGTTGGTATGTTATTATTTGTCAAAAGGGGTCCCTAAAATAGGCCAAGACTTGGTCTGAGAGGCTAATATTGTGAACTTATACCCGATTGAGGGGTTTCCCAATGCTACAAGGGAAAGAGTGGATTTGATGAAATGATGAGTTTCTGAAGAGACTGTGAATTGTTAATGGTGGTTGTAGGTTGGAATTGTGATTGGTGTGATTACAAGACCTCCCCTGATTGCATCAAGTGGTATTAGAGCAAAGGTACTAGGTCTTTGTGGAGAAAATTTGAAGTTTGTGAAAGAAAGCTTGGAAGGTGAAGAGGAAGATCATGAAGATGCCTCCAAAAGGAAAGAATACAACAAAAGAGATGAATGAATTGAAGAGTCAGTACATAAGAGAGATCAGAGAACTGAAAGAGAGATTAGCCTTAGAAACTGAGAACCAAAATCTGCATTGAACAAAGGTTGATAGATATGGTGAAAATCACAACTTTGAACAAATGAGATGAAAGCCCTCCCTATGAAATTGTTGAGAAAATGTAAAGGAAACAATAACATCACCAAACTAACATGAAAGTATAAATGAAATAAGCATGAAATCTATTCCTAAACTACTCAAACATCATCTCATAGGGGGATTGGTGCTACTTTTGTGGAAAATAGCCCTTTCCCAACCCCTTTGGATAAGCTAAATGATGAAATTGCTTTGAATATGATATGGAATGCTAAGAAGATATGATATGGATTCAAATGACAATGATGCATTTGTGCATGAGATTGTGGAGGATTAAATCAATGGAGATGATCTCTATTTATGGCCAAGAAGGATAAAAGAATTCCAAACATGGAGGATGTGGGACTAAAAACCAACCAATAGGAAGGAGCCACTTGTCAACTTGTGATAGGCTTGAGGAATGAGCACATTTTGGTCAATGTGCCAAAGAGGGGGAGATTCAAATTTGAATTTGAGAGTTAAATGCTAAGTTTGACCTTTGCAAAAGACATGTAAGAGACATGTAAGACCTCTTAAATGCTTTGTTGGATGTACATGTCAAATTGGGGGGAGATTCATACTTGGAGAATATTCTCCCTTTATGCCAAGTTGAAAGTAAATAAAGATTTTGATAAATCAATTAAATGCATTTTCATGTGCAAGTGGAAAAGTCTAGAGAATACAAGTGATTAGGATTAGCATTTAATCATGGATTAGATTAGTTAAGATGATGTTAGATTCTTTTGACCCATTTGACTTAGATTTAGGGATTTAAGCTAAATCAAAGGGAGATGAATGATGATTTCAGATTTAATTAAATAAAGGTTTGATTTATTTAATTAAAAGGATTATAATAGGATTAAATTAAATAAAGTTAATTTATTCAATTTAAATACCTTGGTTGATTTAATTGACGAGCGAATATGATTAGTTAAATATGCATGATGTCAATTTCACGTGTCTAAACCAATAAGAGAATAGAAGCAGTTGAAAGCAGCAAATCAGAGGATGAAGATGATGAAGAGTTTGAAGATGTTGAAGAAGAACTTGATCCAGCAGATCAGAGAATGGCCAAGTTGTTGAAGGTAGTAAAAAGTGACAAGTACAAGGTGAAAATTGATGTGCAAAAGTTTGGTGGAAATTTTAATGAAGATGAATTGTTAGATTGGATATCTTCTTTGGATAACTATTTTTAATGTGAAGAGATCCCAGAGGAACAGAGAGTTAAGATTGCAAAAACAAAGGTTAAGGGTCATGCACTTGTATGGTGGGATTTTTTGTAGTCAAAAAGAAGGAAACAAGGTAAGTCCAAGATTGTGGCATGGGACAAAATGGTAGCTAAGTTAAAAGGTAAGTTTCTCCCTTTAGATTATTCAATTCAAATGTTTAAGAAGTTGCAAAGTTTAAAGAAAAAGGAAATGGATGTAAAGGTATACACTGAAGAATTTTATAGATTGAGTATGAGATCTAACCACAATGAAAATGAAGATGAAAAGATAGCTAGGTACTTGGGTGGCTTGAGAATGAATATATGGGATGAGTTGGCTTTGACAAATCCTAGGAGCATGGAGGAATGTTATCAAATGACATTGAAGGCTGAAGATAAAGTGAAGAGAAGACAAGATAAAATAGTTAGAGGAAGAGGTAGAACCATGAGAGGAAGAGGATATTTCTCTACTCCAAGACAAGCAACTGAAAATAAAGAAGAACCAAGAAAAAGAGATGAACAAGTTGTAGACTTTAGAGGAGGTTATAGAGGTACAAGGGGCACATTTGGTGGTGGAAGAAATTCTAACACTTTTGCAAGTAGGTGTTATCATTGTCAAGAGTATGGTCATCCTGCTTGGAAGTTCCTTAAGAAGATTGGTTCAAAAACAAGTGGTGGAGAAAATAAGAATGATAGGAGATCACAAATTGTTCATGAAGATGAAGTTGAAATTTCAAACTCCAATACACTTTGTGCTACCCCTAAAGTAGGTGAGATGTTAATGATCAAGAAACAAATCTTGAAGACCACAAAGGAGAGAGAGTTGCTTCAAAGAAGAGCATTGTTTAGGACAGCCTGCAAATGTAAAAATAAGGTATGCAAAGTGATTGTTGATTTAGGTTGTACAAATAACATTGTGTCTAGTGAGATGGTGGAAAAGTTGCATTTGCAAAAAGTACCTAGTGAAAGACCATATGAGGTATCATGGGTTAGTGATAATTAGTCTTTGGTGGTGAGTGAACAAGCAAGAGTTGAATTTCAGATAGGTCAATATAGAGATGAAGTTCTTTGTGATATATTACCCATGAATTGTTGCCACATGTTGCTAGGAAGGCCCTGACAGTTTGACAGGTCAGCCTTGTACAATGGAAGGAAAAACACATACATCATTGAAAAGGATGGTAGAGAGTTTATTTTAACTCCATTGGTTGAGGAGATGAAAGAACATGGTGAGATTATTGTGCTAGGGAGAAAGGATTTTATAACGGTTGATGAAGGTAAGGATAAAGAGTTGGTAGCTAAAGTAAAGCATGATAGAGATAGGACAGTAGGCACAAGAAGTGAAGGTGATTTGCAATCAATTGTGAGGAAAAATGCTTTTGTGTGGCAAAAGAAAATGAATGATAATGTGTCTCAGACTGAGACAGAACAGTGCAAGTGTGAAAGAGCCTTTGGAAAGGAATGAAAAGAGTGATTGTATCATGGTTAGGACAGTTGTGTGCCCTATAATAGGGACCGAGGTAAAAGGACAATTAAGGGATAGTGGAATTGATGTGACAGTGAATAAGAGGACAATAAATTGTGATGATGATGTGATAGAAGAGTGTAAGGTTGTTGGTACAGAGAAGGAGCAATCAAAAGATATTAGTACAAAGGTTTATAAGGTTGGAAAGATAGAGGACAAGAAGAAAAAAGATTGTACTAATGATAGGGAAATGGAAAGGACAATTGAAGGCCTGACAAAGGTTGATAAATGTGAAGGTACATAAGTGCATAAGTCTGAAAATAATAAAGTTGCAATTGAGAGGACTAAAGGATAGTGGATAAAGCACAAGGAACAGAGGAAGGTGATGGAAGTTGAAGGAGGTAAGAGTACATATGTAAAAGAAGGAGAGACATCAGTATTTTTTTGATAGAGGATTTGAGAAACACCCCACAGAGAAGAATGAACAGCTGGAGTAGGGTACAAGTGATGGTAAAGGCAAGAATGATAGAGGAAGTGAAGAATCAACGCAAAGTGAACCTATTGAAGATAAACATGAAGGACAAAGATGTGAAAATAAGGTCTTGAGACCATTTTATGATGTAATTAGTCATTAGTGATTCATTTGTGATGATTTTTAGGTGTCTAGTTGGTTTGGTTTTCAAAAGGTGTAAAATGTTGAAATATTGTAAATTGTGCAAAATTGTAAAATTGAAAATGTTGCACAAAGGCAAGATCTAAAAGACAAATGGTCATGACTTTTGAAAGTTAGTTTGTGGAAGTTGTAGCAGTTGTTTTAGGAGGGAAAATTTCTATAAATTATGTAAATCATTGATTTAAAGAGCATCTTGGAGACTTGAAGCAAGATAAATAAAGATATCTCTGTTATTTGCAGATTTTTTGTATTTCTTTACTTTCTCAGCCATTGTACGGACCTGTACTGCATTGAATAGGCTGATAACATTTGGATCTAGTTACACAACAATGTTGAGATAATTTTATTTTTTTTAGTGTTGAAGTCCATTAAGAAATAAGATTTTTAGACTCATTTTTTTGTACTCGGTCTAAAAACAGGGTTGTGAGGGTTTTGATAGTTTAAAAAATGTTTTAACCCATTCCACCTTTCTGTCTACACTTTTACTTAGTAGAATGGGTATATTTCATTAGGAAAAGGTGTATTGGAGTCTTGTGAGTGCAAGGGACGCCTGGGAATGATGTTGTTTGTGAAGCCCAAGTGTGAGATATTGTGTTTTCTTGAGGAAAAGTGACATTTTGTGATGCAAAAGTGGGATTTATGTTGGGGAAGAAATTTTTCTTGTTGTTTTAAGTTTTTACACATTAAATAGGACCTTTTTGAAGAATTGATGAGTTTTTGTAAGTGTGGGAAGAGTGATTTTCAATAATCCCTAGGGTTTGTAGGCTTAAAAAGAGGGTTTTGTGCTTTAGCCATTGGGTGATTGTATTCCTGAGATCTAATTGGGGATTCTTTGGTTTTATGACATATTTTCTTCTGCCCAATTGATTTTACAAGTTTTGGAGAAGAATTATGAGTGGTTTCTTTGCAAAAGAGGCCTAATTGGAGGCCTAAAATGCATAAAAACCCATTTTTGAGTAGGTTGTTACAAAGGAGTCATTAGTGATTTGTTGGTATGTTATTGTTTGTCAAAATGGGTCCCTGAAATAGGTCAGGACTTGGTCTGAGAGGCTGAGATTGTGAAGTTATACCTGATTGAGGGGTTTCCCAATGCTATAAGGGAAAGAGTGGATTTGATGAAATGATGAGTTTCTGAAGAGATTGTGAATTGTTAATGGTGGTTGCAGGTTGGAATTGTGATTGGTGTGATTGCAGGCCCTCCCTTGATTGCATTAGAATGTCATGCCTTTTGGGTTAAAGAACGCAGGAGCCACCTATCAATGTGCCATGACAACAATCTTTCATGACATGATGCACACATTCATGGAGGACTATGTAGATGACTTACTAGAAAAATCATTCACTAGGGAAATCCTAGATAAAATATTCACTCAATTGGAAAATTTCAATGTGTGGTTAAACCCAGAGAAGCGTGTATTTGGAGTGACATCAGCAAAACTCTTAGGATACATAGTCTCAGTTAAAGGCATTGAAGTTGATCTAGAAAAATTCAAAGCCATCATGGAAATTTCTCCTCCTAAGAACATCATTCAATTAAGATCTCTGCAGGGATGATTTCAATCTATCAGAAAGTTCATCATGCAACTAGCGAACAAAAGTCACCTTTTACTCATTTGCTACACAAGAATGTTTCTTTCAAATGGGATGAAAAATGTGAAGTGGCCTGTAATAAATTGAAACAATATTTGATGAATCCACCTATCTTGGTACCACCAACAAAAGGAAAACCACCTTTACTCTACATTGCAACTACTGAGGTATCTTTGGGAGCTTTTCTAGCATAGGAGGACTCTACAAGAAAAGAAAGGGTGATCTATTACATCAGAAAAACACTGAATGGATGTGAACTTAACTACACATCCATTGAAAAAGCATGTTTAGTAGTAGTGTTTGCTACTCAACAATTGTGACACTATATGTTAACACATACCATCAAACTAATAGCCAAGATAGATCCTTTGAAGTATCTACTCAACAAAGCTAATTTAACAGGAAGACTAGCAAAGTAGGTAATGATATTGAGTGAATTTGACATCCAATATGTGGATAGAAAAGAAATCAAAGGCCAAGCAATAGCATACCAGTTAGCTGAAGCACCATTGTAAGATGATCATCCCATGCACATTGAATTTCTAGATGCATATGTCCTCACAGAGTCAACACAACAGTGAATATTATACTTTGATGGATCTTACACACAACATGGATCAAGTGTTGAAATCTTCTTTGTCACTCCTCAGGGATGCACCATTCCAAAATCTTACAGGTTGATGTTCCCTTGTGTAATACCCCTATTTTTCTTTTTTGGCTGACAGTGTGTCCTTGTTTTCTTTGATGTGCTTTTTGGTTATTGAGATACTTTATCATGTGTGTGTTATTTGATCGCTATTTATAGAGCGATAGTCTATTTGTGTGATGTGATGTATCTTATCTGATGCTTTATTTGACATGTTTTAATTGGTGTAATGATTAGTTATTGTAACATGTTATTGCATGAGATATTTGTTTATGATGGAACTGAGTCTATGATGAGTGTATTGGTGAAGGGGACGAGATCGCATCACTCGCTTGCGAGTGCCCTATGATTCCGCGATTTCCTCTTCATATGTTTATTATGTTATATATATATATATGCATGTTTGATATACTCTTTGTTCGCAGTTGACAGTACAAGACATCAACTCCACCGGTTTCACCGGGTTGAGCGTGTCCATTGGCCAATGGTATTCGATTGGGAGATAGTAGCTAGGTTTTCTGTGCCAAGTCATCACCCTAGTCATAGTATGTCGTCGGGTTTAGTAAGGTTAAGTTGCTTCTTTGTTGTTCTTCTCTCCTTGATTTCATTTAATTGCAGTTGGAAAAGGTAAATAAATGGCTCTATGTATTTAAGTTGTTTATTAAATTGATCTGGTTATAATGCTAAAAATGTTATTTAATTTATTAATTAATTTAGTTTAATTAATAAAATGATCTAATATTGGATTAGATTTATTTTATTGATTAATTAAATTAATTGTGTTGAAATGAATTAAGTTATCCATTTTGGAATTAAAAGTGTTAAATTCTTTTGAAAGAAAATTTTAAAAGTTTAAATGATTTTTGAAAATAAATTATTAAAAGCTTTAAATTCATTTTGAAATAGAAATTTTATAATAAAGAAAATGATTTAAATCTATTTGAAATTTAAATTGTGTTTTAAAGTATTAAAATGCAAATATTTTGTAAACGCATGAAAATATCTATAGTGTTAAAATATATTTATAATTGGAAGAAGAAAATATCTTGGAAAATATCTTGGACATTTTAGAGTATATTGACCAAATTTGGGGAGAGAAAAAAAAGGAGATTTCATTCTTGAAAAATCTGGTTGTGAAGAAGGAAGGATTTTCTCTTGTTGTGGATGCACTTGGATTGGAGTGAAGATTTGGAAATATTTTGGCAAAGTGGAAATTGCAACTCAACACCAGATTTCTTCTTCAAGCTTCAAACAGGTTCTTCTTGTTTTCTTTTTATTGTTTTGAAAATATGGGTTTCAGTTTTGAAAACTTGTTGCAAACATATTTGGAAAACCCTGTTGAAATCTTGAAGAAATTTAGATTTTTGTGGAAAAACAAAAAAAAACTTGCAATAGAAATTTTCAATTTTAACAATGGAAAAATGGAAAGAAAACAAAATGAAATTAGAAAACTTTGTTTGGGAGTTGAAATGGTTCATATCAAATTTGAAATTGAAATCAGGGAACTATGTTTGAAAATTTGTTCTATTGTAAATTTTCTGTAGAAAATTGGTTCAATTTGACTGTAAAATGGAGATCTTAGGTATATATTCAGTATATATATATGGATATACATATATTTGTTTCATTCTTTATTGGGTCTGTTTTACTTTTGGAAAATCTTTGTTCCTGTTAAAATTTTGGCACAAAAATCATGTTCTAGAAATTACCAAAACAAAGGATTTAATGTGCTTTGTTTTCCTTTTAAAAAATAAGTTTTTGAAAGGCAAATAAAATAATATAAAATTATTATTTTTAGTTTGTAGGGGAGGCAGGGGAAGCTATCCCCACCACCGCCCAACCTCAGAGGAGGCAGATTGTGTGTGTGACACATAGGCTGCCGCCCCTGTGGGAGGCGGACTGTGTGTGACACACAGGCCACCGCCGGGCTGTGAGGAGGCAGACTGTGTGCCACACACAGGCCGCCGCCCCTATGGGAGGCGGGCTGTGTGTAGCACACAGTCCGCCGCCCAGTGGGAAGGGCTGCGTAGTAGCCCCACCCACAACAGGGTTGACCTGCATGCCCTAAATGGGGCTTTTCTTTTTATTAATTTTCTTTTTGTTTTTTTTTATATTTATATAATATAATATATATATATATATAATATAATAATTATTTATTATATATGTAATATAATATAATATAATATAATATATATTATATTTATTTATTTATGTTAAATAATTGGTTATTATTTAAATGGTTTGGATTTTAAATTAATTTTATAAATGCCTATACATTAAGTATATAATTATATATATGTCTAATATATATCTATATTTAAATATAATGATCTTAAGATTATTTTATTGTAATGGATGAAAACATTTATTTTATAATGAAATGATTTAAATGGGGAAATGAGTTTTTTTTTATATTTAAATATTATTGGGAAACTAAAGCAGACCCTTAGATTTAAATTTATAATTGCTTATCAAATGATCAAGCAATTAGTTAATAAGGGAGTGATTTTAAGGGAAATAATTATCCATTTTAAATGAAATGAAAATTTGTAAGAAAATGATGTTATGATAGTTTAAATATTATTTGGTTGCAAACGAATTTACGATAAGATTAGTTATTTTCATGAAATGTGTAATTGAGGAATTTAAAATATTGTGTTCATAGTTAAATTATTGATTTTATTTTAAAATAATATATTTAAAAGGACAAATATTGGATTTAAATATAAGGTGTTTAATAGCGAGATTAATTGATTTCAAAATGATTTATTTTGCAAAGGAGAAATAGTTATTTTAAAATGATATGTTTTAAATCGAAGAAGTAAATGTTTATTTTATTATTATTTAAAAGCAATTAGGGAATTAAATATTTGGTTTAAATTTCATCTTTTGTTTGAAAGAGACGTTATTAAATCAGTTTTATTAAGGCAATAAATTACTGAATGTTATTAAAGGAAGTGGATTTAGGAAATCCAAATATAGATTTAATTCATGTTTGATTGCCCTTCTTGAATGTACCCTTCTTCTGTTTTCGCTTTGGGGAATTTGATTAGAAGGGTTGTTAAGTCTTCCAAAGGGGTTTAACTTTTTGGGGTTGTTGTATTATGTTAGTCAACCTTTGTATTGCCTTGGGTAGTGCGTATAGTTGTATCCTGATGTTTTACCCGGTTTTCACGAATAGGGATGGTTTATAAATCATGCCTTTCATTGAGATTGATTTGTTTAAGCCTTGTCTTTCTTAATTATTGCTTAATTACTATTCACACTATCTCTGTGAAATGCAAGTTAAGGGAAAAGAAATGTGGTCAATCTTGACCTTTTTTCTGAGCCAATTTCTGCAGCTTGGGGATCTCTTCATGCAATCTACCCTTGGTGTGTCAAAGTTCAGCATTTAAATCTCTCTTGCATTAGATAGCGACATCTTTCTTCAGCTTAATGTTTCACATTTTCATCTAGATTTTCCATTGGCATACAGTGCATCCTAGTGCACAAGATGGTAGCCACGAAATCCACTAAATAGTCTTGTTATTTTCAAATGGTTGATATTTGAATCTACTTCCATAGTAGAAGGTGTGACTTTTTTCTTTTCTCAGGAACTAACTTGGGTAAACAAACTGAGATGATTTGATAGGCGGCTTTATTGTTGGCAGATTTCAAATCACTAAATGCAGATATAACACATTAAAAGCCACCCGATTTGAGGAAAAGGCACTAACTTGGGCAGCTAACATGCTTTATTTGTTTCATATCAATTAAGGAATTTTTAAAAAATTATTTTTGTTGTAGTTGTAGTTAGTAATTGTTGTTGGTTTCTTTAAAATTTAGAAAGTAATCTAAACTACCTGCAGTGACACAATAATCACAGTCTATGTAGCTTGCATGTGTAAAGAAATAACAAACTTACTTAATGTTGATCAAGCTCAGCTAACTCATGTACTATAAATTTACAGATCATTTGAAAATTTGATAAGGTTAGGTAGCCTTATGTAAAAATTTGCTAAGATTTTAGACATACTAGTGAAATATTCCATTCTTAGAAAAGAACTTCCAAAATAACTGTCATAAACAAGTTGCTTTAAAAATTTGTTGAGTGCAATAGTTGGCATGCCTTGTGCATACTCTTATAGTTTTGCAATGAATACATAAATCTTATTTGTGATTGTTTTGAATGTTTGTAGGTTGGCATCAGGAAACAACAGTGGTTTTGTTCTCACATTGGAATCAAAGAACACAAATAGATCAAAGTTGAAGAAAAATTGAGCATTAAACTTGAAATTGACAAAGCATTTTTAAATGCTTAGAGCGTCCATTTCCCACTTTTTTTTATGTTTTAGGCCAATCAGATCATTGATTTTTTTTCAAAGTTGGGCTAAAATTGAACTTAGAAACTCACTAGCTTTTCGATTTGGTCTTAAATTTGACAAACAACTCTCACACTTCAATTTTGGTGCTTAAAAAGAATCCAATTTTGATTTTGGAAATTAAAATGAACATGTGCATCTTCATTTTTGTTATCACTTACCCAAAATAATATCACCAAAAGACGTATGTGCTTCTCTCATGCCTCACAATGATCTTGAGAATCAAAAGGATTTTGGCGATATTAAGTTGCATAAGTGATTGCCTCCACATTTTGATTTGGGTTTAAAATTGACAAATCTTGCAAGTGTGAGTGAAACATATCGCATGTGTTCTCTCTTTGTTTCTCAATGAAGATTGATCGAACTACAGATGTGCTTGCTTGGTTTTTTTAATCTTTAGAGGGCCTACCTTGTGGGAAAAAGTAATCACCCAAGGGAACGACCCAACCAGGAACACGCTAAAGCCAAGCGACTTCCACCTAGGATATAAGTGTGGATACTTATAGAAACACAAGTATCATGAGGATTGTTCCGATGAGAAGTGAAACAATGGTCTCTCACCGCATGGATGATCCCCCACAAATGGAATGCCCGCATTAAAACCCCTTGTCTAGAAAGGCCAAAATCCTTATCTATTTTTTGGTGCAAGAACGGTCATTCTGAAGCCGCCCCACACTTTTATGGCTTTTAGTAGAAATGGAAAGTATTCCATGGGAGATTCATGGGTACTGATGCTTGGCTGACCTGAGAAGTGAGTGCACTGTAAGGGGGATCCTGCGTGGTCAAGCATCTAACTATTCATTAAAAGTAGGCATATTTGGACTTGTCCAAGTGGGGACTCAACAAATACTATCTCAAATATCCATAGGGTTGTGATTTTTCTTGAAATAAAAACACATTGCTTGATTCAAAACATTGGAAAACAAACATTTAACATGAGCATCAAATCTCAAACCCTTTAGGAGAAGAAAATATCCTTGAATGAATTCACATACTATTGCTTGCCCTTGGGATTCTCATCCTTAGAGGCTTCTAAGCATTTGGATTTCATCTCAATTTTCTCCTACTAAGGTCAACATTAGGAAATTTTTTCCTCAATTTTCTAGATTTCCACATAATGGACTTTGTGGGATGAAAGAGAATTAGGACATTGGACATCTAGTTTCAAAAGCTAATCAAGAGTGTGTTTGTGGTAAAAAGAAATAATTAATCAAAGTTAAGAAACAATTGGACCCCACACATGTGCTTGGAATCTTTTGGGCATATGGTTTTATACAAACATTGGTCTTTTGGTTTTGAACTACTCTTAGAGAAAAGCATGTTCTTCACTATCTTGGTCTTGTAAACAAGGTCCCTGTTAGGTTCATTTAGGATCAAACCAAAACATCATCCATCCCACAAACAACTTTTAGAACCTTGGAAAAATCCTTCATGCTAGAATTATTGGAAAATCCTTTTGAATCAAAAAATCAAGTCATCTTGTTTGGCTAGGTGTGTGTAGATGTGTCCTTCTCCATACACTTAGTCAAATTATCATCTTATGAGCAAGTTTATCCCATATATAACATCCAACATCTTGGGGTCTATTTTTTCATTATCCAAATCCAAATCAAATCAAAAATCAAAAATCCTAAAGTCCTAAAGTCTAGTATCCCTCCAAGGTTCCTAAAAAGTTCAACACCCATATCATTCACCCCTTTCATCCTTCATCTCATCATTGGTCCTAAATTCCTTAGAGGAAAAGGTAAAAACACAAGAGGAACATGGAATATAAACTTTTTCCATACATCATGAGTTATCTAAGTCAACCAAACTATCAAAACCTTACAAAACCAATTGATTATCAAAACACACATTTATACAATCTATACATGGGATCATTATCTCCTACTAACCTCAATGGTACAAAAAAATGTGAGTATTCCCAATCCAAATTTTGGAACACCTTTCCCTATGGTATATTTAAATCAAAGTCTAAGCTTACAAATCTATCAACCAAACACTCAATGCATGAGTCTTCAACAAAACATCATCCCACCAAATCCATACATGCCAAATGTGAATATACCAAGTACAAGTTTACCAAGCATGAACATTTCAAATCCACACTTGGTAAAATTTGGGATAGATATTTTTGTGAATCGTACAAATGTTGTTCAAAGTTCAAACAAGATGTTAATGACTCCATGTATTGATCCAAGCCAAGGTAACATCGTGCAAAATCAAAGTTACATAAATCAAAGCAATGTGATTTCCAACCACAACAATGTTCAATTTCAACCTATAATGCCAAATCTGAACATCATCCCAAATTAGGACATTGTCCAAAATCAATTTGTTCATGATCCCTTACAAACACCACAAGTGTATGTTCCAAATCTGTTTGAAAAAAATCCAAATCAGCTATATCAAGGGTGTCAAGATCAAAATCAAGATCAAATTCTGCTAGATCAGATTGCTTCATTTCACTAAGATCAATCACCACATCTCCAAAATCAATCATCACAAAGGGAATTTAAATTGAAAATCTCACAAGGTAACAAACAAAAATATACACCACTTGGGAGACCAATTGAATAACTCATGCAACAATTGGTACAAGAAAATCTCATCAAAATCCTTGTCTATAAGAACTATCAAGAACCCCTAGTTAAGCCACTAGGGTATAACAAGAAGCACCTTTGTGATTTTCAAAAAGTAAAGGGAAACGCAACATCAAGTTGTATTTGACTCAAAAATCTCATCCAAGATCTTATTGATAAAAAAATAGTAACTATTGGGGACAATGATGAGGATTCAACCACTAGTGATAGTAGTGACAATCTATTTGCCACAATTGTTGAAAACAATGATCAAGATATATCCATCAATGAGCACCTTGAAGATGTTTCCACCTCATCCAATGATCAACTCAACATACATCAAAAGCCACTTCTTGATCCATCTACCATTAATCATGTTGAAAATGTCTCTACATCACCTAATGAGTTAGAGGACATATCTCAAGAATTTATCCCAAAGCATGATCAACATCTTTCACCAAAGTCTAGCAATGGCCCTTTCCAAGACATATCAAGACATCCTTTGACCTCATGGTTGAAAATATTGAAGGAATCTTCAACTCAACATTTGATCCAAGTTCACTCAAAGATCAAGAGGATATTGAGCCACTTCCCATGCCTAATGAAGATATCCAAGAACCCTTTGTAAGCAATCCATCCTTTAAAACTGAACCATGTCAAGAACTTGATCCAAATCATGTCAAAAGCAATTCTAAAATCATTCAAGGCCAAGAATTTGTATCTCCAAGATACTACAATGATCTAATGGACACTCTCCTATCTATACAAGATGTCAAATGATGATCATATCCACATAGCACATACTCCTCCATCTACCCATGAGATGCTTTCTTTGGATGGATAGATGATCTTCATTCAGAACATGATTCCTTTACTCCTGATATTATTACACAAAAAGAGTAGGTTATTGATTCCTATAGTAAAACTGAGTTGTCAACATCAGGATCAGATATATCCCAAATTCAGAATGAGGACATCACACATTATCCACTCAAGAAAATAGGTCAGACAGAACAGGATATTCTAGAGTCAGCAGAGTAACAAATTGAAATAACATCATTTGCAATGGTCATTTATCATAGAATTCTTACTAAGCAATACATCTCAAAATAATCAAAATCAAGGAACAAAGGTGCTACTACCACCATAGTGGGGGCAACTATGTCTCAAGCAAACGTCAACATAGGGAGCACAAAGAATCCTTATGACAAAACTGATGCCAATACTACAACCATCAATGTCATGAATCTTCATCCACCCATCACCCCATCCACAAATTGGGACCAATATCAAAAGAAATATGTGAATCAAGGCAAGAAGAGCATCATCAAAGCAAAAGAAGCTGAGAAGCATAATGGACAAATCAAGTACACATAGATACCAAAGAATACAAAGAAAGATTATCCTTATCAAACTCCATCAGTCAAAGAAACTATGGGAAAAAATAAAAAATGGAAATGTATCCATCAAAGATGTCCACAAAAGCAAAATAAGTCTTCTCAAGCAACATACAAGGTATATCAAGCAGTTGGTCCTAATTCCATACACACTTCTATATCCACCCATCATTGTGCATCTTCCCAAGTTTGGAGAGTCAAAGGTTCCAAACTATCAACCAATCCATCTTTTATTGCTAAACACACTCCATCCACACTTCCACGCATGATATCCAATTCTCACAATGACCATGTATTGGCAACCACCCTTCATCACAAGGATTCAGAAGGCACTCTATCGTGATGTGCGCATAAAGACAAAGTTAACTCCAGTATCAAAAAAGTGTTGGCATATGGATTTGAGAGATCATTTTTGGCTACTTGTGTTTTCATTTATGGAAACTTGAGTTAGCAGTATGTTCCACAATGTTAGCATTGCTCCTACCGGCTAGGGAAGTAAGATTTTGTAATCTATCAGCAAAAAGAATGAAGAGCAGAACATCCGGTTGGTAAGCTGATATGATCACTTCACCGAATCATTATTTTGTGGTGTGAATCTCTAGGGAAGCCTTCCTAGCATGTGTACTATCCTACTAGTGAGTTTTTTGGTGTGGAATTAGTCAAATTTTGAGTTAAGAAGTTTGGTAGTATGTTTCATGGTTTATTCTCTCATTTTGGCCGACATGTTTTAAATGGCATATCACGGATGTATGTGGAGTATGTTTTTAGTTATTTCTAATGTTTGGAACTTTTTTTTGGGTCCCTACTATAGTCTAGCTGACTTGTGTGGGTACACATCAACTCTAATTAATGATTTGAGATGACATAAGCAAGAATATTATATTTTGTTGTGAAGCCGACATATAATGAATTCTTGATTAGTGGGTATATAAAGGAGATCAGAATATCAATTTGAAGGTGTTGTGGTGATGTAGCTATGGTAGAGATAGAAGTGTATGTGTATCAAGGAGAAAGAAAAAAGGACAAATTAGTTATTTGAGGGTAGAAAAAAATTGTATGTTGAGCTAAGCAGAGCAGAAGTGCGAACTGGTCAAAAGATCCAGAATCTGATTATGAGCTTCATTGGAACTAAATCCAAGAATTTGTAGATGTTGTATTCTTAGTTCAATTTTTTGTTGTAATTTCAATTATACTTTGTAAGGCAGTGATCCTTTCTTGAGCAGTGAGCTCTAGGAAGTGCGCCTGAATGCAAGTGCATTCCCCTCTTTTAGCATACTTTAACAGAGTATACATTATGGATTAATCTCCATCGTGGTTTTTCCCCTAATAGGGTTTCCACATAAAAAAAATTGGTGTTATGGTTTTCATTAATGTGATTGCATGTTTCCCTCTATTTATATGTTGTGAATGCTTCTTTAAGTTCAATTATTATTGTTGATAGTTTCAGATCTGATTTGAAAGTCAAATATTATTGAACACTGATTCACCCCCCTAGTGTTCCTAGTTTCCAACAATTGGTATCAGAGCAGGTTCCTCTTCTGGAGTTTAATAGATTGAGGTGGATCTTGAATTAAAATGGATGTTGGTGGTCTTCAACAATAGCTTATGGTGGCACTTGATGATCTTGATCAGTCCAAAGCAAAGGTCATGGAACTAAAAGAAAATATTTTGGCTGCCAAAAAAATCATTCAATCACCGAAGGATAAGATTAATGAGTCAAGGGAAAAGAGGAAGGAACTATGTGATCAATCGAAGCAAAAAGAAAGCAAAGGTCCGGATGATTCCCATTTGAATCAAACCCTAAGGGAAATAATAGAAGAATTTGAAAAGCTTGCTAAGGACAATACAACTCTAAAGCTTGAAATGGAATTTGTGGTGATCAAGTTTACCAAAGAGATTGAAGAAAGAAAGAAGAATGAGGATAATCTGGCCCAATCCCTAAAAGAAAAATCTGAAGAGTGCAATAGAATTAATAGTGGATTCATTCAATTGGAAATTAAACTACAACAATCCAAAAACAATGAACAATAGATTGAGAGATAGGTAGTTATCCTCATAAATGAGCTTGCTACTGCAAATGAATTCAAGGAGAAATTCAGGATAAGCTCTGCTAGGCTTGATGAGATAACCAAAGGACAAAAGCATACAAATGAAAAGCGAAGTCTTGGATATGAGAAGGGTGAAAGTTCTGAATCTGAACAAAAGAACCTTGAAAAGAAGAACAATGGTAGAAGACATCTAGTAAGGCAACCCAATTCTCAAAAAATTAATGGATATTGCTTTGCTTGCAATAAATTTGGACATATGGCTTCTCAGTGTAGAAGAAAGATAAACCCTAGTACTCCATCATTTTTTGGTCAATGTTTTAAATGTAAAAGGTTTGGTCGTAAGGCATTAGAATGTAGAATTGTGTCTGTCAATGCAAGTAACATTAAATGCTATACATGTGGAAGATTTGGACATGTTGCTAATCAATGCAAGTCCGGAGGAAATTAGTGGAATGGATGGTATAGACTTAAAAATCTAGTATGCTACAATTGTAACAATTTTGGGCACATTGCAAGATTTTGTAGGAATAGAACCATGAACAAAAGAGGTCTGGTTTATCAAGAAATAAATTCACATAAAAACAAAAAAGGAAAAGAAAAAGCATTTGTGCAAGAGATAAGATATCAGATGAAGAAAACATGGGTAAAGAAAAGTGAATCTGATGAAGGAAACAAGGTTGTACTGGAAGCTCCCTCTAGTAACTCTTTCGGAAATTGACTTTAGGAAAATGGCCTAGGGGGAGTTTCTCATGAAAATATCTTGTCCCCCTATGATATAGTTGACACTGAATTATAGGATGTCGTCAGTTTTTGTGTTATTCACTATTGAAAGTATTAGTAATCATCTATTGAGTTGGATGAAATGGTATAGATCCACAGTCAAATTTTTTGTTTGTTGTCTAAGTTTGCAGGGTAATCGGAACTTCTATGGAAATGCATTTAATGTGGAAGGAAGTTAAGTATTTGAAGTTATAAAAGGGAATTTGAAACCCTAATTCATCATTGTGCATTGAAAGAGAATAGTTGGAGAGCACTTTCATCAAAATTCCAAAGGTTCGAAAGGTCAATCTAGCAGAAAATTCTTTAGGTATTTCTATTTCTTATTAATTTCATACCTATTTGGTGATTGGTATAACCCTACTTGGCACAAAAAATGAAACAACCAAAGCAATAGTAACTCTAGATGAGGATAGCAATCAAAAAGTTAGGGATGAAAGAAATATGTTGTCTCCTGCCAAATTAAGGAAGCTTGAAGGATCAAAGCATAAGAATTTGGATATATCTAGAATGAATTCCCTCATTTCGTCAATGCGGAAGTGATTTGGTTTATCTTGAACAGATTGGATGAAGATATCCTTACTCTGGATAAACCCTATCGAATCTCTGAAGATGTAATCAAGAAACTAACAGGTCTGTGCAATGTTGGTAACATTTCGAAGAAGAAATCGATTTGAAATGTTGAGGTTGAAGCCCTAAACAGAATAAGGGGAGATCAGAGGTCTCTGATAATTGCATCGATTAAAGATTTGTTGACAAGGTATGTTGCACATGGAATCTCATATAATATCTTCTTCAAAAACTGAGAAGGATCAACCTCGGCAGAAGCTATATATATATCGCTCATAAAATGATAATTGAAAATGAAGACTTTGACCTATGTAGTCTGATGAAAGATCAATTGATGGAAAATGTACAATTAACGAAGGATATTGACTACTCCAGGTTTGGCACCCTTGCAATATGCATTATGATGTATTTTCTAAATTGTTTACCTTTGAATGACAATGTGGTGTGGAAAGAAAATATACCAGTCTGTAAGAAAATATTTGAGCATTACAACTCTTTTGAAAATGGGGAACGAGTTTATGAAAATTTCTTTAGAAAGGTGTTGGAAAATTTTTGTGTAAGTGTTATCCCTCTTTTGGTAAAAATAACTGAAGTTGGATCATCCTCTGGAAAGATAGAGGAAAAGTAGAAGAGAGGAAGAGATTTGGCTGGTGTTACTCCTCTGACACCCATTCAGCAAAAGTTGAAGACAAAGGGAAAGGACAGTTGGTTGTGGATGTAGTGGATGAAGACTCTAATGAATATACTCCTAGAGATCGACCAAAACTAGGTGAACCAAAAATAATAATAGCTTAAGACAGTGATGAAGAAGGTACTTTGCTCAAATCAAAGATAGTACAAATTATTCAGGATGAAGATGGGATATAAAAGATATCTAACATATGGTTGAATGGACCATCTTATGAGCAAGATCTCATTGAGAACACTTTAGGAAGATACTTTGCTGATAAAAATATTGAATTGGAGAATTTTCAAGATGTTCTCCCAGAAGAAATGATTGAGTGTGTTAAGGAGGCTATGGAATCTGTGCCTCTGGATAGGAAAGAGGAGGAAATAATTTCCCATTTGAAGATGCAATTTAGGCTATCTCTTTCTAAGCTAAAGAAGAAAATGAATGTGCTAAGATAGTGCATTGATTTAGCCAATAAAGTCTTCAATTACTGTCTAAGGTGGCCTCATGTGGTTGGCAAGTACAAGGATAAATTGGAGGAAATTAAAAAAGAGCTTGTTAGAATTGGATAGGACTATAGTATGTTTTTGGATAAGGATGGAAAGGTTAAGAAAAAGGTTCATGATTTGTAGGATGAGCGTGCAAAGGTTCACTTTTCTAGAAATACTCTCATGGACATCTTCTAGAGAGTAAAAGACCTGACTGAAGGACGACTAGAGCAAATGATCGAAGTGTTAAAGACAGGAGAAAAGATGGAAGAAGCAATCACCATTCCAGAATCCCTTGTCTATATTATCAATAGGACATCAAAGAATAACAGCTTGATTATAGCCATTGGGATTGCGGTGGACTCTTGGAAGAAATTCCTTCCAGAAATTAAAGCTAAGTATAAAATAATCTTCTAATTTTTGTAGCAATTTCTCAAATGTTGATCCAACTCTCTATTTTGCAAAGGGGAAAGAATAAGAAGAGAAGTATAGTAAAACATTACAAGGAGATCAAAAGGAATAGAATCTTTTTCATTGATGTCAAAGGGGAAGAGAATGCAGTGAAAAATTCCTTGACATCAAAAGGGGGAGCAGTAGTCTTGATTTTGTTGAGTTTTTGGTATTGACACTTAGTCAATTTTTCACTAAGTGTTGCCATGAATGCCAAAGGGGGAGATTGTTGGCATATGGCTTTGAGAGATCATTTTTGGCTACTTGTGTTGTCATTTATGGCAACTAGAGTTAGCAATATGGTCTGCAGTGTTAGCATTGCTCCTACCGACAAGGGAAGTAATATTTTGTAATCTACCAGAAGAAAGAATGAAGAGCAGAACATCTGGTTGGTAAGCTAATATAAACACTTCACTATATCATTATTTTGTGGTTTGGATCTCTAGGGAATCCTTCCTAGCATGTTTACTATCCTATTGTTGAGTTTTTTGGTGTTGCATTATTCAAAGTTTGAGTTAAGAAGTTCAATAGTATGGTTCATGGTTTATTCTCTTTTGGGTCCCTACTATAGTCTAGCCAACTTGTGTGGGTACACATCAACTCTAATTAATGATTTGAGCCAACATAAGCAAGATTTTTTTTTTTTTGAAGCCGACATACAATGAATTCCTCGATTAGCGGTATATAAAGGAGATCTAAAATAAATTTGAAGGTGATGTGGTGATGTAGCTATGGTAGATATAGAAGTGTATGTGTATCAAGGAGAAAGAAAAAAAGGACAGATTAGTTATTTGAGGGCAGAAAAAGTTTGGTATGTTGAGCAGAGGAGAGCAGAAGTGCGAACTAGTCAAAAGATCCATAATATGATTGTGAGCTTCATTGGAACTTAATCCAGGCATTTGTAGATGTTATATTCTCAATTCAAATTTTTGTTGTAATTTCAATTATACTTTGTAAGGTAGTGAACCTTTCTCTCTTGAGTAGTGAGCTCTAGGCAGTGTGCCTGAATGCAAGTGCATTCCCCTCTTTTATCATACTTTTAATAAAGTATTATGGATTAATCTCCACCGTGGTTTTTCCCCTAACATGGTTTCCATAAAAATTTCTAGTGTTATGGTGTTCATTAATGTGATTGCATGTTTCCCTTTGTTTATATGTTGTGAATGTTGCTTTAAGTTCAATTATTGTTGTTGATAGTTTCAGATCTAATTTGAAATTCAAATATTATTGAACACTGATTCACCCTCTCAGTATTCGTAGTGTCCAACACAAAGAAGATCAGAATCTCAAAAAGTTGTATCCAAGTGCATGTATCTTGGAAAAGAACTTCTTCAAGTAGGATATCAATGGCACATTATAATAGGGCATCTACATCAACACCACAAGGTGATTCAGATGAGCTTAAAATCTTTCAAAAATCAAAAAGTATGAAAATCCAAAAAAAAATCAAAAAAGGATTGAAAATAGCAAATAAAAAAATTTCCTCCAATGAAAACCACTACGATGGCGCTTTGGGTAGGTACCATGATGAAAACCTAGCAAGCAGGCATCATGTGTAGAATCGAGCATCTACGCACACCAATTCAAGTGAAAACATCTCATCCCATCCATAATAAATCCAACATTCCATCAATCTCATCCATAATAAATCCATTTCATCCATCTACATCCATCTTCCAAGTTATCTTGATCTTGACATAGTTTGGTGTACACTTTACAGTTGCTTATGGTAAACATCTTGACATGGGTCATTTTCAGTGATCCTATCCTACCTAGCATTATCTGAGCCATGAAGCACTATCCAAATGAGCATTCCTCCATTCAAACACCTTATCTTATCACAAAATAATCCTTGGCATCCTCTGCATGCTTACCATATCCATCTATCCACACACCTATCAAGGTATCCATCTGTGGCATTCCATACATTGCTAGACACTGGGGGTGGATATTTACATCTTGCTTTGAGAATAAATCTTGATCTATATCCTCCAACTTATGTGGTGATCTAAATATTGGAAAACATGAAATCAAATTGGTCAAAGTACTTGTGAGCAAGAATCCAAATCACTAGCCCATGGCATATTTTGACAAAAATATGTTCTCTATCAAGCTTTATCTTTCATCGAACATCAATCCAAACAATCAATATCAGTTGCATCTAACGTGTGCTTCAACATCACATAAAATCATCCAAAACCAACTTTTTTTTCAAACTAATCTTCATCAATCTTGATCAATCAATTCCAATCAATCCATCATCTCGGGATATCCTTCCCAATCCTTTTGTTACTTAACACTATCCTTGCATTGTTGTGTATCCTCAACAATGTTATCATCATCAATCCCTCATCACCTTGGGATATCCATCCTAATTCTTGTGTTGCTTAACACTATCCTTGCATTGTTGTGTATCCTCAACAATGTTATCATCATCAATCCATCGATCCAATCAATCAACCTTAGCTTGGTTTTCAACAAAATCCCAAACAAAGCACTAATATCATTATACATATCCATATCCAAATTTTCAAAATCATGCGAAAATCCAAAAACATCCAAATCATATCAAAATCCAAAAATAGGTCAAAAATTCAGAAAAACATCAAAAACATGGTATCTAAACTATGTTGTCTCTAAGCTTAAACATAGGAAAGGTTAATCTTTGATCAGCCTCCAAGACACAAAAACAAAAACATTTGAAAAAGACACAAAATCCAAAAACATTCATAAAATCTTAGAAAACTCCAAAACATTTGAAATTTTGAAAATCAAAACATTTGTAAAGCATCTTGAAAATACCAAAAAAATAGCCTCAAAACATTTCAAAACTCCAAAAAAATCTAAATATTTGAAAAAATCCATCCGTCCCTTTTCACTTTCACCCACAATAATCTCATCCATAATAAACAAATCATCACACTCACCCTATGGCAATACAAACAAAAAACAACCACAACAATCAGCAAAAGAAAACTTCAAATGCAAAATCAAAATTGAAACAACAAAATTTTAAATGCAAAATCAAACTCTTGATCATTCACAAACATTTCAATCGACTTTATATCAATAGTCTTTTAAACAACCTATCAACTTTCCACCACCCACTAACATGTCCTAGGATGTATCCTTCCTACAATGGGCATTATCTATTGTCTATCATTTTAGTTCTTATCCTAAACAAAACAAATATCTTTGGATAGAGGTATGAATAACATTGACTTGTTTGTGTGCTTGATCTTTTCTTTTTGATTTATCTTATTGTGCTCATTCCAATTACCTCTCAATGATATCTAATCAAAGCAATTTAGAGAGAAAGGAATGGGGCATCGATCATTATCTTTTGGTATGTTTTGATTGTTGGAAATTCTTGTAATATAACTTGGTGAATACTTGCTTTGTTAGTTGCATCCTAGCAAGGTTTCCATATGTCAAGTGTGAACAAGAATACTCCTATCTATTTGTCAAGTCAAACTCCATCATACTAGGTGCAACAGCATCCTGGTTCTTTATACCTTGATGTATCATGCCTATGTGTGTTATCAAACATAAGGTAAGTAGCCCTTTTAAAGTCCCAATTCTTGATAAGAAAATCATCATCATCATCATCTCTAATAAAGTTAGCTTGTTGAATCCTCTTGTCATCATCTCATTTCTTCTTTTCCGTGCTAACATCATCCCAAGATAGTTAATCATCATCGCTAGTGCATCCATCCTACATCCACAAACCATCAGCATACTGCACATCGTATCCTATCATATTGATCATTATCATAATATAGATCTATTAATCTAAGCATCTCATAAACCATACATTTGCATAGAACATCCATTGCATAATCATATAGGCATCATCACATCATCCATCTCAAATGCAATACATTATCATTTAAGTTGTTTAGGATAATACAAATTGGTTATTCTAAGCATCTTAAAACCATGTCATTGACATCATCATCATGACCATCCATACACCCATCTTGAACCTCCCTGTTGTGAGATCGACCTTCAAATCAAACTTTTCGCTCAATCTCTTGAGGGGGCAATGTACCAATATACTTATTTTCTTTAGGGCATCTAAAAAAATTAGAAATTTTTTGAATTTTGATCTTGGAAAGTTTATTCTTTGAACCAATGTAGCAAGTACATTGCTTCAAAGAGGGGGAAAATGTAGACATGCAAAATTGAAATCATGCATCTAATCTGGATTCAGTAATTCCATGTCATTCTTAATCATCCCTTTATCATCATTTTCCATCTTTAATTAAATAAATCATCTTTTGTTTAATTAAATCCTAAGTCATCCTTCTTAAATTAAATAAATCAATTTTATTTAATTAATCTCTAAAGTCATCCATTTAAATTAAATAAATTCATCTTTATTTAATTTAACACTAACATCATCCTCTTTGATTAAATAAATCAAATCTTTATTCAATTAAATCTAAAATCATTTTCTTCTCATTTTGATTTATTTTAATCCTAAAATCTAATTCAAAAGTTAAAATCACCTAATCTTCACTTAAACTAATCAAATCATGATTAATGCTAATCTTAATCCTCTCTTCTCTAGATTTTGCAACTTGTGCACATAAATCAATTTAATTGATTTATTAATTCCTCATTTTCATTCAAAATGGCATCTTTGAGGGAATATTCTCCCAATTTGAATTTTCCCTCCCACATGACTTGTCCATCCAACAAATCATTTAAGAGCTCTTACATGTCTCTTACACAAGTCAAACTTGGAATCTAACTCATCTTTCATCCCCCCTAAACATGTCATTTCGTCAAATTCAAATTTCAAACTTGCACATTGATCAAAATGTGCTCAACCTTCATCCTCTCACATCTTGACAAGTGGCATCTTGTCATTGGCTCAAGATTAGTCCCACATTCATCCATTTTTCCTCTCCTCTCAATCTCATCTATAAATAAGAGGCTTTTCTTCTCATTTTGGGACACAAGTTTATGCAAGCTCATGATCCACAATCTTAGGCATTTTGCATTATCCACAATCTCAGTCATTTGAATCCACATCCATTATCCAAGAGTTTATCAAGGGGTTGGGAAAGGGCTACTTTCCACATCAAAGTAGCACCAATCTGCCTATGAGATGATGATTTGGTTAACTTTGATTAGATTTACATATTTTAGGTTGCATACATTACTTCATGTTTTTCTTTTCTATGTTTGATGAACAATTTCATAGGGAGTGGTTTATTTCAATTTGCTAACAATGGCTAATTTGGTATGTTTTGTTTATTGTTAAGAATTGCAGATTCTCAGCTCACAAACACCATTTACATTCTTCAAAGACCATGAACCATTAAAATACTTACTCAATAAGCTTTTCATAAAAGAGATAATATGTCGATGGCTAATCCTATAAATCAAGAATTCAATTTTAAGATAATGGTGAAACTTGGAAAACACAATCAAGGACTGGACTACTTATCAAGGATAAAGATAGGGGAGGAATCGGTAGACCAACCAGAATATCCACTTGGTGCACATCTATTTAGATTAAATATGGTACTAGAGAAACTCTATGATATTGCTATACTATTATCAAAAGGTGAATTTCCACAAAATATCTAATTGTAGGCCAAAGAATCACTTGTGTGAAAGTTTCTACCATACACATTGATAGAAAGAGAGTTACATCATTAGGTAAAGATGAAATTACAAGAAGGATTGTGTTTTAACATGAAAGAGAAGCTATCCTAAAAGAATCCCATGTCGGAATAGCAAGGGGCATAATTACGGTGAAACAATGGTAAAAAGGGTAAAATAGCTAGATGATGGTGGCCAATACTAAATAGAGATGCCAAAGAATATACTATAAAATGTGATATATGTCAAAGGGTGGGGAAACCTATCGTAAGAGATGAGTACCACTTAAACCAGTCTTAGCACAAATCCCATTTGAAAAAAGGGCTATATATTTTATAGGACCAATTAATCCACCTAACAAGCACTCTAAGGCAAGATTCATCATCGAAAGAGTTGAATACTTAACAAAATGGGAAAAGGTAGAACCCACTAGGGACTATATCGTAAAAAAATCTGCAAGATTCCCATATAAAAAACATAATTACTAGATATGGCTGCCCACTAAGTATAGTAAGTGATCAAGGCAAGCACTTTGTTAATAAAGTAATTATTGAAATTTTATAAAACTTAATGATCACACACAATAAGAGCACCCCAAATCACCCATGAGAAAATAGAGAAAAAGAGGCTTTGAATAAGATAATCAGGACAACACTTACAAAAATGTGTGAAGGAAATAGGTTAGATTGGAACATTAAAATAATTGTGATACTCTAGACCTATCGCACATCATACAAGAGGACTATTAATTTCACACCATTCCAATTGGTACATGGAACTAATGCAATAGTTTGATGCAGGAGCATCTGGGTCCACACACAATCCTGCATCACCCAAAAAAATTGGTGTTTCCAAGTTTTAGTAAGGTTTCATGAAAAGCAATTTTATAGGTAGAATTTAAACTATATTTTGAATTTGATGGTAAAGGTTTTTAATTCCAATTGTTGACAGTTTTGGGAAAACTATGGTTTCACGACTTAAACTAGAAAATTGGTGAAACATTAAAATTTTGAGTTCTATGAGGTTTGAGGTTGTACAAGTTGGTAAAATCCTTAAGAACATTGAAATGCACATCTTTGCAAGTTTTCGTAAGTTTTCAAGCTTTTGGAAAGAAGTTGTGAATAAATCATGTAGCCACACTTTTGCTTCTTTTATATTTTGTGAACATGTGAAAGATATACTTTTGATCTCCAATTTGAATGATTAAGAAATGTCTCTATGGAAAATAAGTATAAATATAATGCTTTGTGAAATATGATTTTGTTTAATATTTTTCAGAATGCCAAAAGAATGGTGGATATTTGAGGAGGGTCGATTAAATTTCTAGTAACATTTTATCTTCCAAAAATGGGCATCATTTAATGGTGTATGAAGCAACATTGAGAGGTTACGATGGAAGGAGAGTAGAGGGTTGCGTGGGTGGAAGAAATAACACCAAGAGAGGGAGATCCCTACGCAGCTAGAGTAGACAGATTGGGGGAAAATGAAGACAATTCCCATCAATGTCTGATAACTTCACATCAGAAATAAACGGCAATAAAAGGAGGCGTATATATTTTGTTTGCATATTCAATAAAAATAAGAAGTGTGAAAACAAATAAAGAGAGGAAAAATGTGCCATGAAGATGGGATTGGAGAAGATGAGCAGCAGTTAAAGAAGGCAAGGCACAACATCAAGGAATAAAGGAGGATAATATCAATGTCAGGTTAGGAGTTCAAATGGAGGTCACAATTTATTAGAAATACAAGGGATGTCGATGGAATTTTGCTTGTGAAAGGGGTGACAAAAGAAAATTTGGAAGATCACGGTGGGAAAGTGAGTGCGCCAGATAAATACAAAAATAATGTTTCCTAGCTCATGCCTTAAGGAAGAGAGGAATTAAATAGTTAAGGGGATTTCCAGAAAAGAAGAAGAGTGGCATATACCCATAGATGGGAAATTAAGGAAGGTGCACAAGAAAAAGGTAAAAATGGTGCTTTGAATAGATTTTGAGGAGAATCAAAAGATAGCATCCAAGTGAGCATGAGAGTAGGAATGAGAGATTGTGATTTAATCTGAATGAAAATATGTTAAGAGCAGATTTGGAGAACTCAAAGATAAGGTAATGCGCAGAGATTGGGTAAGAGTTGTTAAGAAGAATAGAGCTAGCGTAGAGATAAGGAAGAGGTGTCAGGAAGAGGATCACAGAGCAGTTATTAAATGGTCTGAATATGTGTAATTTATTTTCATGAATCTGAATAAATAAATTAATTTAAATTATTTTTTAATTGGATTGAAAGTTGTGCAGATGTAAATCAATTTTTAATTTGACACATGTAATTGTCAAATTTATGTCAATCATTTATGAAGTTTGTGTAATCTAAAATTTTGAGGGTTGAGTGAGGTTTATTCTTCATCAAGTGGTATCAGATCCAGAGCTTCTAAGTGTGCAGATAGAGCGTCGAGAGAGAGGCGTTTCATACTAGGACCTGTGGGTGGAGAGGGAAGTGAGAAGAGGTTTTGGGGGCACAGGTATATCACCGAATGTGAGGTAGCTTCTAACAGAACTTGTAGATAGTGGAAGCATGAGAGAAGCTCAAAATTATCATTGTAGGTGAGCGAAATCCCGAAGAGTTGAGAGCGTGAAGCACAGAGAAAATTTGTTGTGAAAGTGAGATTACAGCAGATGAAGTGGAACCTTCATGAGATTGAGGTATGATTGCAACATGGAGATTGCAAGGGCAGAGTTGGTAGTGAAGACATGCCAGAGGATGGCATGGAAGGTAGAGGAAGAGTACTTGGTGGAGGAGGTCGGGCTATTTGGCAAAGGTCAAACTGTTAGTGATGGAGTTCGCTGGAGATTGTTGCAGTCTCAAAGAATGATTCTATCACCCAACTCCACCTTTGTGATCCCATGTTCACAAATCTCTTACTCGATGTGTCTAATGTAGGAGCATATGGGTCAATGCATAATCTTGTGTCACCCAAAAAAACATTGTTGTTTCAAAATTTCGGTAAGGTTTCATGAAAAGCAATTTTACAGGTAGAATTTAAACTGTATTCTAAATTTGATGGTAATGTTGTTGATGGTTTTGGGAAAATGATGGTTTAACAACTTAAACTGTTGAATTGGAAAAAGATTAAAATTTCAAGTTCTATAAAGTTTGAGGCCAAAAAACTTGGTAAAATCCTTAAGAACATTGAAATGCACATCTCTGCAATTTTTTGTAAGTTTTCAAGGTTTTGGAAAGTTGTGAATAAATCATATAGCCACACTTTTGCTTCTTTTGTATTCTATAAACATGTGAAAGTTATACTTATGATCTCCAATTTAGACGATTAAGAAATATCTTCGTGGAAAATAAGTATAAATATATTACTTTGTCAAATATGATTTTTTTAATATTTTCCATAATACCAAAAGAATGGTGGATATTTGAAGAGGGTCGATTAAATTTCTAGCAACATTTTATCTTCCAAACATGGGAATCATTTAATGGTGTATGAAGCAGCATTAAGATGTTGTAGTGGAAGGAGAGTAGAGGGCTACGTGGGTGGAAGAAACCATGCCAATAGAGGGCGAATGAAGATGATTCCCATCTATGTCTGGTAACTTCACTTTAGAAATTGATGGCAATAAAAGGAGGTGTATATCTTTTATTTGCATATTCAATGAAAATGGGAAGTGTGAAAATAGGTAAAGATAGGAAAATGTGCCATGAAGATGAGACTAGAGAAGGCATGAGCAGTGGTTAAAGAAGGCAAGGAATGGCATCAGGGAATAAAGGAGGATAATATCGATGTCAAGTCAGGAGTTTAAATGGAGGTCATAGTTTATTAGAAAGACAAGGGATATCGATGGAAGTTTTCTTGTGAAATGGGTGAAAAAAGACAAGTTGGAAGGTCATGGTGGGAAAGTGACTGTGCCAGAGAAATACAAAAGTAATGTTTTTTTATCTCGCACCTTAAGGAAGAGAGGAATCAAACAGTTAAGGGGATTGCTAGAAAAGAAGAAGAGTGGCATATACCCGCAAATGGGAAATTAAGGAAGGTGTACAAGAAAAAGGGAAATATTGTGCTTAGAATAGATATCAAGGAGAATCAAAAGACAGTGGCCAAGTGAGCATGAGAGTAGGACTTCGAGAGGTTGTGATTGTTTTAGAATTAAAATATGTTAAGAGCAGATTTGGAGAACTCAAAGACAAGGTAATTTGTAGAGATTGGGTAAGAGTTGTTAAGAAGAATAGAGCCAACGTAGAGATGAGGTAGAGGTGTCAGGAAGAGGAGCACGGAGCAGTTATGAAATGGTCTAAATATGTGTAATGTATTTTTCATGAATCTGAATAAATAAAGTAATTTGAATTATTTTTTAATTGGATTGAAAGTTGTGCAGTTGTAAATCAATTTTTAATTTAACACATGTAATTTCCAGATTTGTGTTAATCGATCATGAAGTTTGTGTAATCTAAAATTTTGTGGGTTGAGTGAGGTTTCTTCTTCATCATAGTTCCAATGAACTTCATAAACCCAAATCTACGTACCACATTAACTTTGTGGTTGGGTGATGATGAATCTTTAGCACAAAGGATAGAAGAATTATAAATTTTGGATGAGGATAGGTTCGTAGCACTATACAACCAAAAGGTAGAACAACAAAGACAAAAGACCTAGCATGATAGGAACCTCCACTAAAAAATTTGAAATAGGAGATCTAGTACTAGTTTATGAAAGTAAATTTAAAAAGTAAGGAAAATTAAAGGTGGGATAGCTAGAACCATACTCTATTCATAAAATTGCATACTCAAAGGAAATGAAATTAAAGAGATGGGTCTATGAGGATCATGGGGGTCAAACAGTGGTGATGTTAAGAAAAAATGTGACATTTGGAAGGAAAAATCATGGAATTCATGTTTAACTTTTTTCTTAGGTTGGTAAAAAGTACATTTCCTAAGGTAAACACCAAAGCAAAGAGGATATATGTTAATAATAGATATCTGATATTAACTAGCAAAAAAGGATATCCAATTTATAAAAAATCATCCACTACTTACCCTAAGAAACAAATATCCATTATTAGAAACATACATTTTTTTGGGAGACCAAACACCATGTATATTAATTATTATAATATATATTATTATTATTATTATTATTATTATTTCATATTCTCTAATAATAATAATATATTATTATATTTGGCCTATTAAGGGGCATGGATGGGTTAATCTAGTTTCAAAGGTACCAGTGGAGGTTGCTTGGGAAAACCAATGGAGGGATGGTGGAAATTAAATTTTGATGGTGCCTCTAAAGGGAACCCTGGACCATTTGGGGCAGGTTTCATTGTTCGTGATTGGAAAGGAAATGTGTTGGCCTTGGGGGCGAAGAAGCTAGAGGTTGGGACAAATAATGTAGTTGAATCCTTAGCAACATTAATGGCTATTAGATTTGGAAAAAAATTGGGGGCCTCAAAAATTCATCTAGAAGGTGACTCTCTCATAATCATTTAGGTAGTGATGAAGGGGAGCATTGATGCATGGAATATTCATAATATAACTGCTAAAATCATGGAGGAATTAGCATCATTTGATGACTCCCTTATTATCCATGTAAGGAAATTGGGGAATGTGGAAGCGAACACCCTTTTGAAGTGGGCTTTAACCTTTGGAGAGGTCGATGAAATGAAGTATGAAGACTTAAGGAAAATTGTTTTTGAGGAGTTGGTTTATTGAGAGGTGGTAAGTACATAGTGGTAAATTGATTATGAGCAAGAAGTAATTACAGTTCAAAGTGGTTGAAGTGACTAAAAAAATGGTATGGAGTTGGGTGGCAATGTTGTTCGTACATCCTACATTTCTGATTGAATGTGTAGCATTTAATTTGATTAAATTCTCTCTGCCCTCATTTCTCGATGCTTCATTTGAGCTTTTGTGGGGAAAAAAAGGATTGAAAAGGTTCGAATTTGGGTTTTGACATTGTTGTTATAGACTTCAAATGGAGGAAAATTTTACACTCTTGACAAGGCAGCAATTATGTCCTTTCTTCAGTGAAGCAACAAAAGGAGACTGATGAGTATGTTTTTATATAAAGATGAGAGGCTAGTGCAATGTGTACAGTTGATTTTGGGCAAGGTGTTTGGGGATTTAGACATAGGTATCAAACAAACATGGATTTTTATTCCCTAATAATGGCGCGGGGTCTGGATTTTGGGGAGACATTGAAAACGATGAAGGGGGTTATGGAGGAAATTGTGCATAAAGACTTTCTGGATGGAATGGACTCAATTCTGGAGTGGCAATCTTGGGTGAAGGACTTGATGTCCATAAAGGGATTGAAATTGCAAAACATGAAGCGTATGAGAATTGCATTATGTTTGTACGGTGGTCGAAAGGGAGGTTCAAAGTTCACCGTAGAGAGGAGGCGAGACGTGGTTGGGAGGCATTGAAGCTTTTTGTGCAATTGATGGAGGCAGAAGTGGTGCTTGCTCAAGCTAAAGCAGAAGTTGAGTGTTTGGAAAGAAAAGAGCTTCATCCTTGGAAGAGGAAGGTGATGAGAGCGATAGAGGGAAAAGTGGATCTAAGTAGCTCGGCCTGAGCCTTTTAGAATTTCTCTATTTTCAATAATGGCACTCACAACTATTTTTTGTCCTTCGTGGTTGAATTTTGGGGGTCTAGCTCTACTTTGGATGCAACAATAAATAGCCTTTGAATGCAAGGTGGTTAGTTTCGTTATAAGTTAATGTTTTGAATGTAAGTTTGAGTTCTTTTTTGAACTCGAAGTAGATGAACAAAGGTTTAGCATAAGGTGGTATATATGTTATGTGCTTAATTTTGAAAAAACGGTGTTACTTGTAGGTGATTTTTTTGGGTGTTAGATGATTTTTCTTGAAAAACAAAAAAAAACTATGTACTCTGACTTTACTATTGAATAAAAATAATCATATTACCGAATAAAAATAATAATATATTATTATATTCCATAATAACATATTATTATTATATTATTATTTATTATATTATTATATTATTATATAATATATAATAATATATTATATATTATATAATAATAAAATATTATATTATATATGTTATATATTAATATTAATATTAATATATGAAATATTAATATATATTATATTAATATTATACTATATATTAATATTATTTTATATATATTAATATTAATATATGATACATATTACATATATTATATATATTATAATTATATATATTATATTATGTATATTATACATATAATTTATTATTATATGATACATATAATATATTATTATATTATATTATATTACATTACATTATATTATATTATATTATATTACATCATATTATATATATTAATATTAATTCATCTCATATATGAGATATTTTAAAAAATAAAAATTCTCTCTGAAATGAATATCCATTTTGGAGAGCTTAATAAAGCTCTCAAAAATGGATATCCATTTTGACAAAACAACATCTATTTTTATAACTATAAGTAATAAAAAACAGCATAATTCATTTTTACTGTCACTGTTTATTTTGCATGTGGGCAGAGGGTTACAAAACGGATATCCACTATATCTAATATCTATTTTTTGCTACAAAACCAAAAAAAAATCAATTTCTCCAATTTCATCAACATTGATCCAAGGTATGTTAAAACCTATGCAAGTTTTGGTTGATTTTAATTATTTTATATGTTTTTTAACATATATATTAGGTATTTTTAAAGATTTGAGTAATTAGTTTAAAACTATGTTAATTTTAAAAATTGTAATTTTAAACAAGCTTTAAATAGAACAAATTGATAGCTCACAAACCCTCCTCCACCAAACCCTCCTTCAATTCAAGATCTAATTGAAATAAATATTACTGAATTGAGAAACATTGTTGAGAGATACTATAACCACCAGCATTTTCAATCAATAACACATAATATAGATGCCATAATCGGTTATGTTTAAGACATCACTAGGCAGCATTCTTCATTTCAAAAGTGGAGAGATGTGAAGAGGTTGAAATATGCAAATGGTTTGGGGTATGATGTGATTAAAAAATTAAATATATCTAAAGCCAATTTAGCCCAATATTTTGTGAACCCAAAAACTAGATAACATGGTGTACACAAACCAAAAAAATTCATAAAATGGTGCACCCATGAGAGCATAACTACAAACTTTTGGGATCGTTGATTGATGGTGTTTGATAGACCATCCAACAACAATCTTGATTTCCCTCTTCATTTTCTCCACAAATTATATGTGAAATTTTTTTTAGGAAGACATGTCAACTATTTTGATTTTAGGAATTTTCAAGGAGTAGGTATGGGAATGCCCCAAGATAGACCTAGGGAAATGAATATAATGCAAGGTCCCTATGTTCCCTCTCCTCGTCTTCCTCCCCCACCTCCAGCACCCCATCCAAACATTGCTACCAATGTGACCCAACATAGTCTCTTGGCCATACACTCTTTGACTAGCCATTTGATTACACAATCCTCATAGTTTTCCTAGCTACCTAATAATGACACTCATCGTGCTTCAATTGATGTTGGTGCAGCATTGTCATCTACACATATTTGTGTGCCTCATCAGTGTAGTACATGTAGCCAAATAATTCTAGGTCCTCTGGGAGTGTAGTGTAGAAAAATATACACCTTTACATTTTCACACTATATTTGCATCCCCTTAATTAATTGGACTTAATTAAGCTTCTAATTACCTAAATTATACATTCCAAAGCCTTATTATTCCCATTTTCTGAAAGGGAATCCTATATTAAATTATTACCTACATTAATTTAAAAACCTTCGAAGAAATTGTGTGTCCTGGACTTAGGTTTTTTAATATGTTTTTGGCAGAATTTTAATGATTCAAATTCAAGTTTCAAATGTCAACTTGTGGAATCTAATTATATATTAATTTTGTCATTTTTATTTTTCTTCTTATAGAGTATGCCCCCATCCACATCTATGGATCCTAGACCAAGACAATATGGTAGGACTCCTAAGCATCCTAAGGGACCATAAGTTTTTGAACATATGTTAGCCAAAGAAAAAATGATTTAGGTAATGAAGAATTGAATTTTACTTTAATTTATAGTTTAGTATAGTGATTAGATGTTACTTTGAAAGTTATAAAAAATAGTAGATAAGTTTCTATTTAGTAGTCTAAGTTATTTACCATTGAGCTAATTAATATAATTTGTGGTTCAAATTGTGTTTGTGTGGTAATATTCTCATCCATTAGGTGGCGTGAAGAGGCTATGTTTTGGTGATCCACCACAAGATTAGGATTTTCTTGACATGGAATAGCCGTTTGAGATATACATTGTATATATAGACCATGAGATGGCATATGCCACATTTTGTAAATATTGTTTTAAGTTGGCATATATGCCAAATTTTTATATGTACATACACAATTACTTTACACTTTTATATATAAAATTTATATTTGACATATTTTGTTCATTGTGCACACATGGTTTCCTAATTCAAAACTTAAAATTTGAATGTATAATCACTTTATAATGGTTGAGATATGATGGATAACATGTTATATCTATTGATTTTTTTGCAATATTGCACTTTAATATTTTATGAATTACATATCATTTTCACTCATGTTATACTACTACTAAATTTGGTTGTCTTGGGAAAATTCACCAAATTTGATCCCTTTATCGTTAGTTGCTATAGTTGCAACATCCTTTACCATTTGATTCCTTGATCGGTTAACATCCTTAGACTATATAGTTTCATTTTGGTATTTATCCTTTCAATAAAGTTAGATTTCCCCTTTAGCAATGATGGATATTTTGAAATTTGAATTTTCCTTTTGAAATTAGTGCATCAAAACAAATGACATGGAATGGAAATTTTGGCACAATTTTGGCATAATGCAACATGAATGAATTAGCAATAGAGCATACCATACTTCATTTATTATTCATTAACAAATAACATATTTTCATCAAGAAATATTCAAAATAATGTTATAAAAGTAGTCCATAATAACCTTAGTCCATATCTCCCTATCCCAATTAATCCAGCCCAAAATTTAATCAAGCCTAAAAATCCCACTAATACCAAATTAAATCAATCTAAACCTTCAACCAAGCCACCAAAAATATAATCCCTATGATGATGTTTATGGTTTTCATGAAGACTAATAGTTATGTAGGAACCTCATGAACTAAAATAGAAGGAAAACTACTAGTTCCTCCATTATACTCAAGGAACTTGTTAAAAAAAACATATGTATTATATAATAAGAAAGAAACTCCCAAAGCTGATAAAAAGTGGCTACAAAGCTACATAAAAGTATTCAAGACATTGAAAACTCTATCCAAGAAATGGATGTTGGTGTCCTAAGGATTGATGGGGGATCAGCTGCTCCAAAGCTTAAATTAAAAGATGTGAAAAAGAAGTCAAAAGATCATGAAAAGGAATAAAAGATTATTGTTGTCCTAAGGGCTGATGAGAGAGAGTTGCAATCTAAAAGACAAGTCCAAAATATTCACCATTTCTTGACTTTTAAGTAGGTTCCAACATGAACCAATGTAGGAATGTTTGAGTGATTTTGATGTGAAAATATATACACATGGCATTCATGAACATACATAAGTACATGCATATTCATACTATTTGTTAGTCTATGCATCTTTTCATCATAATCATCATTAACTGCATATGTTCAACACACTTTATGGTGATTACACATGCATGTGATATTTTTTAATATACACATGATATCCATAATCACCATAACACAACATACATTCTACCATCAATATAACCAATAACTTTATCAATGTCCTCATGTACAAATACATCGATGCATATTTTTATCAAGCTATCATAGATGCATAACTAATATGTGCCCATGATATCTTCACTCTGTAATGCACATCTCAAATCATTGCTACTCTCATTGTAACCTGCATTGCAATATTACAAAAACTCTTAAAAAACAAAAAAAAAAGTGTAAAAGTAACTCAAACAATGAAAGCAACATGAACACCAATGTTGGATGCATTTCCACTGAACCTCACGTCCTACTCAAAGCTTGTGTTGAGAAATTCCTGCATATAAATATTAAAAAATTATGGATTATTAACAACAGAAAAACAAAGTCAACTGATCATTCTTTAAAATCAAATGCAAGATTGTAAATCAAGAGATTAAAGTATATGAAGAAGATACCTCCTTATGAATTACATTGAATGTTTCCTCAATTTTGAAGCAAAATGTTATAACTTTTATTTTGAATTGCTTCTTGACACAATAGTATTGTCCACCAAAATGACCTACATTTGTTAATAATTGTTAAGAAACATAAACTTGAATCTACTTTTGACTCAATAATGGTTAAAATTAAACATGAATATTAGAAAATGTAAAAATTGTAAAAATTTTAGTAATTTTAACAAATGGGTAGTGTGAAAATGTTGAGGTAGGTAGGAAATACTAGAGAATGTCTTTTCATTTCCCAAGTCACTCAATTATTTGAGGGTGCGCTTTCTAGGGTAGTCTCTTAAGAGACCTAAAATCCAAAAATTGTAAAAATTTGATGAAGTCATTTTGGGAGCTCGTGGCATGTAGAAATTATTTGTGTGGACCTATAGGTGGATATCAAATTCCTTCAAACCAACCTCTCTTAGTTTGGGTCAACTCAACACCGTTTGTATTTTCTAGTGTCAAATGTATTCTTGCAAAAAATGCTAATGGAAAGCAATGCAAAATGGAAAGAAGTATTTTTTTATTTTATGCATCATGGAGTGAAAAAAACTATACAAAAACATCAAGGTGGGTAGGTAAATGCTACAAAAGGCCTCCTTTTTCTTCCCAAGTACCCCCATGTTTCTAGAGTGCACTAATTCAGGGTAGTCTTAAAAGTGTCGTAAGAGCAAAAAATGAAAAAAAAATTAAGTTTTCAATATTTTTGACAAATAGGCAGCATGGACATGTCAAGGTAGGAAGGTAAATACTATGGAAGGTCTCTTTTCATTACCCAAGTCACTCGATCATTCTAGGGTGCTCTTTCTGAGGTAGTCTCTAAAGAGCCTTAAGAGCAAAAAATGCAAAATTGTAAATTTAGTAATTTTGAAAAATGGGCAATGTGGACATGTCAAGGTAGGAAGGTAAATACTAGAGAAGGTCTCTTTTCATTGCCAAGTAACTCAATTATTTTGGGGTGTTTTTCTAAGGTAGTCTCTTAAGAGCCCTAAAATCCAAAAATTATCAAACTTTAGTGAAGTCATTCTAGGAGCTCGTGGCACGTAGGAATGCTTTGTTTGGACCCATAAGTGGATATTGAATCCCTTCAAACCAAACTCTCTCATTTTGGGTCAACTCAACACCGTTTGTGTGTTCTAGTGTCAAGTGCATTCTTACAAAATTGTTAGTGGAAAGCAGTGCAAATATGGAAAGAAGCATTTTTTTTTGTTTTGTGCATCATGGAGAAAAACCAATTATACCAATACATCAAGGTGGGAAACCTAATACTACAAAAGGCCTCATTTTTTAACCTAATTCCCCCTTGTGATTTCGGAGTGCACTAATCTAGGGTAGTCTTGAATGAACCATCAGAGAAAAAAATATAAATTTGTTAAGTTTTTAGTATTTTTGACAACTAGGAAGTATGGACACGTTGAGGTAGGTAGGTAAATACTAGGGAAGGTCTCTTTTTGTTTCCCAAGTCACCTTATCGTTCTAGGGTGCTCTTTCTAGGGTAGTCTCTAAAGATCCTTAAAAGCAAAAAATGTAAAAATTATAAAAAAAAATAGTAATTTTAACAAATGGGAAATGTGGACACATTGAGTTAGGTAGGTAAATACTAGGGAAGGTCTCTTTTGTTGCCCAAGTCACCTAATTATTCTAGGATGCTTTTTTCGGGTTACTCTCTTAAGAGTCCTAAAAGCCAAAAAATTATCAAACTTTGACTATAAGACCTCGTCCCTTGTGGCCTTGTTGATCCTATTAGTCACCAATGGTTTATGTCCTATATTTTGTGTTTTTTTTGTTGGACAATATGCATTAGTGATTATTGTTCCTATACATCAATTTATTTACCTTTTTATTGTTAACTAACTAACTTGTGGTTGTTGTGATTTCATGTGATAGCTAGATGAGGTCTATTCCCTATTTTTGTAAGTATGTAATGATTAAGATTTTTCATTATTGATAATATCATTATGTATATTGATGGGTTTCATCATGTTAGGTGATTTTATATTATGAGTGTGAGTAAGTGAGGAGGTAAAGGTAATGATTGACTTTCAATATTTGGTTGTAGTAGTATTCATTATAGGTTAAATAGATTATTGATAAGTGGTAATATTTTGATACTAAATAACATGATCAATTATTGTTGGACTCAAAAAGGTATTATGCAAGAAGGAAGAGTTAAATTATATGTTACTTATGTAGATTTAATTCTTTAGTTTATTATTATTAGAAGGTTATTTTTCATATGCTATTTGTTTCAATTACTATTAATTATGAGAAATACTAACACTTTTTTTTTGGTTGAGTAAATAGGTTAGAATTGGCCAATGTTGATTAAGGGGTCACATAGATTCTTATGTTATGTTATTCTTGTGAATTCCTAGTCTTGTTAAGGATATGAGTTTTAACCTTGTTTTGTAAGGATTGTGTATGTGTGAAAGGTTGTTTTATTAGACCTTTGAGTCACCTTTTAAATGTGATTACTTATTTTATGTTTTATAAAGTCTTTATATGGTTTTAATTGTTTAAAAAGCACCCTAGGTGGTACGTCTATAGGTTAGGGGTATTTTTATTCCATAAAACCCCTTAAATAAAGTCTAAAACCCACTCTAATTTCCCACTTATGAAAATTAGTGATGCAAGGGCATTGCCTAGTTTTGGGTTTGCAAATTTTGGTTTTCATTTTTTTTGTTTCCTCATATTGACAGGTGGCCAATCTCAGTTTGGAAACAAGAAAATTGACTCTTCCTTCTCATTGGAGCCTAGATGAGTGTGGAAGTTACAAAAAAAATGGGAGTGAGGCTGAGAATTCACACACTTTTGGAAGGGATTTCCCAAGAAAGTAATGTGAGCGATGATTCTTGGTTATGAAAAAAAAACCATTCTTGGAGAAGAAAAGAGAGAGCAACGGTAGGAAGAGAAGTTTGGTCGGGTTTGTTCAAGCAGTAGGCACAGCCCCAAAGGAAAGAAAAAGAGAATAGAAGGGAGAGTAGGAAGGAGTGAATGAAGGGAAAAAAGTGAAGGCAGGTGAAGAGAAGGAGGAAAACCACACACAAAGAGGAAAAATTAAGAGAATTGAAACATTGGTATATGTCTTAGATCCTGTAGGGAGGATCGATTAGGAGATATTTTTCATTGAAAAGAAAAGGTGTAAGGTGTTTTGGAAGGAACAGCATACTGAGGGACTTTAATTTCATGTATTCAAAATTAGTAGCCAGTAACTGATTCCTTGAGAATTTATTGTTTTGTATTTTGTATTGATGTTAATACATTTTTGCTTTATTTATGTCGATGGTGTTTGAGCAATTTATCTTCAACTAATCACATAAGGAACGAATGTTGACTTTGCAAGATGAATGTTGAATTTTTTGGACGCCTAGTTTGATCTTCATTTTATAATTGCTAATCATTACTATTGATACCTTGTTGTTTCTTCTTCTATTATAGATCAAGGAATGAGGATGAATTGTTGCATTGAGTTTTTCTTTTGATACCTCCTACAAATTCTAAATGTGGTGTTTCTCTTGTTGATAAAGTGCATTTGAATATATTTGATGAATGGAAGAGTAAGGGAAAAGTGCTAGTCTCTATTTCTTGTATTTGATGTTCTTTGTCTAAATGTCAAAGGTAGAATATTTTATAGTTATAATCTTTGTTTATTTAATGCTTGAGTATGGAATGCGGGGGGCCGTAGATCCTGTATCAACCATTGTTGTTTGGTAATTGTTGTGGATTTTTTGGCTTTATGCTAGAGCAATCATCAAATGGTATCAGAGCCAAAAGATCATTGGTATGGTGAGAAGTATGTTTGAAGAATGAGGTATGAGAGAGTTGTGAAAGAGTTTATTTTTCAGAGATATGAAATAATCTATTGTTGTAGGCATGAGAAAGGGTTTGTAACTTCTATCCTCTAGCTGAGATGAACTGGGTAGAAGGTGTATAACTTCCTCCATGAAGAGAGAGTGGGTAGAGGGGGTTTTGAGAGGTACATCTTCTAGAGTCCTTGTTGGTAGAGGGAAGTTGTTGAAGGTGAGAGATTATGTTGCAGAAGTGAGCAAGATGTATTTGACAGAGGGAAGGAATATTGTCTTGAAGAAGCTAGTTGTGTGGGAAACTATGGAACAATATTGGGAAGAAAAAAAAAATAGAAGGCTCTATGAAGAGTTGAAGAAAATAGAAGCAAGAATGGATTCCCTTGAAGATGGGTTTAAAAAGAAAGATGCAGATAAGAAAGAAAAAGATGAAGAAAAACATAAAATGGGTGAAGTCCCATTGTTCTTTTTGGGATGATAGGTTTGCAAGTGATGTTTTGTGTGCAGGAAATGAAGATGAAAAATTTCAGAAAATGGACTTTGAAAATCTAAAATTTGACAAGGAGATAGATGAAGATGAGAAAGAGTGGAGACAAATTGCAGCAAAATGACAAGAAGGAATCATGCAACATGGTGAAGTTGAGGTACATTGTAAAGTACCTACAAATGAATATAAGAGAAGTATATAAATTTTCCAGTATGATAAAGAAGAAGTTGAAGTTTACTTAGAGTTTCATCATGCATTGGAGGACATTACAGGTAAAGGAAAAGGAGCCTACAAAATGGAAGAGTTCACAAGTCATGAAGCCAAGAATGAAAGTAAATCGGGACAACAAGTTATTGCACAAATGAATGGGGGTTAGAATGTTGTTTTTAGTCATGTATGTGGAAGTAAGAATGTGGTTATGCAAGTTGATGTGAATGATTTAAATTATGATGCTTTTGAATCTTTGAAAGCAATTGTTGACAGGAAGAATTTAAAAGGAGAAGACAAAAAGGATGGGAAATAAAATGATTCCAATGATACATACGAATGGGAGATGAAGTTGTGGAGGCTTGTAGATGAGAAAGACATCAGAAGGAGAAGATACAAACATAAAATGAAAAAGAAACGAAATCAGGTTGAACGCATGACCGTTGTTCCAAAGAGATGTTGGAAGACACAACAAAATAAATAAATAGATAAATGATTTTTGGGTGACGACTTCATGTGTGGGAGCACATGATTCTTTTGTCTCTTGGGGAGCCTGATGTAGGGGCATCGCCCATTTTTGGGTTTGCAAATTTTGGTTATCATTTTTTTTTTGTTTCCTCATATTGACAAGTGGCCAATCTCAGTTTGGAAACAAGAAAAATGACTCTTCCTTCTCATTGGAGCCTAGATGAGTGTGGCAGTTACAACAAAAATGGGAGTGAGGCTGAGAATTTGCACAATTTTGGAAGGGATTTCTCGAGAAAGTAATGTGAGCAATGGTTCTTGGTTATGAAAAAAAAACATTCTTGGAGAAGAAAAGAGAGCAATAATAGGAAGGTAAGTTTGGTCAAGTTCATTCAGGTAGTAGGCGCAGCCCCAAAGGAAAGAAAAAGAGAATAGAAGGGAGTGAACGAAGGACAAAAAGTGAAGGTGGGTGAAGAGAAGGATGTTGTGAGAGGAGGAAAACCACACATGAAGAGGAAAAATTAAGAGAATTAAAACATTGGTATATGTTTTAGATCCTATAGGGAGGATCAATTAGGAGAGAGTTTTCATTGAAAAGAAAAGGTGAAAGGCATTTTGGAAATAAGGAGTTTATCCTTAGTGGTGTATTATGTTTTGATCTATGGTGGATGTTTTCTCTTAGTGTTGTGTCAAGGATTGGGAACTATGTGGTCCCTTGTGTTTTGTGTCATTTCTTATGTGCCTACTATGGGATTAGATCCCCCTCTTGTGAAGAGGAGATTTTGGGGTCCTCCAAATGCAAGGGGTTTGAGTTGGCATAGCTCCCATGCTTAGGGGAATTTCATTATTTTGGATATGAGTATCCCTTAGGTAAATGGCCATTACCAGGGTATGAGTACCCTTGCATAAATGGGGATGTGAGTATCCCATTCTACTTTTTGTAGATTTTTTGTTGGGAGAATAAGGGTGTTGATCTAGTTGTGGTTATGATGTGGCACTAATGTGGAGTTGTGGTTTTGGTGTTGAATTATGTAGGGTTTTTGGTGGATATTTGATTATGATATTTGTTCATATATATTTTTCCCCATTTCTGGTAGAGCCCCTACTCCCCTTAAATAGAATTCCTACTTGGAAATCTAATGTGATAGTAATTTGCTTGGGTGCTGGTAAATGTTTCAAGTGTAAACCAATTCATGAATTGGTAGTGCTAAGTGGTCGTTATATGATTCAAGGTGGCTAAGTGTTTGCTTGTTTAAATGAGTGTGTTGAAGGCTTAAAAAGTGAATTATTATATGTGTTTTGAGAAACCAATGAATGTTATGTTTTTTAATCAAGTTTGGGATACTAGGTATCCAACTTGGGATAATGGTGTGGTGGACATCTAAGATGATCTACTTGTGTATACCCTTGTGTTAATTTGTGTGTGATGATAAGATTGCATGTATTTTTGTGTGTTGGAATTTCCCTAGTAATGACCACTCCATCTGGAGAAGGATCTGCTAGTGTATTATGGGTTGAGGGGGTCCCCCATTCATTGGAACATTATGATTCTTCTGTGATGCATCCTTGTGCTATCTAGTGGAAAAATGTTAGAAATCATGTTCCCCCTTGGAAAACTGAGCTAGATTTACTCTCCCTTTAATGATCACATTTTTTGGCCCGTAGTGTAAAATATTTTTTTCTCCCTTGAGTTGCATCCCATGGGTTGAGGATGGATCTGTTGTGCCAAACTTTGGATGAGCTTCCATTTGTGCTACATATATTACAAAGATTGGATTCAGAGACATGAGTATTAGATGTAGTGTTCTTGTGGTATCATTTTTGGTCTATTTGCATACAGGTAATTCTTCAACCATCCATAGTTCATGAGTAGTGTTGGTAAAAGAGGGAGATGAATCTAATTGTTTAATTTTGTATTATCTAGTATTTTCTAAAAGAATACATACAAAATTTGAGACTTGTGATAGTGGAGTATTACAACATTTCTTGGACTACAGAAATACAAGAATTATGATAGAGATATGTTTTAGTGAATGATGTCCCCTTGGGTTAGATTCAGTGTACCGATCACTTCTTTTATAGACTACTTCAAATACATGATTTATGGCTACTTGGATGGCATGTCTCAGGATGTGTGGGACTATGCTTGGTTATTATATTGATATTTGTTGAGAATGTGTGTCTCAAACTCACTATTGAAACCATAGCTCAATTGCTATACTTCTCAAAGTGTTGCATTCGGCCTTTACCGCAGTGTTGCTAGGTGTAGTTAAGAAGGGTGTGGGTTGGTGATGTTACCCACCATCCCACGGTGATCTTCATTAGCTTGTGTAGTACTATGAGAGGTGTCCTAACCCACCACCCTACAGTGGTCCATGGACTGACTGGAAGTAGAGCGGTGGTTACCCGCCACCCCACGACGGTGGTTGGAAGAGGTTGGCAGTAGAGCGAGGGTCGTATTTCCAACTTGCGACAATCTAAGAAGGTGGCTTACAATAGTGCGGGTCATACTTTCACCTCATGACAGCATATGAGATGGCTTGCAATGGTGTGGTATAGATACCACCATCCCATGATGGTCCAAGTGAGCCTACGGTAGTGTGGGGAGAGTAGCCTACAGTGTAATGATGAACATGCTATCTCGTGAAGGTTAGTTGGAGATGACTACGGTGTAGTGATATCATGTGATATGGTTGTAGTTGGCAGAATGGTAAAGCTTCATTGGTGATATCCCTTTATATCAGTCGGAGGTGTTACATTGTCTCCTCGATACTACATATGATGAATGGAAATGTAAGTTGATTGATGGTAATAGACGGACAAGTTATATGGCAACAAGTGGCATGGAGTTATTCATTGATTACACATCATTGTTGTGAATCAACGTCATCATTAGCTAATAGTTGAAGTCCTTGATAACCATGCAACTACCTGCAAGATCTTGATGTTCATTGATCGACAAGGTGGTACTAACACATCGAAAGGTTAGGTCGACCTGAACGAGGAGATAGATATATAGAGATAGAGAGAATTATGTAGTGCATTGTATCAAATTGACCATGGGTCAAAGGGTAGTTCATTGAAGCAAGAGTGAATGTAATGCTATCTAATTGATTCTGTGAATCGACACCTGAAAGAGCATAGCTTTGTAACTTGTATGTAATTGAAATTTTTATTGCAATACAAAAGATCTCTACTTTGGTGTGTGGGTTTTTTCCTGAGAGGGTTTTCCCACGTAAAATCTGGTATTTGTTTATGTTTGGATGTTTTATTATTTATTCTATTATTCTTATATATGCATCTTAAATGAACTATAATTGCAAATTTTTGTATATTTTTTTGTATCTCTGTCCTGAAGATTAGTATTAGGAAGGCATATTCCACACTCTTCTTTCCTTTCAGTTGGTATCAGAGCTTAGCTAGCTTTTTTATCCTTGTGGGTATGGGTTTTTTGTGTTGATCTTGTTCAGCGGGAGTTTTGCAAAGAAAACTTGTTTATAACCTATTGTATATTTAATATGGCAAGCACATCTGGAAGAATAGAGATTGAGAAGTTCAACGATGGTAATTTTGAGTTGTGGAAACTCAAAATGGAAGATTTTCTCATGGATCATGAGTTATGGGATGTAGTGTCCACTAATAAACCATTAGCAACCTTGAAAGATGACTAGGATGCAATGAACCAAAAATCCAAGGGTATGATCAAACTGTGCTTGGTTGATTCAGTTCTTTTGCATATCCATGAAGAGAAGATATTGAAAATTTTGCGGAAGAAGCTTGGTGACATTTATCAAGGGAAATCTCTAGTAAATAAGTTATTCCTAAGGAAGAATCTGTATTCTTTGAAGATGGAGGAAGGAGTGTCTGTTGCAAATAATTTGAATGTGTTTAACATGATCATTGCTCAATTGGGGTATGTTGGTGTGAAGATAGATTATTAGGATCATTGCATGCTCCTATTGTGTTCTTTTCCTAACACATGGGATCACCTGGTAATGGCTATTGGGAGTACAAAAACCACTTTCAATATGGAAGATGTAGTTACTTCACTACTATCAAAGGAAATGTGAAGGAAGTCTTTTGAGATGGCCAAGGAGGCCCTTGTTGTTCGAGGAAGATCAAAGGAAAGATGCAAGAAGAAGGACAAGAATTCTAGATCCAAGTCAAAGGGGAGATCTGGAAAGATTGTAAAGAGGAGAAGAAGAAGAAAAAGAAAAACAATTCTTCAGAAAATGAATCTTCTCAAAGTGATGCAGATGCTTTCATAGCAACCTTGGTGACTCAACCATTAGATGATGTTTAACTAATTGACTCAGGTGTGTCCTTTCACATGACCTCTTATAGGGGTTGGTTCTCAAAGTATGAAAAGTATGCTAGTGGAAGCATGTATCTAGGTGATGATTCTCACTTGGAGATTGTTGGTTGTGGAAGAGTCAAAATTTAGTTTCCTAATATAAGAATAAAGGGAATCGATGATGTGATGCATATACTTTTTGTAAGTTGAATGATCTTGATGTGCAAGTATCTTTCTCAAATGGTGTGTGTAGAATGACTAGAGGCTCTATGGTGTTGGCTAAGGGTGCACGAATTAGAACTCTATATAAGATGGATGCATGTGCAGTACAGTATAATAGTGCTTCTACAAAGTCAAGTAAATTTGATCATGTAGAGATAGGATGTGTTGTTCATGTGGGTGCTAATTACTTAGAGGTGGAGCTACCAATGGAGAAGATAATGTTGTGGCACCAAAGATGCAACCACATTGGTGAAAAAGGCTTAAAATCTTTGAAAAATAAAAGCTTGGTTGAAGGAATTGATGATTGTAATCTTGAGTTTGATTTTTGTGAACATTTCATATATGGAAAGCAACACTGTGTTTCATTGTATTCTAGTCCTCATAAATCTTTTAGAATTCTAGATTATATTCATGTTGATGTGTTTGGTCCAGTTAATGTTCCTTGATTATTGAAATCTATGTACTTTGTCTCATTCATGGATGATTATTTGAGGACATTTGCTTGTTTTCTTAGAAGTAAAACTAAAGTTTTTAGTCAATTTAAGGAATTTAAAACCTTGGTAGAAAATCAGACTGGTAGAAAAATAAAGTGTTTGAGGATAGATAATGGTGGTGATTTTTTTCTACAAATTTTGATAAGTTTTGAAAAGACTACAGAATTAAAAGGCATAAAACTACTCCTTACACTCCACAACAAATTGGAGTTGCAAAAAGGATGAATAGAATGTTGATGGAAAGGGAAAGAAGTATGTTGAATAGTGTTGGTCTGGAGTTGAAGTTTTGGGCTAAGGTTGTAGCTAGAGCATGTTATTTAATTAACAGATCTCCCACTTCAGCACTCATGGAAAAGACACCTATGGAAGCGTGGTCTGGTAAGAAGCCCTCATTGAGATAGATTATATTCTTTGGTTGTGAGATGTACGCATATGTGCCTAGTGAAAAGAGATCTAAATTGGAGAACAAGGCAGTGAAGTATATCTTCATTGGTTATGGAATTGGGTTGAAAAGGTACAAGCTTTAGAACCCAGTTACAGAGAAGATGATGTATAGCAGAAGTGTAATCTTCCATGAGTTGAAACCTTTTATAGTTGATCTGCAGTCAAAGGTGAAAGAAGCAAAGAAGAAGGAGGTAGTTGAATTTCCTCTTACTCTAGATAAGGATGAACTACATACTCCTGGTGGACCTATTAATGAGGAGAGCTCAAGCAACTCTGAAAATTTTGATCAAGAAGAAGAACCTTAGCCTTAGCCTATGAGGAAGTCTATGCATACTAAGAGGAAACCTAAAAGGTTTGGTTATTCTATGTTAGATTCTAGTTGTTCCTATGCTTTGATTGCTAACACTGATGAGCCTAGGACTATTAGAGAGGCTATGGGTATGTCTGATTCAAATTCTTGGTTGGAAGCCATGAATGAAGAAATGGAATCATTGAAGAAGAATGAAATGTGTGATCTGGTACCCTTTCCTAAAGGTCAAAATCCTGTTGGATGTAAATGGGTGTTCAAGAAGATAATAGGTCTCAATGGTAGTGTTGAGAATCATAAAGCAAGGCTGGTCACAAAAGGATATTCCTAAGTGGAGGGGATTGATTATGGAGGAATATTTTCTCTTGTAGCTAAGCTAACGTCTATCATATTTTTTTTGTCACTTGTAGTTGCATATGACTTAGAGATCGACCAGATGGATGTGAAGACAACATTTCTTCATGGTGATTTGAAGGAAGAGATTTATATGTCCCAGCTAGAGCACTTCATTGAAAAAGGTAAGGAAAACCTAGTTCGCAAATTAAAGAAATCTTTGTATGGTTTGAAGTAGTCACCTAGAATGTGGTACCAGAAGTTTGATACCTATTTGTTGTCTTTGAGGTTTGTGAGATCAAAGTTTTATCATTGTGTTTACTTTAAATCTAAAAATTGTCATCTTCTTCTTATTGCCATGTATGTGGATGACACATTTATTGGGAATAGTAAGGGTATGATTTCTGAATTCAAGTCTCAATTATCAGCACATTTTGAAATGAAGGATCTAGGTTCAACTAGGTATATTCTGGGGATGGAAATCATAAGGGATAGGGGAAATAGAAAACTTTGGCTGAGCCAAATAAAGTATATAAATGTTATCCTAGGGAGGTTTAATATGACAGATTCCAAGCAGTTAGTTGTTCTAGTGTTGCAAGAAATGAAACTTTATGTTGAAGATTGTCCAAAATCTCCTAGTAAGATGGAGGACATGACTAGGGTGCCTTATGCAAGTGCAATTGGTAGTTTAATGTATGCAATGGTTTGTACCAAGCCATATATTTCCCAAGTAGTGGGAGTGCTTAGTCGATTTATGGCTAATCCAGGAAGGCCGCATTAGGATGTTGTGAGAGTTTTTAGGTATTTGAAGGGTACTTTTGAGTATGCCTTTTGTTATCATTGTTACTCTATTGGATCTCAGAGTTCAGTTAGCATTCATGGATATGTGTATTTTGATTGGATAGGGGAAATTAATAGCAGAAGATCCACCAGTGGATATGTATTCACGTTGTTTGGTGGTGCAGTTAGTTGGATGAGCAAGTGGCAGGTTGTAGTCCCTTTATCCACTACTAAAGCTGAGTACATGGCAGCAACTCAAGTCTACAAGGAAGCTATTTGGATTAGAAGATTGTTTTTTGATGTTGGTTTTGATGCAAGGCAAATTATTATTTGCTATGATAGTCAGAGTGACATTTGTTTGGTGAAAAATCCAACTTTCCATGCTAAGACAAAACATATTGGTGTGCAGTACCACTTTTTTTGTGATATGGTGGAGGATGGAAATGTTATTCTGGAACAAGTTAATACTCTGGAAAATGTTTCTAATACATTGACAAAGCCTATGAGCATGGATAAGTTCAAATGGTGCACCAGTTCGATGGGTCTTGGGGCCTAGAATTTTTCAGTGACTTCAAGCATTGGAAGGGGTTTAGTGAGTTCTTCATCAAGTGGGAGAATGTTGAGAATTTGTGTCTCAAACTCACCATTGAAACCCTAGCTCAGTTGCCATACTTCTCAAAGTGTTGCATTTGGCCTTTACCGTAGTACTGCTAGGTGCAATTAAGATGGGTTCAGGCTGGTGTTGTTACTTGCCATCCCACAGTGGTCTTCATTGGCTTGTGTAGTAGTGTTGGAGGTGTCCTAACCTACCACCCCTTAGTGGTCCATGGAGTGGCTGGTGGTAGAGTGGTGGTTACCCTTCCACCCTGCAATGATGGTTAGAAGAGGCTAGCAGTAGAGGGGGGGTTGTCTCTCCACCCTGTGATAGTCTAAGAAGGTGGCTTGCAATAGTGTGAGCCATACCACCACCCTACAATAGCCCATGAGATGGCTTACAGTGGTGCGGTATAGATCTTTCCATCCCAGGATGGTCCAAGTGATAGTCTGTTGTAGTGCAGGGAGAGTATCCCATGGTGTAGAAGTGAACATTTTATCACATGAAGGTTAGTTGGAGATGACTATGGTGTAGCGATATCATGCGGTATGGCGGTAGCTGGAATAATGGTAAAGCTTCATTGGTGAGATCTCTTTATATTGGTAGGAGGTGTTACATTGTCCCCTCGATACTACGAATGGTGGATAGAAGTGTAAGTTGATTGATGGTGATAGACGGATGAGTTAGATGGTGACAAGTGGCATGGAGTTATTTTTTGATTGCACATCGTTTTTGGGAATCAACGTGATCATTGGCCGATAGTTGAAGTCCCTGATAATCATGCATCTTCCTACAAGATCTTGATGTTCAATGGTCGAAAAGGCAGTACAAAGAAAATGAAAGGTTAGGCCAACCTGAACAAGGAGATAGATATATAGAGATAGATAGAATGATGTAGTGTATTGTATCAAATTGACCCTGGGTCAAAGGGAAATTGGTTGAAGCAAGAGTGAATGTAATGTTGATGAATTGATTATGTGAATCAACACTTAAAAGAGCATAACTCTGTAACTTGTATGTAATTGAAATTTTTACTGTAATACAAGAGATCTTTACTTTGGTGTGTGGGTTTTTTCTTGAGAAATTTTCCCCACGTAAAATCAGGTAATCGTTCATGTTTTGATGTTTTATTGTTTATTCTTTTATTCGTGTATGTGCATCTTAAATGAACTATAATTACAAAGTTTTCTATATTTTTCTATATCTCTCTCCTGAAGATTAGTATTAGGAAGGCGTCTTCCACACTCTACTTTCCTATCAATATTTTATGGTCTGAGACCACCATATTATTATTTTATGGTCTGAGACCACCATATTATTATTTTATGGTTTGAGATCACCATATTATAAGTGGTTTGAGACCACAATATTTTTTTGGCTATGCGGTTTGAGAACCACCATTCCCCTCCACCCCTCGAGTGGCTTGAAGAAATCACATAGTACATGTAATGTGCCAATATTTATAAAATGTGTATTATTTTGAAGTTTCTTTTAATATTTCACCAATATTATTATATTTTTGGATATTTAATTTGTGTAGTCCTTTTTTCCTCAAGGACTTAATTTGATTTAAACATGTTTTATTTGGATTGAAATGTTTCCTTTGTACTTGATTTACTCTTTTACTTTACTTTCTTAAGATTTTATTATAAACTTTGGAAATTTTATTTTTATCTTCTTATGTTTGAGGCTTCTTTCAACTACTGGCATATGTGTCATGATGTGAACTCTCTAAAGTGCTATATCTAGAAGGGATCCCTAGCAGGTCATATGGGGTGCAAATGCGCTGGGGAATTTTTCTTGTGAGGATGGGGATGTAAATGGGACCGGTATGAGATGGTCATAATCCATTCTCCCCTAGTGTGTGATTCTTTGTGTACATTCCTTCTTGGAGGCTAACCCCCTTACACAAACAAGGGGAAGGTACTAGGAAATGTATGGAGGAGTCCTAGAGAGGGCCCCTAGACCATCTTTCCTAATATTATCATGATTACTCAATGATGGAAATTGCTTTAGATCAGTGATATGGAATTTGGCATCATTCTTCCAACCTCCTCATAAATCCCATTCCCTGAACCATGTGATATGTTTGTTTTGTGGTGTGAGTGTGGTAAACCAATATTTTTGTGATGATTATGGTTTAACTATAGGAATTTTCATAATAAGGGGAAATGAATGATTGCTTAAAATGTAAATTCATTATATTATTGTGAAATCAAATAAACTATGGTTGAAGTGAACATATATATATATATAGTGTAGTTCTTAATAACCATATAAGTGATAGATTAAGTAATGTGAAATTGACAACTACACTATTGCTATTTAACATGGAAGGATTGTCTTTTGAGTAGACAGTTAAATTGTAAAGTTGCCTAATATTTTAGAATGCTTTGGAAGATAAATTTTCTATTATCATACTTGGTAATTTTTGTATAGAATGTTATTGACAAGTGCTTGTGTTTACCATCACTTCTAGGGACTTCCAAGAGGAAGCCCAATCTTGGGGGGGGGAGTGTAAGACCCTGTCCCTTGTGGATTTTTTGATCATATTAGTCATCAATGGTTTATGTCATATATTTTATGTTCTTTTATGTTGTACAATTATTGTTCTTATACATCAAGTTGTTTGCATTTTGATTGTTAACTAACTAGTAGTTGTTGTGCTTTCATGTGATAGCTAGATGAGGTCTATTCCCTATCCGTGTAAGTATGTAATGATTGATCTATGTTTCATTACTGGTAATATCATTATGTATATTAATGGACTTCATCATGTTCGACGATTTTATATTATGAGTGTGAGTAAGTGAGAAGGTAAAGGTAATGATTGATATTCAATATTTAGATGTAATGGTATTCGTTATAGATTAAATAGATCATTAATAAGTGGTAATATTTTCATATTAAATAACGTGATCAATTATTGTTGGACTCAAAAAGGTATTATACAAGAAGGAAGAGTTAAATTATATGTTACTTATGTAGATTTAATTCCTTAGTCGATTATTATTAGAAGGTTATTTTTCATATGCTATTTGTTTCAATTACTATTAATTATGAGAAATATTGACACCTTTTTCTAGTTGAGTAAATAGGTTAGAATTGGCCAATGTTGATTAAGGGGTCACATAGATTCTTCCCTTATGTTATTCTTGTGAATTCCTAGTCTTGTTAAGGATATGTGTTTTAACCTTGTTTGGTTTGGATTGTGTATGTGTGAAAGGTTGTTTTATTAGACCTTTGAGTCACCTTTTAAATGTGATTACTTATTTTATGTTTTATAAAGTCTTTATATGGTTTTAATTGTTTAAAAAGTGCCCTAGGTGGTAGGTCTATAGGTTAGGGGTCTTTTATTCCATAAAACCCCTTAAATAAAGTCTAAAACCCACTCTAATTTCACACTGATGAAAAGTGGCGAAAATTGGAGTTGGTTGGGTGGTTGGGAAGTTATGGGGAGTTGGTTGCCTTTTTCTTTCTATGTATTCCTTCTCTTTGAGAGAAGGGGATTCTCTCTTTTTGCTTTGGTTATGCTTTTGTCCTTGGTATACTTTCTCCTTTTTGGGAGAAGTATTCTTGGTGGAGATAAAGGAGAGGATTGGAGAGGAAGAATGGAAGAATAGGGCTTGGAGAAGGAGAGGCTATCACCTTTTCGATTTGCACTTGCTTTGGTAAGGTCTACTCTTGTAGAACTTTGTTTAAAGATGTAAAGGATTCTTGTTTATGCTTGAACTTATGTGCAATTTAATCTTAGATTCTTTTTGGGGTATTTGTTGAGATTGTGTATTGCCTTGTTGGAGTTCTACCTTGTTTCAATATCTCTTTATGTGAATAGCTATTAAGGGTTAAGGAGATAAATTATAGTATTTGTGTTGCATTGTGCTTAGGATGTGATGAAATTTGTTAAAGAAACCTTTGTGAATAAGGGTTGTGTGTGTGTAAGGAAAAGCTATGTGACCCTTAGAGCTCAGGGTGGATTGATTAACAATCCTATGGTTGGGAGGAGATATTTTTGGCCATATTGTTTTTTTTGTTGACTTCTTCCAGGTGTAAATGTTCAAGTTGGAAACCAAGGAAAGTTTATCAAAGTTAGGATTCCAAAAATAGATATGAGTCTTGTAAATTGAAAAAAAACTATAAAATCTAAGAGTGGAGTTTTGGGAAAATGCAATTATTGTGTATGTGGTGGTTGGTACAATTTGTGAAGATGTTTGTACTTTCAACTATATGTGTAATTTAAGGAAGACATTAGGCATGTTTTGATCTCCAAATTTAAAGGGGCTAATGTTGGGGTGTAGGTAAATTTTATGTGTAATTATAGAATCCTTTTGTGAAAACCTTTAAGGGAATCAAGGATTGGGTCTTTGGTTTCAAATTTCCTAAATCATTTGAGAAGGTGTAAAAGGGGATTGAACTCTTTAGAGTTTTAAATTAATTATTCCTCTAATAGAAAGGTAAATGGAAAGAAACAAACATAGGTAGTATGTCTCTAAAAATTTTAAATCCAAAAAAAATATGGCCTTTCCTTTCATATTGGATTACTAGATAAAAAGAATAATTAGATCCTAGATTTTATCTACCAAAAAAAAGATATATATATATACCTTATTTCTGTACATACAATAATTTATAAAATAATTTGATAATAATAAAATTATTATGAAATTTAGATGTTTTCTTTTATTGTTACACTTATTTATAATTTAAAAAATAATAATCAACTAATAATTAAGAATATATATATATTAAAATTCTTATATATTAATCTAAAATACATGATATGGAATATTCTAAACATATAAAAGAAATCAAATTTCTAATCGTATAATCCTTAAGCCTTTTAAGGAAATATATAGTAAGAATAAGGGGATTGACCCCCTAGTCGAACCCCCTCTTGGGGCCGACCATGGAGGGTTCAGCCACTCCTTGACAGCGCCGCTATGATCATATAGATGGTGGGCTAAATAAAATAAAATAAAAATAATGACTTTTAATAAAATTTTAAATCAACAAACATGATAATAAATAATGTTTAATTTATTCTCATGTCTATAATAAGGTAAGCTTGGAAAATAACAATGAGTTAATCTATTCCTACAATATATTTTAATGGGTCGAACAAATTAATAGTTGTTCTTTAATGGAGGCGAATTACAAATTTTTAAATTTGCAAATAGAACTGAACAAATGAGAAAAGAAATAAATTGCATTTTTATTTGCAATAAAGATCTAAAATTTAGTTGAATCTACAAATGGGATTGAATTTAACCTATATTTCCAAAGGAAAAATTAGAAAATGGAGAAATATATTTTAAAAAGTTATATTTAGTTATAGAATTAGTTTTTGGTTAGTAAATTGTTAGTTTTAAAACTCTCTATTTTAATTATAATGGGACAACTAATTAAAAATGCAAATGTAATTTAAGGATTAAAGAAATAAGAATGAAATTTTAGTTGGGGTTATCTCTCCAATCTAATTAATGCTTAAATACTATAAAATTAAATTGCAAGAGATCTAAATAATAAAATGAAAGTTTCAATTTTGTAGTAATGCATAAGGAATTAAGTTAAAATTTTGAGGGAATTTAAGAAGAATGTATCTTCCTAAGTTTTTGATAATATAAGCAGCCTTTATAGGGTGTTGTACCCTTTACACGAAAAGCCCAAAGGGCCAAAAAGGAACCAAGTTCATCAAAACATCATAAAAACTATACTAAAAACAATGGAAATAGGACACAGACACTACACACTAACAGCGGAAACCCAACACAACACAAACCCGACCACCAACTGTCCACACTTTCTCATTTCTAGATGAGAAGGTTTAAAACATTGTCCCCAATCTAGTTGGGACCTTCTCCCGCAGTATTCGTGTTCACTTCATCCTTGATGACATCCGAAAGTGTGACGGACGATCTATGAATCATTTTAGTAGTGAGTTGAGCCAGACTAATGAATTTTCATTCAAGTTTAATAACACAATCCTGCAATATGTCAAAGTCTTTGTCCATGCCTTTCTCTGGGTCACCTCTCCTCACCAACCCTAGGATTCAAGAAGTGGGTGGAGTCATCCTTAAGCATTTGGTTCATGTTTGAGAAATGACTAGGGCCCTCCACAAAATTTCTTCCATCTCCTCAACAGTGTCTTTTTTCCTTCAGTTTTGCCACCAATCTACTCCAAATTACTAGAAATTGCATCCATCGAAGCCCTTTTGTTGTTCTTCACCAGTCTGTGGGACCTCCTCACACTAGTTTGTTCCATCCCCACATCAAAGCTCATGGCCACCATGGTGTCACCCTTAGAGTCTTTTTCCTCGGCACTTTTTCCTTCACTGTCAATGGTCGGTAAGTCCACCTGGCACAGAGATTCTTTTTTCCCCTTCTTCTTAGCAGTGGGTTTGTTGTCCTTCTTGATGGGTTTTTTTTTTAGCTCGCATAACCTAGCTGTACCCTTGGACTAGGCCAACCCGATCTACCCTTTCTTCTTTTTTGATGTGGGTTTAGACTTAGGCTCAACACTGGGTTCATTTTTAGGCATGGGGGTTTTCCTCTTAGGACCCACGGAAGCAGCAGGGGAAGGATTATCAAGGGAAATGTCAAGAGGTTCTAGTTCCTTCACACACATAGTCGAGATAAGTTTAGGATGGTACAAGGACAAATGGAAGTCATAGAGCCTAAGGATTAGGCCCTAATGTAGCAGCAAGAGAGGTGGAATATCAGGATTGAGAGCAGCAACATCATGAGAATCTTTGATCAAACTTTCTAGGGAAGTCAATAGAAAAAAATGAAAGCTGAGGACCATTTTGTGTTGTAGGTGATTTAACAGTGACAAATGGTAAAATTAAAACACCTTGTATCTACCTTCTAAAGTAACATATTTCATAAGAGAAAGACACACCTTGTCCCAAGGTTTTAGCAGCACCTCACGGTCAAAACCCAATTGCTTTTTAACTAGCTTCTCATTGTCCTTGAAGAAGGAATTGAGACTCTCCAGGTCTCGTATTTTGGTATGTTTTTTGTATTTCTTGCCATCATAGGAGAGGCTCATCGCCTTACCAATCACTTCCTCATCCACCTCAAACAAAATGCCACCCATGGTGACCCACCTATCCTTCCATGAACCAGCAAACTAGGCCTACAATTTCTCATCATGGCCCACAAGACTCTCTAAAAGTGGAGCCAAACCTCCCTCCATACAGATATGCCAAGTTATGGGGTCCCTACGAAACTCCTCGCAATTATCCGACTCAATCCTTACCCTATCACCACCCATCTCGACCCACAACACACAGGAACTAGCCTAGAGAAACAAAGTTAGCCAGAAAATAGATTGGCCACCGATGAATTCATCCTTTCTTAAATCATCATTAATTTTCCAACTGGGACAGTAAGGCATAATAAAATCAATTATATGTTTACACACTTCAGTAGTCATTCCCAATGACACCAACTCTATGGGGCCATAATCATCCCTTAAGAACCATAATTTAAGGCAATAAGCCATGATAATTAAATTCATATTATTAATACCCATCATGCCAAAGGTCTCCTTGAAATTACACATTTCCCTAGGCTTTTTAATTGCGGGGGGAAGATTTGAAATTTTTAAGTACATCTCATCAGATCTTATGCTTATCATAAGATATCTTAAATTGGAATTATTAAATAAGTTGGAAATGAACATCACATTACACACATTTTAGGAGATTTGATGGGCTATGTAATACATTTGAAAAGATGGTCTTTAAAGTCCAAGGACCCCACCATATATAGTTATGAAATAAAATAACCACTTGGTAACCCACTTTAAACTTGCCACCTCACCCAGCCTAGTCCATGTCATCCAAGGTCCTGATGTGTAGTGCCACCTGTACCCATAATAAATAGCATTGTTAACCATAATTGAGCGGTTATATTCCTCTGTTCCGCAAGGATTAATCCTTGTATATTTTTCGGTAGTGTCTCAAGCCTTTTCCAACACTTGCACAGACTCCAAGTGGAACCCAATTTGGCCAGACCATCAGCCACCTAGTTTCCCTCCCTATAGGTGTGAGTCAAGCACTTCCATTCCAATTTTGAGAGAAATAAATTTATGTCCTATAAGATATCCCTGATGTTCCAACCAAGTAACCGACCATGGTTAATAGAGTCAATCATAGTTAGAGTCCCCTTCAATATGTAATTTCCTTATACCTAGAGTGACAGTGATCTCAACGCCCTTGAGTAGTGCTCGTGACTTAGCCATCATAGAAGAATGAATGTCAATTCCTCCAAAAAGACTAGCAACCAATTTTCCCTTGTGGTCCCTTATAACACCACCAATACTAGCTATATTAGGGTTCCCCATGGCCGCATCATCAAAATTCAATTTAAACCAACCCAAACCTGGAGGTTTCCAAATAATTTTTTTTTTCTAGATAGGGACTTCGAATTATCAAAGGAGTTGGTCTCAAGTTTTATGTTCCAAGAATTTTCCATTTTGATCTCCCAATCAGTAGGGGAAATGTTTGGTGGTTTCCTCTTGAATAGGGAGATACTTTTAGAAATAATTCTAGATCCAATGCCAAAAACTTCCTTGGGGCTCCTCTCAGTGTCTCTAAAGATTTGATTGTTTCTTTCTTTCCATAGGCACCAGTAGATGATGGGGGGGTTTGCCTCCAGATTTCCATGGGAAGAGGGTGTTGAAAGGGTCCAATCCATCCTTCAATAAAGGATTTTAAATCCTTATTCAAGATCCAATGAGTATCCATCTTTTGGAAAGCCAGGTCCCAAACCTCAGCAGCATAAGGACAATGTGGTAACAAATGATCCGCCAACTCTTCATTATTTTTGCATAACATACATATATTCATGATCATAAAGCCCCTTTTCCTTAGGTTATATTGGGTTAGTATTCTATTGTGACAAGTTGTCCACCAAAATAAATTTATTTTTGGAATCAAGTGTCAATTCCAAACCTATTTCCAAATCTTGAGAACCCTTGTTCGACAGCAAATTGTAAGCCATACTGATGGAAAGGTTTCCATTGCTTTCCAAAGACCAAAATAAATCATCCTCAAAACTAGATAAGGGGATTTTGGATAAGGAGAGTAAGTCTTATAATGAATTATCTAGACATTTTAGGTCAAGGGAAAGAGGACAGCATAGGCCTAAGTCTTTCCATCTCCTGACACCCAACGGACCATGAAGGTAGTCACAAAAATTGCTACCAAAGAACCAAATCATAGGTTTCGTCAGGTTTTTAAACTCAAAAAAGGCCAATGGGGAGTCAAATAGCCAAGGGTATTCCTAGAAGCGAATACAATTTCCACTACCAAGTTTCCATCTCAATCCTAATTGAAGCAACTTCTTCATTTTGTAAATTTTATTCCAAGCTAAGGACCCACAAGGGTGTTCATTTGAAATGCACCTAATTAGGGGACAACTGCCTAGGTATTTGGAATTCATTATCCTACACTAATCCTTTTTATTCCTTAACTAGTTCCACCCCACCTTAGAAAGCAATGCTTTATTGGTAGATTGGACTTTTCTAATGCCTAGCCCTCCCCCAGATTTAGGAAGGCACACCTTGTCCCAACTGACAAGAGACATCTTCTTTTCCTCAGTACTAAACCAGAGGAAGACTCTTTGGACCTTTTCAAATTTCTCAACAATGTAACTGGGTATTTCGAACATAGAGGAAATAAACCAGAATCCCCTAAAGGGAAGCAATAAGGAATTGCAATTTACCAGCATGACTCAAGATCAAACATTTCCACCTTGCAAGCTTCCTTTGAATCCTTTCAAGGATAGTATTCTAGAAATTGGGAGTGACTTCCTCAATAGTGAGAGGGAGACCCAGATACACTAAAGGAAGTGAGGCACTCACACAACCCAAAATAGTAGTCACACGATCTTACAGACTAGTAGTGCAGTTAAATGAAAGAAAATATCTATATATCAATTCTTGTATCCAATTTAAAGTATGGAAGTATTAGGATACACATTTATGAACTTGGTTTAAAATATAAATCTAAATTTGGAAAATTCAAGTTCAAGTTTTCTTATGTTTGGACGATTAAATTTTTAACAAATTACATGTAGATAGCTATATTTGGGTCTACTATCATATGGTTATTGGTTTGGTTATTATATGTTAGATGACTAATAATTAAATTATACATGGTTATCAATTTTCATTAAATGGATTATCATTACCATGATTTCCTTTTTAAAAATATTTAATGGTGTTTATATTACCTTCAATTAGTGACTTATTATGCATTAGTAAGCAATGGGTTGAGTTATCCAATCTCCATTACTATTATAGGGCTGAAATGAATACTTACTGTCATGAGTTTTATTTTCAAGTTTATATATATATATATATGGATGTTAATGCATAATATTTATTTTTGAGTTTAGTATGTTCTTTAATGTTTCAAAATTTGTGAGGTTGATTACTTGTATGGAATTTAAATGCCTGAGTATTCATCAAATTGAATGGTACCAGTGTTGACTAATCAAATTGATAATGTTTATTCAATGGATAGGCCTTCGTTTTCTTTTAATCATTAGTAAAGGGACTTTATCCATGAAGGTCAAATGTTGCATACATTAGTATTATTGACATTCATTATGAAGTGTTAAAATAAGGAGTAAGGAATACCTTGTCTACTAATGATATTATTGTAGTCCAATTACAATAATATCATTGTTGGTGAAGGATATTAACAATGCAAATGATTTAAATTTAGTGTTTTGAGTAATGTCAAAGTTGAGTTGGCTTGTGTCAAATAAATTAGTAACTGAGTAATTTTGGATTTCAATTATAAATGGAGTAGTAAATGGTATATGATAAAAAAATATATAAATGAATAAGGTTATTAGTAATGAATTCCATGGATAATGATGCTAATCCTATTGAAAGTGAATTTAGATTTGGTATTATAATGATAATGTTAAGAGTGAAGTTGGTAATGTTATCTTTAATAACATAAATATGGATAATATTAATCATCTAGATATTATGAGTGTTATAATCATTAGAATGGGTATTTAATGGGGGTGGTAGACTAATATTGAGTGTTGAAGATAGTATCATTATAATGTTAGTAAGTGTGAATACACAAAGGAATGGTAACAAATAAAGGAATTCATAATACTAATATGGATGTTCTTAAAGTCAATGTTATTGTGGATATTTCATACTAAACTTATCAATAGTATGTTCCATGTTTGTGTGTAGTTTAATGATTATTAGTGTTTATACATATTTATAAAAAAATAAAAAATAAATTGATTGTGTATTGTTTGATGTGTAAAATATGGGGCATGACATTAACGAAGTCATTATGGGATCTCATGGCATGTAGGAATTCTTTTTCTAGACCTACACGTGGATATCAAATCCCTTCAAACCAACCTCTCTCAGTTTGGGTCAACTCAACACCGTTTGTGTGTTCTAGTGTCAAATGCATTCTTGCTAAAATTGTCAATGGAAAAGCAATGTAATTATGGAAAGAAGCATTTTTTTGTTTTGTGCATCATGGAGCAAAAAAAATTATACCAATACATCAAGGTAGGAAATACAATGCTATGGAAGGCCTCCTTTTTTTCCCAAGTCCCCCTATGATTTCAGAGTGCACTAATTCAGGGTAGTCTTGAAAGTGTCATGAGAGAAAAAAATGAAAAATTGTTAAGTTTTTAGTTATTTTAACAAATGGGAAGCATAGACACATCGAGATAGGAAAGTAAATACTAGGGAAGGTCTCTTTTCATCACCCAAGTCATGTGATCATTCTAGGATGCTCTTTTCGGGGATACAAATATGACAGTCATTATGTAGGCATGTTATCTTTCTAAATAAGTGTGCCCCAATTATTAGATAGTGAATAAGAGTCTTTGTAAGTGAAAAGAATGAAAGTTATATAAAAAAGGGAAAAAATAGTGCTAAAGTCATTTGAGTGTGCCAAAGCATGATGAAGAATTTATAATCAAGTGTAAGAATGGTCATGAGAAAAGACTCTTTTGTGGTGTGTGAGTGGTTGTCAATTGTCAATGATTATCATGCTCCTTCAAGAAAGATCAAAATGCATTATTTACAACTTTCCCTTCAATCTTATCAAAGTGCATGGATAAAATGATAACTAGAAGTCTCTAATTAGGAGTTATATTTTTTGAAGTTATGAGAGGATTCATATTTCATTCCAATAAAGAGGCCAACATTTTGGTAGTGTGATCATCAAAAAAATTGAAAATAGGAATAGGAAACTCCATTGAAAATATTATTTTTATAAAAATGAAATAAGTTAAGTTATGCTAAACAAGATGCAACATAAATGAGAACAATCCAAAATACCAAAGTTGTTAACACTAAAAAAAACAAAGGATAAACTTAACAAAAAAAGAGATTGGAGTAGGTGTACACAAACAAAATCAACTCCAAGCAATGAAGATGAACAATGTTGGACAATAGTAAACCTCCATGAATGAAATAGGTTGAATGAGAGCTCCCACCCTACAAGTTAAACAATAATACCTTCAAAAATTTAGCAATTGAGAGAATGTGAGAATACTCATTAGAAATGGGGTCAAAGAAGAACTTGCATATAAATAGAAATAACATCAATCTAAATAAGATGAACAATATTATACCTATCCCATACAAAAAAATATCTACTACTAAAGTGTGCCTAAAGGGTCATCTCTCTTACCTTCAAAGTATCCAATATTGCTTCATGATTGACACTACTGATTTTCCATAGTTCCTTTCTTCTTGGTTTGTCATGATGTCTCAATAACTTAACATTTGTTTCTATAACAAGGTACGAATACATGAGAATGGTTGTGTGTTTCTTGTAGTTTTCAAATGCAGGTATTTCATTCTTTCTAATCTTATATGTTCACAACAAAGTTTTAGAAACAACAACCGAACCTATAGAATACATGAACCCATCATCATCTATCATTAGTTGTGTTAGCTTCTTCTTTCCTTGTACACACCATGTCAACCAATAGTTTGATCCTTATTCATTCCCCTGTGGTGCAACAACTACATAGACATGTCCTAGTTGTATAAGATCTGAAATATGATCATAGTCAAGTGAACTTTCCATTTCATCTTCTAAAGAGAATTTTGTTGTAGATAAAGGGGTTAGATACTATGGAAACCAGGTATTTACCCACTCACTTGACTAGCATTGATCCCAATCACACTTAATATAATTCTAACAAAAACAAACCAACTCTTGTGTCTATATGGTCCATGAACCTTCATTTGAGCTTTGAAATGAATGTATCTTTGAAGATTCTCTAATTATCTAACACTCCAATTTCTCTCCCACTATGCCCTCTTCAACCAACCAAAAGAACCTACACACTTCCAAATCAAGTATCTCTCCTCATGAAAATGAATAATACACCAATCAACAATAGAACTTGCATCACTGAATATTGCACCACCTCTAATCTTCATTTTTTCTTTAACCAGAGCTCTCTTCACACATGCAGCTATACCATCATGCTCATGTTTTCCATGGACAGCTTCAAAAAAACTCCAAATATGTGGTACACCCCTTTGTAAATGCATCTTTCTCAACCAATAAAACATATGAGCATTCTTGAATTTCCCCATGTAGTTATCTAAGCAGATGAGATTTTAACCCATTCCAATACCTTTTTCCTGTAAGAACTCAAAAAACTTTTCAAAATAATGTTGCACAAACTTAGAAAAATGAGATCTATCATCACTCATGTAAAAATGGTACTCCCTGATTATCTTCCTATCCTCTTCTACACTATCAAGGGCATGTCTAAATGTTATGTGGAAAAAAATAGCAATTTGAATAGAATTGTAATATTTAGATTGTACCTCATTTGTGGTTGTAGTGTGTGTTTTTCAAAAAGATCAACCACAAATATAATAGTTCCAATCGGGAAAGAGTCCTTGCACATCTTGAATTGTCGATCTAGCCACTGAGACCTATGGCTATGCATTGCATACTTGTAGAAAATACTTTTCTTAAAATCAAAAATAAAATCAGCAATACTTACCTCTCTTGTAACCAACTCGCATCTAGAACCTTCACCTCCACTCTTCAAACTATATTTCATTGTCTCAAATATTTTTTTCTCAACAATTTTGTTAGAAAAATCATGTTTGTTTCCCTCATGAAAACATGTTACAAACTTTGATAAACCACTACATTGCAAGCACATTTCATTTAAACAATCATTTCTATAAAAAAATCAACCATCACCTCTAACACATAAAAATGAGTTTAACAAGTCCCTAAATGACTTCAAAAGTTGCATTGCATGATACTCCTATAACATTTCATTAGTATGCATAGTAGAACGAATATAGCATAATAGTTCATGATACATTGAAAACTCTACATGGTATTTACATGTATTGTGAATATTAATAGGTGCACAATAAAATGGATTACAAGATTCAAAAGCCCTTTGTGAGATTTGCAAATTTGGATGTGTTTCACAAAATTGTTTGTAAAATATTGATTGGCTACATTCCAAGAAATATTTAGGATGCAATGTATGATCTCAATTGCAAATTCTTAACTTTAAAACATCCTTTGCATTTGGTGATACTATAGATTGAAAGCACCAAAATTGTTGAATTTCATTCTTTACATTATCTATTAGCTTCTTATCAACACGTGGAAGCCTCCCACTAAAATCCCATGGATCATTTTGAAGAGAACTATCGATTCTTTCTCTTCTTGAAAGTGCTCTAGACAATGTTTTATGATTTAGGTTTAAATCAATATAAGTTTGCCTCATTAAACAAGCCTTTCTCAAATGATGGATTACTAATGAGGTTGTGATCACTCTAAAAGTAGCTCTCTTATCTTTTTCCTTGTATTTCCAATAGAATTTAGAGCATTAAAAATATTTTTGACAACATGATAATATTTTTTCCAACTTTTTCATGACACAAATCTTCAATTTTTTTAAATAATGGTCTCATTTTGTAAGGCTTTAGCAAATAAACAAAAGGTTGATATTGTTCATTTAATGTCTCATTGGAAAAGGTATTGATTGAACATATTGGTATCCTACAACTAAATTGTTCTTGATGACCTTTTTCCATCAATTTTATCTATTATGTTCTCATCTATTGCAAGTAACCATTTTGGGGTTCTTGAATGTTGAGAATTTTCATTGGATTCATTACAAATAGATGGATTTAGGATTTCATTTTCTTCTTCGCAAATATCCTCTCTTCTTGCATAATTTGGAGATAAATTTTCATTTTCACGTATTTCATGTTCAACATTAATATTTTCAGTTTCATACTCAACATTTATAATTTCATGTTGGACATTTTATTTCTCAATTTCATGTTCAAAACTTTCAATTTCAATTGAGTGTTCACTATTTTGATTTTGATTTTCATGCTCAACATTTACAATTTCATGTTCAACATTACTTCTCATTTTCATGTTGTAAAGTTTCAATTTCAATTTATTCTTCAACATTTTCAAATTCAATATCATGGTCACTTTGAATTTCACTTAAAGGTAAAGAGGAGCCTTCTCCTTGAAGAGAATTTGAAATACCTCTTCTTTCCACCCTCTTCCTTACTCTATCTTTCTCTCCACTTGCCTTAATTGACTCTGTTGGACAATTCCTCTTCCTTTTCTATAATGCGCAAAAATCACAGTATTCCCAACATAGCAAAGAATGTGGGGACTCTTGGAACGGAAAAAAATTGAATTTTATCTATTTTCTCCACTCAAACAAAATAGATATATTTTTTGTTTATAGCCATTCACAAAAGCATACAAGATATGGGAAACAAGGTTTACAAAATGGAGATTTGTTTTGCTTTCAAAAATGGATTTTTTTTTTGCTTTTAAAAATGGATACTCATTTTTTGAAGCTTTTTATATTTATATAAATAATATAATATTATTTATTCATATAATATATTATTATTATATTTAATATTATAATATTATATATTATATATTATATATTATAATAATAATAATATTTATATGTAATAAATTTATTAATATATTATATATAATATTATATATTATATATAATATTTATATTTATATTAATATATTATATATAATATTATTTATACACTATTATAATATTATATTATTTATATAATAATTTAATATTATATTATTTATATAATATTATGATATTATATTATTTATATAATATTATGATATTATATTATTTATATAATATTATGATATTATATTATTTATATATTAATGTATGTTGAGTGGTTAGGTTGGAGCCTCTCCACATGGTCGTTGTGGAGAGGCTGTGATTGCGGGTGGTGTATTCATCCTCTACTATTGCCACTTGGCTCACCACTTGGCGGTGAATTGGATTTGATTATATGATTGGCCTCTTTATTTTTCACATGGCTCATGATGTTGGTGGTATTAATTAGGAAATGGGGTGATCAAAATTTGAGGTCCTTTCATTTGTCACTCCACACGCTCAAGGCCTAGTGGTGTATCTAGCTTTAGTCACGATTTCCAAAGCTACATTTATCATGATGTTTCTCACCTAATTTCTATAAAATGAAGGTTGGTTATGAGGTGGATAAGTAACACTACATTGGGGCTCTACCTGTCTACGACCGATTAAATTGGATAATTTAGCTATTACTTTTTCCATGGCTATGTTTGTGATTCATGTTTCTACGAAGGAACTATAAATGGGTAGTATGGATACTTTGGTGTAATTATTCAGTAGCAAATGGTAGATGGAAATTATTGGCCCTATAACTTCCTTAAGGTTGTGGCACATCATTCGCTATCCTAACTATTTAATGTTTGGGTCTATCAAATGTATTGTTGGGCATGGCTTTATGGAGGGAGATGAATGTTATCATCTTGACACCAACATTTCATCCAAAATCATGGCGGAGCTTCTGGATTTGAGTGTTCCTAAAAGAGATGTGAAGGTGATTATGTTGAAACTATTTAAGAAGGATTTATTGGTGGGTTTGATGAGGCTCTTGAGGTGGCCACGCTAGGAGTTGGCATTCCACACCCTCAGGATCTCCATCTCCTCATGGTTCCTAGTGCAACGATTAAGTATTATCCATTCTTCCTCCATTTGTAGGGTCTTGAGCTAATTGAACATCATCATCTAGCTATTGTGGGTGTGGAATTCCTAAAGAAAAACTTTAAGTTGGCGATGGTGTAGAACACTTTGTGGAAATATGATTTCAGAGTATTTCTTCAAAACAATGTGTGGAAAGTGTAATTATGATTCCATCTTTGTAATTTTGGTAATGTTTGGTCATGGATAGTTTAGTGAGCTTTGAATTATGTTGTCTCTCTTGGTCAGTCTAGTAAAACAATACTTATGTAATTTTGTTGTAATCTGACCCTACATGGTCAATTTTGAGTATAAATTTTCTCTAGTTTGGGGGGTTGGTTGGTTGTTGGGTGTTTGGTTTGGGACTTTTTGGGGTTTGGAAGCCATGATAAACTTGTTGAAATGAGAAAGAAAACTGAGAGGGGGGTGAATCAATTGTAGCAAATTAAATCTTCAAAACCCTCAATAGTAATCAGATCCACAAGCATTCATTAAGTCCTTATAATGTTAGATTGATTAAACATGAAATGTAGATAACATAAACTAAAATCATAACACCACACACATAAGAACACCAGATTTACATGGAAAACCCAATGAGGGAAAAACCACAGTGAGGATTAGCTCACAATATAAGTAATAGAAAAACTGGTACAAAGAGGCTCACTGCCAGAATAGGACACACTATCCAAAAAGGCTCATGGCCAAGGCTTAGTACCACAAAAAGAATACAAGAAGATAGAAGAATAATGTTACATAGAGAAACACTTATCAATGCAACAAGGATTCCACCACAAATGCTCGCACACTTTCGCAATCTCACATGAAATATTTTGGATGCCTTTAGCTCACTGCCTTCAAGAATCCTAACATGAAATTCACACTACATACAGTTTACTTGCATCACTCTTTGCATCTATCTTGCTTCTTACTCTTTCCTCATTTCCTCTTGCATCAACACCATTCATATTTATATCAACCTCTACCTCAAAACTTTATGCAATATCAGCCACTAGCCATTATACATTCAAATTCAAACTAGGTCAGCACCCAAACATTCCCATGATGGATAGGAATGAAAGGAGACATACATAAGTCCTTAATTAGGACCCAAATAGATCCCCATATACCTCAACACACTTCCACAATCCTCGCATGTAGTGTTAAACACAAGGTCGTCTAACACCCATGCAAAACACCATAAACATTAAGTACAGGCTTCCTTAGATCAAGCCAAAAGTTCTAGATAGTATAATTTGCTTGAATTCAATCTAGAACAGTCCATGAACTACTTGAGATTCATCAAATACGTCATCCAAGCTCACATCAACAAATACTTTAACTTAGGACAACTGATAATCTTTGTTTGCATACTAAAAACTAGAACTTACATTTTACTACATCAAATCAAGTAAAACCTTGATTGCAGAAAGATAAAGACATTACAAGCAACTTCCCAAATACACAGCACCTGAATCCAAACAACAGAGAAATGTGCAGCAAATACATTTCTCCCAAACAGCAGAAAAAATTACTAAACAATTGATTCACACACTAGTGAAAATATCTCACACTGTACAACAATCCAAAAACCCAAATTATAAATATAGCAACCTCTTTCAACCTTGAATAACCTATAATATACGCATAGGAATAGCATCAACACAGAAAGAACATAGAACACAATACGGGAGCTCATTATGAACGTTGTGATGGAACCCTCAAAAAATAATTGTTCCATCTTAAATCCTTATTGCATTTGGATGTAGGGTTGCTATCTGATGGTTTAGCGTTTTATTCGTTACAAATGCTTACAAGGTTCTATTTGGTCATTGACTCCTTATTACCCATTGCTATTCATTTTAAAACATCTTATGTCATTCACTATCATTTGGTAACTGGTCCCTCAAGCCTAAGTCTGGATCTTCTATTTTATAAGGTTAAGTAAAGGATCTCTTGGCCTTTACATCCTTTGCATTTTGTGATTTAGAAGTTTTCAAGTCTATTATTCTCATGGAATCCTAGGGATACCCTTCATTAAGAACAACTCAAGTGCACGTGTTTGAATTTTTTACTTAAGTCCAGATGACCATTGTGTTCTTATCGCTCATCGTTGATTACTTCAAGAGTGCATATTTTGAATTAGCGATGAGCAATGAGGTGATATTTTTTTTTCTATCGCTCATCACAAATTTTTGTTGAAGCTCCTAGATCAAATATGGGATGAACAATGTCCTTTGTATTGTTGAAGTATCCCTCATCGCTAATGGTTTTCAAGTTTTAAAATTTGTATTAGCGATCAGTGATGCCCTGATCTTATGTTCTTATGTTTTTATCGCTCATCGTGGATGATCATAAAATGATAAGATTAGGATTAGAAATGAGCGATATGATGAAAACTCCTTTACAATCGCACGATTGTAGATCTATTTTAAAATGCTAAGTCCCCATTGGTGATCCGCAATGCATATTGTAAACTTTCCAAATCCTCCCATCGTTAATAACTCACAAAATGTATAAGGAGAATTAGCGATGAGCAGCGGCATTATGTTTTACCTCTCATCTCGAATTCATTTCAGAACTTGAGTTATGAATTGGTGATAAGCAATGATATTCTCTAAAAGGTTTTCTTTCACTAATTTGATGTGATCCTATGAGCGATGTCTTTTGTGCCACTTATTTTATGTAGGTGTACGTGTCTAAATTTGGTGCCTCCACTACATCTCTCATCGCTAATAGGATCCTAGGCGTAAAGTTTGAACTACCGATGTGCGATGGAGGGATGGATGTGACCAAAGGATAAGCTACAGGACCAAGGGTTGAAGTTTCATCACTGGGATGTTTACTTCGCAGATGAGGCCAATGAAGGATGATATGCATCCGAAATAGGAGATGACTACTACATGGAACATGCAACATGGCATGATCCTGAGGATTTAGGTTAAAAGAAAAAGGGAAAGCAGTGAAAGGACTAAGGAATTGTTGATGAAGTTTTAAAATAGGATGATCCAATGGACTGAAAACCATCGTATGAATAATTTCATCACTAATTGCACCCTAAAACTTGGGGAATATTAGCGATGAGCGGGGAAGCGTATAAGGAAATTTTCTCTCAAGAAAATGGAATGGTCTTGTGTACTTCGCCAATATTAATGAAAAGCACGGATTAGGTTGGCGATACATGTTGATTGACAGATCACAACACTTGAGCTAGCATCACTATTTTCTATGAGCAAGTTGCTAAACGCATGAAAAAATAAAGCTCATATCACCATGGATGAAGTTTAAAATGCTTTAAAATCAACGTCCTAGATTTAAAGCCGATCTATTAAGTTATCAACTTGCTCATGTGAGGATCTCTCAAATCATTAATTCTACATGATTCAAACTTCCTATTTAATACAGATTGCTTGTTGATCACCTTTGTCATAATTCAATATGCAGAAAATGAGAGGTATGGGTTAGTAAGGAACTGCGAAAATATTGATTATCTTGGAGTCAGGAAATAGACATTCTTGTCCTAGGTAAGTAGGTCTGCCATGGTGGTTCGAGAGTCTGAGAAGTTGAATTTGTTTGATTCTGAGGAAGATTCTTTTGAGGATGAAAGTGGAATGTAAGGAGCTCCTGATACACCAAAAGGTAGAATAGGACTCAAGAAATTTAAGGGGTATAGTAACAAGGAGAATTATTGTACATGGGACCAGATAGTTTCAGAAGAATTAGTCAAACACAGAGAGAAGAGGATGGTGGAATATGAAAAGAAGGCAAGGAGAGAGAATGAGAATTATAAGGCTTATCGAGAAGGATGTAATTCTCTATGTGAAGTTTCTAATAACCCTTTAGATAGTGAGGGTGACACTGATCCAGAGGATGATTATTATCCCCTCTCCCTGGTACCATCAAGGAATTCTGACAAAGGGGTGGTGACAGTTTCTTGAGTCCCACCACGAGAAAAATGTGGGCGAGTATCCTCTAAGGTTGATGACTCAGAGTGATGATTGTGCCCTATTTTTGTTTTTGGTGAAACCATGCCCTTTCTATTAGGAATTCCCTATTCAACACTCGTGATTTCTTGTTTTGAGTGTTGATGTGGAATGTTTTCGGGCAGGTATGTAGGAGAAGTTCCAAACTACTTAACCTTGGTGGCATGTATGTTGTTTCTGGATGATGTAAAAGTTTGTGTTGGAGTTGCTATTAGATAATCTTCTTTGATCAACAAGGATGAAGATTCAACACGGTTGCAACAAACTCTAATTTTTGAGGAGCTAGCCTGTCTTCATTTAGGGAATATGGAACGTGGCATTTTACTCTTCAATTTTCCTTAAATGATTGCATATAAATGTCTCAAATTCTAGTACAAATGAAATGAAATGCAAATGTAATTAAGCCTGATGCTTGTTGCTCCCTTTTTCTATAAAAGGGATTTCAGGGCTAATTATATGGGTCGGATTTTGAAGTCTCAATAGGGTTTTAGGTGAAATCCAAGTTCAAGAAAGGCACTTTGAATAGAATACTGATAATAGGCTAGTAGTTTGTCTTGGATATGAATTCCTATATGTAGCAATATTACATAAGTTTTATAAAAATTATTGATATTGAAACAAATATTAGTCTAGAAGCAAATACTCTCTTATGTATGTTCCTTACAAGCTATAAATGAGAAATACTAATGGTTTTATCATTTGTCTTTAATTATTTCATTTGAATGTATTACTCTATTTTCAGCTTTAATTCAAGGAGTTAATTAAAATGCTTGAATAGGGTTATAAACTTTGTAAGGAATTGCTTAGGATTCATAATAAGTAAATGTTTCAAGCATAGTGAGTTTTCATAAATGCAAAGTAGTATGAAAATAGTCCGCCTATCTCTAAATTGAGTAATTTGTAAATTACTAATCCTTATATATTTGACTCCATTGCTCCAATTGATGAGACACTGGTCATTTTATTGGAAAATCTTGCATGAAATGAAAAAATAGTGTTCCTAGCCCTGGACTTAAGATAGTACATTATTCAATTAAAATCTTTCCAAGGATAGTATAGGTGGGATTGTCCCCAATTCCTAGAAAATAGTTGGTCACCCACTTCAAAATCCACCAAATCTTCAGTGAAAAGGACCTTATTTGCAATAAGTAGGAATCAATCTATGTATAAACATGTCACTAATCAAATATACTTTACAAAACACAATTGGGATCACCCTCCTAGGTTTCATAGAGCCTGCAGTGAAGGAGTAAGGACCATAAAGTCTTATGCTCATTGTGTTGGCCACTAACCTAGTAGTTCTTCATCATAGGAGTTGACTACTTAGAGAATTGTGTGGTTCTGCTAGAAAAATCACCAACAGAAATGGCGACTCTGCTGGGGATACTTTGAATCTCCAGTTGTAGACTATCAAAGTTAAGAATCTAGTGAATCTAAAAATTTGGTTCAGATATTGAGAAGTTGTCAGACCTGGAATTTGTTTTGTTGTAGCAACTTTAAATAAATCTATGTGTGATTACGTTGTGGGAGAAGACCCAGAAGTAAATTCATCTTTGAAAGAGATTCATACTACTTGAAATTCAATCCTATATGAAGAGAGGTGGCGAATTTGTCAAAAACCTAATGAAGATGTGAAGAACATTTCAGATTTCCAAAGATTTCCAAACATGAAGAATTTACAGCAGCTACAACACATCCATGTATTCTCCATATTTTGGTTTTCAAGAAAGATAAATCTATATATGAAAACCATATTTGTAAGACTTGAAAATTTGATTCCCTATTAAGTGATTAAGCACTAAGGAAGGGAATAGTAGTGATAGACTTGCATACTTTTGCATTATTAGATTGTAGTATCTATTATGAAATGATGTATGCAGTGTTTTTGAAGAAACTCATTTAGAGGATCTTAAGCAAGTTGAGATAGAAATTTGTATTGTAAAATCTTAAGATTATGTTGTAAAAGAAGTTTGAGTTGTCTTGTGTAATTTCATTTGTGGTAACCCAAATATTTTTCCATCTTAAATCATAAATGAGCTACCAAAGTTTAGTGGTACAAAATGTGAATCAACAAGTAGGCATCTACAAGAATTCAATAATCTCATGGATGATTACAAATTTAATCATGAGGTTGTTTGATCAATCTCTAAATGGAGATCCACGAGATTGGTTCTCTGATTTACCAGCATTCTCTATCTACTCTTGGGAGGAATTCAAAGTAGTGTTCATAGAGAAATTTGGTGAAATAATTAGTGTTGATTATATGCTTAAAAAATTTATGAACATTGAGAAAGAAGAGGATGAGCTAGTCCTAGCATTTAACCAGAGATTTGCTAAAACATTAAGGGAAATTCCTAATGTTTTGGGACTAAGTGATGCAATGTGTTTGGTTGTGTATTTGGGAGCTTTTGATAATAATATGAGTTATCTACTAAGAGATAAGGATCCCAAAACCTTGCGTCAAGCATATGGGATAGCCATGAGCATTGAAAACAACCTAAAGTATGGAATGCATAAGGGTCATTTGAATACAAGTGTTTTCTTCCAGAGGACACCAAATGTTGATAAAAGGTGTAAGTTAGAAGTTAAAAATGAATATCAGAGCACTCACACCCCTATTGTTTTATCTTATACATCATTTCATAATGCTAATCACATTAGCACTATTATGAGCTATGATTCAAATAATGAGATGTATGCACCTATGGATTATGTTCATAAAATTTCAAATGCGCTACATAGCATGGCTGATAAAGGAATAGAAGAAATTTCAAATATCAGGCCAGTCACACCCTGTAATGAGATTACTAGCTATAACAATGATGAGGTTACATAAAGTTTTCATCAATACTCTTATGTTTCAGAGGAATCGGGTAACTTGTTTGAAGATAAGAATGATGATGAACTAACTTGTTCATCATTCAACATACACGAACCATGTAGTCCTGATCTCAACATTGATATGATTGAAGGCTTTGTCAATAATGAGCTTTGTATTGTTGGACCTGTTAATGCATATTCAACTCAGGAGGTAGATTCTGTTGATTGTTGTTTTGCTAATCAAAATGGTTTCTATGGAATAGAGTTGGAAAGTTTTATTGCAGATGAGGATAATATTAAATATGTTGATGACATAGGTTCACTCCCAGATGATTATGTTGTACATTGTAATGAGAATTTGAAGCCACTAATTCTAGTTGATAATGGTATAGAGTTAAAGGAGCTTTCTAACTATGATACTTCAAATCATGGGGAACAGACAGGAATTTCTAATGTATATACAGGACAATATGAAGGTAGAAATGAAGCTGGAAATGTGTCTATTTTCTCTTCTAGTGATTACAATGATTTTGAATGTAGTGATGACTTGAAGGAATTAGAACTTCATGTTGAGAAAGTTGAGGCTCTTATGTCAAGAATGAATATAATAGAAAACCCCTTATTTGATGAGCCTCCATCTTCATTAGTTAATAAAAATGATGATCCTTATTGGTGTAGGGATAATCTACTCTTTGTTGAGGATTCTTATGATGCATCTAAAATAGAGTTAGAATTTGGCCTTAAGGAAATAGAGCAACATATTTATGAACTCCTTGTGGGAAATGCCTATGAATGTTTTACATTTGATACAAATGTTGCAAACAAGGTTGAGTATCATGATGCCAACTACTTAGAAGGGTATGAACGCTTTTAGTTTTTGACTCAGTTAGGAGGCATTTTGATGAAGCATGACAATGAGATAAATAACAAGGAATGTTATTTTTAGTATGAACTTGTTTCATGTTATGAATATAACATATATATGTCATGTAAACATGAAATTCTTCAATTTATGTCAGATTATACAATACAAAATGACAAAGATTACACTGGAAATATTATGCTCAAAAAAGTTGTGAGAGATGTTGATAACAATGATTGTAATCAGGCGAACTCTTACTTATTCAGGAGAGGCCTAACATTTGTTTTCATAGGAATGAAATCACTCTTATTGTAGTGGTATAACAGGGAAAAATGTGGATGGAAGAACATCAACTCTTTTAAAAGGCTAGTTTTTGACAGAGGCAAGACCTTACCCAAGGTTTTTGTGTCCTAGTGCTACCAATCAGGGGATAAAGCTTGATTAGACTGAGGTGTGCATACTACAATTTGCATCTCTATAGAATTTTTCACATTGGTTGTGTGGAGATTAGATCTTCATTTTCAGGTCTTTTTGGCCTGTGTAAATCTTGTACATATGTTATTTCTTTTGTTTTTGTTCCTAGTCTACTTCACCCAAAATTTTGAGATCTCACCATGCCTACAGGAGGCATGTGCCCTAGTCAGAGCCACAGTTGGAACCCTCAAAAAATAATTCTTCCATCTTAAATCCTTATTGCATTTGGATTTAGGGTTGCTATCTGAGGGTTTAGGGTTTTATTCATTACAAATGCTTACAGGGTTCTATTTGGTCATTGAATCCTTATTACCCATTGCCAGTCATTTTAAAACATCTTATATCATTCACTGTCATTTGGAAACCAGTCCCTCAAGCCTAAGTCTAGATCTTCTATTTTATAAGGTTAAATAAAGGATCTCTTGGCCTTTACATCCCTTGCATTTTGTGACTTAGAAGTTTTTGATTCTATTATTCTTATGTCATCCTAGGGATCCCCTTCATTAAGAACAAATTAAGTGCACGTGTTTGAAGTTTTTTTACTTAAGTCCTGACAGCCATTGTGTTCTTATTGCTCAATGTTGATTACTTCAAGAGTGCATATTTTGAATCAACAATGAGCAATGAGGTGATATTTTTTATGTTATCACTCATGGAAAATTGCTATTGAAGCTCCTAGATCAAATGTGCAATGAACAATGTCCTTTGTATTATTGAAGGATCGCTCATCACTAATGGTTTTCAAGTTTTAAAATTTGTATTAGTGATCAGCGATGCCCCAATCTTATGTTCTTGTGTTTTTATTGCTCATCGCGGATGATCATAAAATGATAAGTTTAGGATCAACAATGAGCAATATGATGAAAACTCCTTTACAATCACATGATCGCAGATCTATTTTAAAATGCTAAGTCCCCATTGGCGATCCATGATGCATATTGTAAACTTTCCAAATCCTCCCATCACTAATTACTCACAAAATGTATGAGAAGAATCAGCGATGAGCGATGGCCTTATGTTTTATCGCTCATCTCGAATTTATTTCAGAACTTGAGTTTTGAATTAGCGATAAGTGATGGTATTCTCTAAAAGGTTTTTCTTTCGCTAATTTGATGTGATCCTATGAGCGATGTCTTTTGTGCCACTTATTTTATGTAGGTGTACATTTCTAAATCTGGTGCCTCCACTACATCTCTCATCGCCAATAGGATCCTAGGCACAAAGTTTGAACTATCGATGCGTGATGGAGGGATGGATGTGACCAAAGGATAGGCCGCAGGACCAAGGGTTGAAGTTTCATCACAGGTATGTTTACTTCACGGATGAGGCTGATGAAGGACAAGATGCATCCATGATAGTAGATGACTACTACATGGTACAAGCAATGTGGCATGACCCTGAGGATTTAGCGTAAAAGCAAAAGGGAAATTAGCAAAAGGACTAAGGAACCATTGATGAAGTTTTAAAATAGGATGATCTAATGGACTAAAAACCATTGTATCAATAATTTCATCGCTAATTGCACCCTAAAACTTGGGGAAGATCAAGGATGAGCAAGGAAGCGTACAAGGGAATTTTCTCTCAAGAATATAGTCTGGTCTTGTGTACTTCATTGATATTAATGAAAAGCATGGATTAGGTTGGTGATACATGTTGATTGACAGATCGTAAAACTTTAGTTGGCATCGCTGGTTTCTATGAGTAAGTTTCTAAAAGCATGAAAAAACAAGGCTCATATCACCATGGATGAAGTTTTAAATGCTTTAAAATCAATGGCCTAGATTCAAAGCCGAGTTGTTAAGTTATCAAGTTGCTCACGTGAGGATCTCTCGAATCATTAATTCTACATGATTAAAACTTCCTATTTAATACAGATTGCTTGTTGATCACCTTTGTCATAATTCAATATGTAGTAAATGAGAGGTGTGGGTTAGTAAGGAATTGTGCAAGTATTGATTATCTTGGAGTCAGGAAATAGACATTCTTTTCCTAGGCAAGTAGGTCTGCCATGATGGTTCGAGAGTCTAAGAAGTTGAATTTGTTTGAGTCTGAGAAAGATTCTCTTGAGGATGAAAGTGGAATGCAAGGAGCTCCTGATACACCAAAAGTTAGAATAGGACTTGGGTAATTCAAGGGGTATAGTAACAAGGAGAATTACCATCCACGGGACTAGATAGTTTCAGAAGAACTAGTCAAAAATAGAGAGAAGAGGATGGTGGAATATGAAAATAAGGCAAGGAGACATAATGAGCATTATAAGGCTTATCCAGAAGGATGTAATTCTCCATGCAAGATTTTTAATAACCCTTCAAACAGTGAGGGTGACACTGATCTAGAGGGTGATTATTACCCCCTCCCCCTGGTACCATCAAGGAATTCTGACAAAGAGGTGGTGATAGTTTCTCTAGTCCCACCATGAGAAAAACATGGGTGAGTATCCTCTAAGGTTGATGACTCAAAGTGATGATTGCACCCCTTTTTTTATGAAACCATGCCCTTTCTGTTAAAATTTTCCCATTCAGCACTCATGTGATTTCTTGTTTCGAGTGTTGATGTGGAATGTTTTTAGGTTGGTATGTAGGAGAAGTGCTAGACTACTTGACCTTGGTGGCATGTATGTTGCTTCTGGACGATGTACAAGTTTGTATTGGAGTTTCTATTGGATAATCTTCTTTGGTCAACAAGGATGAGGATTCAACACGGTTGCAACAAACTCTAATTTTTGAGGAGCTGGCATGTCTTCATTTAGGGAATATGGAATGTGGTCTTTTACTCTTCCATTTCCCTTAAATTATTGCATGTAAATGTCTCGAATTCTGGTACAAATGAAAAGAAATGTAAATGTAATTAAGCCTAACACTTGTTGCTCCCTTGTTCTATAAAAGGGATTTCAGGGCTAATTACATGGGTCGGATTCTAAAGTCTCAATAGGGTTTTAGGTGAAAACTAAGTTTAGGAAAGGAACTTTGAATAAAATACTAATAATAGGCTATTATTTTGTCTTGGATATAAATTCATGTATGTAGCGATCTTAAATAAGTTTTATAAAAATTACTAATATTGAAACAAATATTAGTCTAGAAGAAAATACTCTCCTATGTATGTTCCTTACAAGTTATAAATGAGAAATACTAATGGTGTTATCATTTGTCTTCAAATATTTCATTTGAATGTATTACTCTATTTTCAGCTTTAATTCAAGGAGTTAATTAAAATGCTTGAATCGGGTTATAAACTTTGTAAGGAATTGCTTAGGACTCATAAGAAGTAAATGTTTCAAGCACAGTGAGTTTTCATAAATGCAAAGTAGTATGAAAATAGTCCGCCTATCTCTAAATTGAGTAATTTGTAAATTATTGATCCTTATATATTTGACTCCATCGCTCCAATTGATGAGACACTAGTCATTTTGTTGGAAAATCTTGCATGAAATGAACAAATAGTGTTCCTATCCCTAGACTTAAGATAGGACAATATTCAATTAAAATATTTCCAAAGATAGTATAGTTGGTATTATCCCCAATTTCTATCAAATAGCTAGTCACCTACTTGAAAATCTACCAAATCTTCAGTGAAAATGACCCTATTTGCAATAAGTAGGAATCCATCTATGTATAAATATGTCACTAATCGAATATACTTCACAAAACACAATTGGGATCACCCTCCCAAGTTTCATAGAGCCTGAAGTGAAGGAGTAAGGACCATAAAGTCCTATGCTCATTGTGTTGGCCACTAACCTAGCAGTTCTTCATCATAGGAGTTGGCTACTTCGTAGAGAATTATGTGGTTCTGCTGGAAAAATCACCAACAGTTTACACAACACAATTTACTCTATTTATGAAATTTTCTCAAAAGCACTTGGAAACCAAGTACCAAAACCATCATCTCAATCCATTACTTCATCTTTAGACTTTGCAACAAAAATAATAGCTCCATGTACTCACAACACTTCCTCAAGGTCTCAACTACACATGCACAACTTGTTTTCCTCTTTTCACAATTTTTTCAATATCCTCAACATCTTCATCCCACAATTGACATCAATGACAACACAGTTATTAGACTTCTTGTTAAAATCAATGACAATATCTTCATTCTTGCAACAATCTCCCCCTTTGTCATTGATCACAACACAAGATGTGAAAAGCCACCAAAAACCATACAAGAGTTCTAAACACTCTCTCTTTTTCTTTAGATGATCTTCTCCCCTTGAGTAGATAAGTTCTCTTTTTTTCATATTTATTTCTCTCCCCCTTTGACATCAATGGAAAAGGATAAAAAAATTAGCATTGTTCTCCTTCTTTGACACTGAACCAAAATTACCTTCTCTAAATACTCCCCCTTAGGAATACACCCTCTTAAATCAACAACACAATGACAACACATGATACTACCTACTCCCCCTGATAGGTGGCCACCACCACCAATCTAGACAATAGATAGATTCATATATCCATTGGACTAATGCACCTCTATATGCATCTAGTTCAAGAAAGGATGGGCAATAACCCCCAACTTCTCTTGGAGATACTCAAAATTATCCTTAGGAAGAGCCTTAGTAAATATGTCAGCAATTTGATCCTTTGTAGAAACACACTCAAACTTCACTTCATTCTCCATAACCTTCTCTCTCAAAAAGTGATATCTGAATAGATACATTATTTTTCCTTGAATCCATCACTAGATTCTTTTAAATTTTTATTGCACTTATATTATCACATAAGATAGATATAGGTTCATCAAATACAACTCTAATATCCTTCAAAGTTTTCATCATCCATAATACCTATGTACAGCATGATGTTGTTGCAATGTACTCAGCCTCTATAGTGGATAAATAAATTGAGTCATGTTTCTTAGCCATGATACCAATCTACATCCAAGAAAGAATGCACCATCACTTGTGTGTTTCATTTTATCAACACAACCAGCCCAATTTTCATCTATATAAGCATTTAATGTGAATCAATATCCTTAGGATACCACAAATCATAATCTAGTGTGCCTCTTAAATATCTAAATATTATCTTCAGTACTACAAAATGTGTTTCTTTAGGATCTTCTTGAAATCTAGCAACAAGACAAACTGCATGCATGATATTCAGTCTAGTAGCAGTTAAATATAGCAGTCGACCAATCATAGATCTATACTTTCTCTAATTAGCCTTAGGTGAATCATCATCTTTGCTTAATTTACAACCAATCACCATAGGAGTACATACTAGTTTGGAGTCATCCATTCCAAACTTCTTCAACATTTCTTTAACATACTTAGACTATGAAATGAAAATCCCTTTATCAGTTTAATTGATCTGTAGCCCAAGAAAGAAATTCATCTCCCCAAACATTGACATCTCAAATTCTTTATGCATTTATTTAGAAAATTTCTTGCACATAGCCTAATTTCCACCAAAGATAATGTCATCCACATATACAACTACTATCAGGATTTTGTCTTCTTCAATTTTAAAGTAAAGATTACTTTTTGTGGAGCCTTTGCTGAAACCTTGTTGTATCAAGCACCTATCCAATCTTTCATACCAAGCTCTAGGATCTTTCTTTAAACCATATAGTGCCTTGTTCAACTTACATACCATGTTCAGTTGATCTGACAAATGAAAACCTTCTGGTTGTTCCATATAAAACTCTTCTTCTAATTCTCCATTCAAAAAAGTAGACTTCACATCCATCTAATAGACCTTAAAATCTTTATGTGTTGCAAATTCCAAAAACATTCTAATATCTTCCATCCTAGCCAACAAGAGAAAAATTATCCTCAAAATCTATTCCTTCTAGACTTTTGAGTAACCTTTACAGACAATCCTTGCTTTGTTCCTAACTTCTCCATTCTCATTCAGCCTGTTCCTAAACACCCATTTAGTTCAAATTATGTTCTTGTTTTCCGGTCGAGGGACCAATTCCCAAGTTTGATTCTTCTTTATCTGCATAATTTCTTCTTCTTCCATTTTGTTTATCCAATGTTCATCCTTACATGCTTCACTTACTAATTTAGGTTCAACTTTAGAAAGTAAGCAAAAATTTACCTCAACTTCAACAGCTTTGCTTCTTGTTAATACACCTTCCCTCTTATCTCCAATGATCTGATCTTCAAAATGATTCTTTTGTACATACTTATGGTTTTTAGGGGTCTTCTCCATAGCTTCTTCCTCTTCATTTTGTACCTCTTGTTCATCAATTATTCCTTCTACTTTTCTATAATCAAGTTTATTTGACACATATCCATCTACTGCAATAGAGCTCTACAAATTTTCATCAACTTTAACATTTGCACTCTCAACTATCTTTCTCAGCCTTTTGTTGTAACATTTGTAAGCTTTCCTCTTAATAGAATATCCAAGGAAAATACCTTCATCAAAACTTGCATCAAACTTTCCTAAGTTTTCTTCATCTCTTTTGATATAACATTTGCTTCCAAACACTCTAAAGTACTTCACAATAGGAATCTTTCCATACCATAGCTCATAAGGATTTTTTGTGTTGTTAGCTCTAGCTTCAACTTTTTATGTAAATAGTAGTATGAATAGCTTCTCTCTAGTAGACATCTGGTAGATTTGCCTCTTTCATCATACTCCTTGCAGCTTCCTAAATAGTTTTGTTTTTCCTTTCAACAACTCCATTCTGCTGATGAGTTCTAGGGGCAGACAAGTGCCTCTTTATTCCATGAACTTTGCAAAAGATGTTAAACTCATAGGAGGTGAATTCACCACCTCTTTCAAACCTTAAACACTTTATTTTCAAATCAATTTCATTTTCAACCAAAGATTTAAATGCCTCAAATTTGTCCAATGCATTAGATTTCTTTCTAAGAAAAGTAACCCATGTCATTCTAGAGTAATCATCAATCAAAAGCATAAAGTACCTATCACCTTGTATAATTCTCACCCTTTTAGGACCACAAAGATCTACATATGCACTAATTCTAGCAGTCTGATATTAGATTTTTCCTTTCCCTTAAAGTTACTACTTGTTTTTTTTCCAAATTGATAACTCTCGCAAACAGCATTGATAGGTTTTATGATCTTGGGTAAATATCTCATAGAATGAACTAAACTAATTCTTTCTAAATTATCAAAATTCATGTGACACACCCTCTGCTACCATAACCAACTATCATTGACTTATGGCATAAAGCAATGACCATCAGCACCCTTAAGATGATAGATGTTTCCATCTATTCTCTTACCTACAGTAATCACAGTTCTAGATCCATTCCAGATCTCACATGCTTCATCCTTAAATACAAGATTGTAGCCTTTGCTACACATTTTCCCAACACTCAAGAGATTATGTCTTAAGCTCTTAACATAGTAAACATTGTCAGTATTATGCTTTCCATCAAAACTAATTGAACCTATTCCACAAATATTAGCTCTGGAATCATCTCTAAATTTAACTAATCCACCATCATACTTTTCAAGTTTAACAAACTTACTTTTGTCTCCAGACATATGATTAGAGCAGCCACTGTTAACAACTCAGTAATTCTTATCTTCTTTGACATGAAAAGATGAAACCAAAGTACCTTCAACCTTATCCTTCTTCTTTGGTATACTTTCCTTCACACAACTTTCAAGGTTAGCATAACCTAATTCATCTTTTATAGCCAAAAATAGACATTCATTACCATCAAAGTCTCCATAATCAAATTCATCCTCAGAAATACCAGCATCTTCTCTCACATACTAAGCTTTCCTAATAATCTTCCCTTTATTTCCTTTGTTCTTATTGTTTATAGCTCTCTTTGGAAATCTAGAAGCATAATGACCTATCTCACCATAGCTAAAACATTTGAAAGGTAATTTAACTTGATACTTATCGGTTCCCTTTTCATCTTCCTCACAAAGTTAGCTTCTAGATCTTCTTCACCTGATTCTTCACCCTTCTCTGATTTCTCAACCTTGAAAGCAGTCTCTACTTTTGTTCCTTTCTTCATTTTCCTCATTACAAATTTAGTCAGAGTACCAACCAATTGTTCTCTAGAATATTTATCAAAATCAATTGTTTTCTCAATAGCAGATACCTTTTCACTGTAACATTCCAAATTTTCTTCACCACTTAAGATTCTTTAACTGTTGCACCAAGACCTCTCATATCACTTACTAGTTCATCAATTCTCTGAATGTAGCCTTTAACTATTTCATCCTCAGACATAAGCATCATTTCAAACTGTGCCTTCAAGTTCTACAACTTTTCTTGCTTGACCTTTGAATCTCCTTCATAAATTCTTTCTAACTTATCACAAACTTCTTTAGCAGTCTTCAAATTCATAACTTTAAGTAATTTAGTTTTTAAAAGACTATTTGTAATAATGTACCTTGCCTTAGATTGACTCATGCACCTTGACCTCTACACTTTTACTCAGACCATTCAGAGGTGGAGTGTATGGAGTCTAATAGACCTTCTAAATTTCATATCCTTGAACACACAAATATCCTTCCATCTATGTTTTCTAGAATGCATAATATGTTTCATCGAATCTAGGGTATTCCAAAGGAATCTTTTTTTCCATCTCAGATATACCTTAAGAAGTTAAGCCCTTCTTCAAGGAACCTTGCTCTGATATTGATTGTCAAAATGAACAAGACAACTAAGAGGGGGATGAATCATTTGTAGAAAATTAAATCTTCAAAACCCTCAATAATAATCAAATCCACAAGCATTCATTAAGTCCTTATACTGTTAGATTAATTAAACATGAAATGCAGATAACAGAAACTAAAGTCACAACACCACACACATAAGAACACTAGATTCACATGGAAAACCCAATGAGGGAAAAACCATGGTGAGGATTAGCTCACAATATAAGTAATAGAAAAACCATTACAAAGAGGCGCACTGCTAGAATAGGACACACTGTCCAAAAAGGATCATAGCCAGGGCTCACTACCATAGAAATAATACAAGAAGATAGAAGGAGAATGTTACATAGGAAAACACTTCTCAATGAAACAAGGATTCTTGCACAATTTCTCACACGCTTTCACAATCTCACATGAAATATTTTGGATGCCTTTAGCTCACTGCCTTTAGGAACCCTAACATGAAATTTTCTCTACTCTGCTCAAATTCCCATCACATACACTTTACTCACATCACTCTTTACATCTATCTTGATTCTTTGTCTTTCTTCACTTCCTCTTGTATCAACACCATTCGTATTTATATCAACCTCTACCTCAAAACTTTCTCCAATTTCGGCCACTAGTCGTTATACATTCAAATTCAAACTAGGTTGGCACCTAGACATTCCCACGATGGATGGGAACAAAATGAAAGCTACATAAATCCTTAATTAGAACCCAAATAGATCCCAATATACCTCAACACACTTCCACAATCCTCACATGTAGTGTTAAACACAAGATCAACCAACACCTACGTAAAACACCATAAACATTAAGTACACACTTCCTTAGATCAAGCCAAAAGTTATGGATAGCATAATTTACTTGAATTCAATCCAGAACAATCCATGAAGTACTTGAAATTCATAGAATACATCATCCAAGCTTGCATCAACAAATACTTTAAGTTAGGACAACTTATAACCTTTGTTTGCATATTGATAAGTGAAACCTACACTATACTACATCAAATCAAGTAAAGCCTTGATTTTAGAAAGATAAAGACATTACAAGAGACTTCCCAAATCCACACAACTTGAATCCAAATAGGGGGAAACGTGGAGCAAATACATTTCTCCCAAACAATAGAAAACATTATTGAACAACTGATTCACATAGTGGTGAAAATATCTTTCACTGTACAACAATCCATAAACCCAAATTTTGAAATATAGCAACCTATGTCAACCTTGAATAACCTATAAGATCTACACAAGCATAGCATCAACATAAAAATAATGCGAAGCACAAGACAGGAGCTCATTATGAACATTTTCACAACACAATTTACTTTGTTTATTAAATTTTTTCAAAAGAACTTGGAAACCAAGTACCAAAACCATCATCTCATCCCATTACCTCATCTTCATACTCTAAAACAAAATAATAGCTCCATGTACTCATTACACTTCCTCAAGCTCTCAAATACATATGCACAACCTGTTTTCCTCTTTTCACAATTTTCTCAATATCCTTAACATCTTCATCCCACAGTTGACATCAATGACAACACCAGTCAGTAGACTTCCTATTGACATCAATGACAACATCATCATTCTTGCAACAAAACTCTAGCCTGGCTTAGTCATGACATTTATTTTTTTTGCAAAATCAATATAACCTACTCACTTACCTATCAAAAATATATATATATTAATATATGTATGTTATATTATATTATTTATATAAAGAAAAATTTATAGAGAACAAAATGAGAACCTGTGTTGTCAATAATGGATATCTGTTATGTAGACATAATAGATGCATGTTATTGGGAGCTTAAAACACACCTGACATGTCTCCAAATATATAATATTTTTTTAGAACAACACGGGTACCCATATTGCACAAAACGGATGTCCATTTTTAATAAAATGAATATCTATTATATCAAACTTTAAAAATCTATTATATACTAAATATTATATTATATATTATAACTTATATATTATATTATATATTAAATGTATTATATGATATATTGTATATATTACATATTATTATTATTTTATATTTTTTTATCTTATATATCATATATATTATATATTATATATTATATTTAATAATATTATTTTAATATATATTATATATTGTATTATTATTAAAAAATCTAAACAGAGAAATGGAGATAGGGAGAGAGAGGTAGAGAGAGTTAGGGAGGAAGGGAGGGGTAGGTGGAGAGAAGTGGGGTAGGAGAGGTAGGGTGGGAGGAATAGAGGGAGGGAGAGGGAAGGAGGGATATGGGGATTGGTAGGATGGGAGGGAGAGAGGGAGGGACAAAAAGAGGGAAGGAAGGAGATAGAGAGAGGTAAGATAGGAGGGATAGGTATAGAGAGAGAGATAGGGAGGAAGGGAGGGATAGGTGGAGAGTGGTAGGGTAGGAGAGGTATGTATAGAGAGAGATAGGGAGTGTTAGAGTGGGAGAGATAGAGGGAGGGAGATAAAGAGGGAAGGACAGAGATATGGATTGGTAAGGTGGGATGGAGAGAGAGAGAGATGGGGGGGAGAGGGAGGGAGGGGGAGGGGGAGAGAGAGAGAGAGAGACGATGGGAGGAATAGAGGGAGTGAGATAGGGATTGGTAGGGTGGGAGAGAGAGAGAGACGATGGGAGGAATAGAGGGAGTGAGATAGGGATTGTAGGGTGGGAGAAAGAGAGAGAGGGGGGGGAGGGAGGGATAGATGGAGGGAGAGAGGGAGGGTTAGATGGAGGGAGATAGGGATTGGTAGGGTAGGAGGGATAAAGGTAGGGAGAGAAAGATGGAAGGAGGGAGATATGGATTGGTAAAAGGTCAGGAGAGGAGAGAGAGAGAGAGAGAGAGAGAGAGAGAGAGAGGAGATAGGGATTGGTAGGGCTGGAGGGAGACGTAGGGAGGGAGATGGGGATTGGTAGGATGGGAGGGAGAGAGAGAGGAGGGATAGGTGAGGGGAGAGAAAGAGGGAAGGAGGGAGATAGGGAATAGTAGGGTGGGAGGAATAAAGGGAGGGAGATAGGGATTGGTAGGGTGGGAGGGAGAGGAGGATAGGTGGAGGAGAAAAAAGAAGGAAGGAGGGAGGCAAGGAAGTAGAAATTGGTAGGTGGGAGGAACAGAGAGGAGAAGAGAGAGGAAGAGGAGGGAATAAAGTTGGTAAAAGGTGGGAGGGGTAGAGAGGGAAGGATGGAGATAGGGATTAGCAGTAAGTGCAGGAGGAGAAGAGGGAGGGATAGGTGGAGGGAGAGAAAGAGGGAATGAGGGAGATAGGAAGTGGTAGGGTGGGAGGGATAGAGGGAGGGAAAGAAAGAGGGAAGGAGGGATATAGGGATTGGTAATATGGTAGGGAGGGAGATAGAGAGAATGAGATAGGGATTGGTAGGGTGGGAGTGAGAGAGGGAGGGATAGGTGGAGGGAGAGAAAGAGGGAATGAGAGAGGGATTGGTAGGGTGGGAGGGAGAGAGGGAGGGATGTAAAGAGGGAAGGAGGGAGATAGAGAGAGGTAGGATAGGATGGATAGGTATAGATATTTGGAGAGGAAAGGAGGGTTAGGTGAAGAGAGGTAGGGTAGGAGAGGTAGGTATAGAGAGAGTTAGGGAGAGAGGGATGTAGGTGGAGAGAGGTTGTGTGAGTGAGAGGGAGAGAGGGAGGGATAGATGGAGGGAGAGAAAGACAAAAGGAGGGAGTTAGGGAGTGGTAGGGTGTGAGGGATGAATGGGTAGGTTGAGAGAGAGAAGGAAGAAGATAGGGAGTGCTAGGGAGGGAGAGAAAGAGGGGAGGAGGGAGATAGGGAGTGCTAGGGTGGTAGGAATGAGTATAGAGAGTTAGAGAGAGAGGGAGGGGTAGGTGGAGAGAGGTTGTGTTTGTGTGAGGGAGATAAGGAGTGGTAGGGTGGGAGGTATAAAGGGAGGGAAAGAAAGAGGGAATATAATATTTTATATTATTAGGTATGTATTTAATAGTATAATATTTATATATTATAGTGTATAATATTTATATATTTCTAATTAAAAATGGATATCTTTTCCATCAAATATTTTTTAGAATATATTATATTATTATATATAATATTATATTTATATTTAATATAACATTAGATATTTATATTAAATATAATGTATATTATATTAATATTTCATAGTATTCATTATTTATCATATATTATATTAAATATATATTAATATATTATATATACATATATTATATTATATACTATATTATTATTATATATATTAATATTATATATTATAATCTAATATATTATTATATATTAAAATATAATATATATATATATATTAATATATTATATTATTTATTATATATTATATAATAGTATTAATATAAAATATACATTAATATTAATATTATAACATCTTAAATTTATATATATATATATATATATTGATTTTTATATATTAATATTTCTCATTTTATTAGATGATTATTTATTTCTTAAGCATAAATAACAAATATATGTTATGCACCTTTAAGTAACGGATATCTATTTCATATCGGATATCCATTTTTGCTTTTAAAAAATGATATCCATTTCTATCGAATATCCGATAAAAATGGGTATCCATTTTTCTTCGTTATTGCTTTGGTATTTGGCTTGGGCGCAACCAACCTAAAAAGTCACCATCCCCAACGTATTTATAGGGGTTGCAAAAATTTCAAACTTCACCCTTCGTGCTAATAGATTTTTTCATCTAATTTTTTATTAGATGAAAAAGGTTTATTCAACAAATTGATAGCATTCTACTAATATAAGATATTATTTATTTTGAATTTAATAGGTAATTATTATTGATTTTCTCCATGCACTATGTGTAAGGTCCTAATTGATACCTACTGATTGAAAAATATTTATAACTTTTAAACGGTTATACTATTTTTGAATCTAAAAGATGCGCCACACACTATGCTTCACAAATTATAGTTTTAAAAAATCATAAATTTTTGACCAAGCTAGGGTGGCCAGACAAATGGTTTTTAATATTTGTAAAAATTCCTACTAGAAAATTCATAACTAATTATTTACTTGTAAAAAAATTACAAAAAAATGTGTCACATTCAAGCATGTGTCATGTACTTATATTGAAATATTTAGAAAAAATTATTTATTTATTCTCTCCATTAGGGTGGCCAGACAAATACCTGCCTTTTTTTTTCTTGAAAATTTAGTACTACTGCATTGAAATTTCATTTTTTCACCAAATAGATTTACTTTTTTTCCAAAAAAGGACTAGTAGCTTAGAAACTAGATTCAATTTGCTACAAATTTTGTTCTTAAATTATGTTAATAACCTATTCAAATTTTATGTCAAGTTGTCTAACTCTATTTTTCTAAATTTTTATTGCCACTTAAGGGCCTAATTTGGACCCCCATGATCCTGTACTAACCTAGATTAAACAACAATCACATCACTGGGCATGTGAATGGAGCCATACTTAAACACTATTTTTGAGGGTGGTGTTAGCATAGTCAACTTGCTAAGCAATAATGTGTTACTACTCTTGAAAAGTAGAAAACTACTCCAATGTTCCTTGTGAGTCATATCTTGACCATGATGGGATAGCAAAGTGATCATTGTTTACATGTTTCAACAAGGGGCTTGAATCATTAGATTTTCTAAAAATGATATCACTAACGTGCAATCAAAATAATAGATCTAATACTCATGGAATGAATTGCACATTAAGATTTATCCAAGCAGATTTGTATCAATTATTGTGTTATTTCTCGATGGTTTCATATTGATTTAAAGAAAATTCAAAAAGATTGAGGGTAATAAGAGAGAGTTAAATGAATTCTAAATTAAACAAACAATGACAAGATTTGTTCCATTAATCAATTCTGAATGTTTAAAAAAAATCTCACAAACCACTATTAAAACAAATAGTCATTCACATAGTTGTTGTTAACAATGATGCAATCTTCCAAGGAAATAAAATCAATCATACATTTTTAGATTTCATCAAATCAAAATGCCATCAAAAATGGATGGATTTGAGACAAAATTTTACTTAATACCACAATAACATACAATATTTCATTAGTTTGTTCAACTCATAAAAAATAAAACAATCATACCATTACCAATTTACCAAATTGAGACGCATGTAAAATAGGCATAATCCTTTAAACATCAAAAGTATGATCTTCACAAAGTCAATAGGAAACCCACGCTGAGAATTTATGTTTTAATTTTGTAAAAATGCATGGAAATTAGATCCCTTTGAATGATCCATAATAAAATATATATAGGACATAAGGTATTATAATTGTGGATCTAAAACAAGAGCTAACTGAAACTAACTATAGTACCCCAAATCCATCTAAGTTTAACTAAAATTAAACTAAAAGAAAACTAAAGCACCTCAATTTTATTTTTGAGATCAACTAAACTTAAACTAAAGAAGTTCAAAAAATTAACTAAAATCAAACGCCTGATCTGGAATTGCAACCTAGGCATTGATTTATTATAAGACTTATATGAAACTAAAATAAATTTAGGGACTCTGACTTTAGTTAGCTGGGAATGCTATCGGTGAAGGAAAAAATCACTTCATTCATTTTCTCCATAGGTAGGTCTTGGTGGTATTGAAGCTTTATACATTGGTTGAAGGATAAATTTTCCATTTGTTCTTGTAATCTGACAAAGGAAATTAGCTCATCTTGGAACGAGTGAAGCCTTGCCTTCTTTTCTATCATTTTTTTAATTGCTACTTGGGTTATCTATCCCTGCAAAAGCTTCTTTAATTGCTCTACCATCTTACTAGGAGTTATCACCAAAGTAGGTGTCTCCCAGAATTTGCAATCTAAGCTTTCAACAAATATTCAATCTTGGTCATAGCCTATTCAACTAGACCCATATTTTATTCAATTTGGCTTTGCACTTATTCAGGGTTTTCCCTCAATCGTGCAACTCTTAACCATTCTAGAGGTTTTTTTATCTTACTCTTCTTCTTCAATCATTGTTTTCTTAAAATTAAATCCTCTGTCGATGTTACCTTTATTCTTTGCAAAGTTGGGATGTAGTCCTCCCAAACTAATAATTACTCATTTATCCCCGCCTTAATTTGTTGGGTTAAACTATCTCCGTCACTAATGTAGTGATAATAATTTATTGTCTTTCTCAACACTCTATTGGCTAAGGCCAAAAAATCTATTTTCCACTATTTCACTACTAGAATACAACCTTCAAGTCAAAATGTATAACCTCTCCTTTTAGTGCTACTTGCAATGCTGATTTGAGAGAAGTTACATACATTGATCCAATTAAATTAGTAATATAGTTTGTTAATTGGTCCACCTGAGCTTTGAGTTCCTCCTTTATTTTTCATCTTTTTACATCATTTTTAAGATAGAAGAGAAACAAAATTGGAGAGATTGTTGCTCTCCTTCCCTTGTCTACACACCTAGATCAACTTGCCTAATTTGGTAATCCTCGGGCCTCATGTCCAATTCAAATTTATCCACCAAAGGGATGGCTATTTGAGTTTTTCTTTTTCCTTGCTCATCCATGGTGATTGTTGATATTCTCAATGCTCTTTTCTTCTTCTTTGTGTGAGATTGGAAGGCTTCTGATAATATGTTTTATCTTTTTTCTTCACCTCCGAGATATGTCATTTTCCTTCTCTATATAGTATGATTTAACCATATGGGAACATTACAGGACATAATTCTTGGTGGGTAAGTAATTATTTATGTGTTTTGGGATCCCTCTGAGTCATCTTGCTTAGTCTCCCTTTGCTTTACTTTTTTTCTTATCTCTTCTTACTCTTCCCAGACCAATTCACCCTAAACTTCTTTAATTCAGTCAACTTCCTGCTCTGGAAGTTCCTCTACCATTGTCTCTTCAATAGGGACTTCTCTTTATGCTTCCAATATTTCCACTACCTCTTCTTCTGCAATTTCTTTATTTTGAACCTCTCTTTTTGAGTTGGTGGATCATTATCTTCAGGAGGAGGAAGAGGAGGCTTTTGTGGAGGATAAGGTATAGGTAAGGTGGAATTGGTGAAGTGGATTCATGAGGTGGAGAGGGTGGAAGTGAAGGTGGAGGTGAAGGAGGAGTTGAAGGAGGAGGGTTATGTGGAGAAATTAGAGAAGGATGGGGTGAAGGCAAAGGAGATTCATGAGGTGGAGTAGAGGAAGGAGTTGGAGGTACCTTAATCTGAATGGTTGCCTCATAGGTCAAGGTCCTTAATCTTTTTCTTCTTGTTAGAGGAACATGCTCCTCAGTATTTTCATCCTCACTTGATCTTATCTCAATCCTTTCTCTCCCTTTCGTTTTCTTTGTTACAGCCTTGGAAGGTGAAGCTTTTTGGATTTTTCTTGTTGCAGTAGAGGATCTTTCTCCTATTTGAACCTTCTTGGTGATAGGTTGTGGTTTTGGCGCTCCATCATGGGGAAAGGAGACTTAAGCCATCTCAAATATCAAGTCTTAACATTTGCAACCTTGGTATAAATGCTATCATCTTCGTGAATCAAACAATTCTCATTAAAGATTGGTTGATTATAGATACCTTTCCCACTTATATGGGATCCAAGTCCTTCAAATTTTCCTTGAGGCCTTTAGGCACTTGAGTGTATGTGCAATATTTTATCAAATTTACTATCAACTGACAATAGTTCTTCATTCTAACTTCAAATTCTTCTTCAAAGTTGGCCCAATGGTCTTCTATTGTAGGCTTATGTATAAAGAAGGAGCCTATGATCTTGCTTATCTTCCTAATTGGGTTAAAACGGCCCCTTGGGTCATTGTACATCTCTAAGGACTATTTTTCCAATTATATTTCTACATTCTTTGCATTTTTCATATTGGCACAAGTATACCCCAATCTTCACTGGGAAAGCATATCCAAACTTGTTCTATCAACTTATGAATTTTTGTTACTTGTTTGCAAATCTCCAACAGTATCATTTTTTCTAATGGATACCCTAAAAATTTATACAAGGATTTGTGGAAGCCAACCACTCTAATGTAGGTAAAGGTTTTGAACTAAATGTACCAGTTCCCCCAGTTTTTTAAGTTCTTCCATGGCTTCAATAAAGATTATTCTAGATAAATCTCCCTCCAATCCTCTGATTACTACATAGGAAAGTTTGTCATTGACAACATAAAAATGTGTGTAATTATCCTCTAATTTCAATTGAGGATAATGCTCATAAATGGTCACCTCCCCAAGTTGGAAGGAACCTACTTTGTTCAATCTTGGGAAAGTGGTTTGAGCAGCCAATAGGTATACCAAGTATGATGTCATGTAAAACTTGGTGTTCTGGAGGACATTCCTTAACCGTTCATGTATAGTGTCACTAATTAGGGTATCCCAATCAATCTTCAACTTCTTACTATTAGAAATGGTCAAGATAAACTTAACCATCCATGGGTACAAATCCCTAGCATGGGGGTACCCAAAAACTTTGCTCGGTAATGTTATCAAGTCCTTGGTGTCTTCTCTGAATTCACTCCTATGTTGAACTTTAGCCATCTTGAGGTCCATCTTCCTAGGATTCAATAGCATTTGGTTGTTGATGAGGCTAAGACTACTTGCATCCTGGTTCTTAAAATAGTCCACTAATTTCTTCATGTTTATAGCCTCATATTGGGGAGAGGCGGGGATCCTGAACTCTTTCAATCATATCTTAACTCAAGTCCAGCACTACTTCTCATGTTCATCCTATAATCCTTTGATGTATTTGATCATAGTATTGTGCACATGCCAACACCAATTTTGGAGATTGTGCAGTCACTAGGAAGGCAGATCCCTCCACTAATCCTAAATTAGCTAATGAGGTGGTTGCACATATTCTTGTTTCTTCATAAATCCTCCTCTTGAACTCATGCATGTCTACATGTCCAAGGTTAGTATCTCCAGTTTCAATGTAAGGAGAGAACATCTTTGATGGAGGGTGGTAGCCTTTGTATTGGTACTTCATCTCTGCTAGCTCTTTTGGCATATCTCCTACATGTAAAACACCATGTGTCAAGATAATCCACAATAAACACTTAAATGAAGATAAATCACCTTTTAATCAAGCCTTGAAGACTGATAAATAACTTCAAATGTAAAGTAAAAGCTTGTTAAAAGAGCATCCTAAGAAACACAAGCCTTATAGGGGATCGAGCCTCAAGTAAGCTCTATTGCTTACCAAATAATCAAAATAACTCAAAGGAAGGAATTTTGGACACTAATAATAACACTTAAAAAGTCATTCTTGTTTACAGTTCATCAGTAGTTGGGAATGCAACCTATTTCTTACCCATAAGATCTTTAGAAGTTAAAAGGTAGATTCTATTAATGACATCTAAAATGCAATAAAAGATTTGTAAGGATCATGGATCAAACATTTTGCTTAACATGTATCCATGTTTTCAACACTTGGTATGACTTACACCCAACATCTGAAAAGAAATAAAAGGTTTTCGAGGGTTAGGTATCAAATTTTTCACTTAAGATCTGCCAAAAGCTCGTTTTGAAGGAAACTACTAACCAAGAGCACTCGATTATACTTAACTTTTCAATAACACCTTTCTCTTAATACATCAAGGGTCAAGGATCAAGTCTACCACTTAACTTCTACCCTGATAAGAAGGTAATAAAAAAAGGATATCTAAAAGGTGACACTCGATACTTTCAAATTTTAGGTTTTTTACCAAGGCTCAAAGATTGGACTTTAGGCATTGGGGTTTCAACTTAACCTCTAAAAAATTGATAAGCAAAGCATAAGCCAAATGACCGAAACTTGATGCCCAATAGAATTGAATTTTTGGGACTCCAAGGTATGGAAAGGATTAGACATCGAGGATTGGTGGTTTTGGATTGACACATTTTAAATAGATAGATAAAGGATAAACAAAATACCTGACACCTAACACTTGAAGGATCGAAACTGCCAAAAAAATGCTAAGGAAAAAAACACTTAGTAGGGGCAAAGTCTGACACTCAATGCGATGACATCATAAACATATTCGCTCGACATTCCAAGACAAAAATTGATTTGATGATGCCCAAAAATTTTTTAAAAAAAATGAAAACAATGAAGAGAAAAGGGAAAAAAAAAACATAAATGCCAAAATGATCCAAACAACAAACACACAAAAACTAAGAAGATGCCATGAATTCAAGGGAAACTTGAAGAAAGACGATGGCTACCTAGAATAAGAGTGTGGGAATGAGGGTGAACATGAAAAAAGATGAAACAAATATGAAGTGACACGAACAACACAAAATAACACAGCAAAAAAACACCTAAACACTTAACCAACACAAACATGAACAATAATGGAAAACAAGGACAAGTGCAAGAATTTGCAAGGTGTCACTTAAAAGTTGTAGAGCTCGATAATCTATTTGAAAGCACAAGGTCAATGATAAAATGAATTCTCATTAACCTATAACCCACTCAACAACCCTAATTAACCTCCATTAATGACTTACTAAATGCTTTGTTAGTCCTCATAAATGCATTTAACGAATGTGACCAGCAAACAGTTGAGGCGATAAGACATCAATGATGTTTGGCTTTCAAGATTGGGGGATCGCTTTAACGAATATCCCAACATGCAAAATTTTGAATCGATGACAACCAATATAGAGTGATGAACAGGCATCGAAGATTGGGCCCGATGGGAATGACATACCAACATCAGGTATCTCAAAACTCCAACACCCAATAAAACACTCAAAAGAAAGGGAAAAGAGAAAAGAAGAAGGAAAGAAGAGAAAAGGAAAGCCACAATAACTACCACCTACAAAATGGATAAAAACCACAAAGTCTGAAAATACACAAACTATACACTATGTAACATATGTAACATATATTACTAAACAACAAAAATCAAACTGTTAGCAGCCACAAAATCAAACAGCTAGAAAAACTCACAAAATCTAATGAGAAAGCTACATCAATCTAGTCACCAAACACATGGCTAGTTAAACCCCTCACAACTCTACTCAACTCACTTTGCATCTGAAATCCTTATGCCAACATAAATAACTTGAGCTCTACTAAAATACCTCATACAACCGTAAGCAATGGAAACCTCAACTCTGGTGAATGTGACAGAGAAACCACGACCCAAATACAAGAAATACCCATTTAAAGTAATGGAGGTCAACAAAGATGGGGATTTATCAAGCAATCCCATAGATGTGATGTACAGATAAGATATACAAAAATACATTCATGAGCCTATAGCTAAAATAAATCACATAAAATTTGAGGAGTTAAGGCAGACCTTACTCACTCTAAACTAAAGTGCATATCTACCACAATACCAAGAGGTGGGACGAAAGAATTTAGATGGATGGAAAGATTACCTAAACTTATGTGATGAGCATGAGTAGGTCAAGTTAGTCTTGATCAAAGTCCATAATTGGTTTATCTATTTGGAAAAAATGTACCACACCACAAGGGAAGTGATTCACAAAATAAAGGGCTCAACATGATTGGAGAAGTCTTGACAAAGAAAGTGATAAAAAATAATGTAGTCACACAGCTCACTATCATAACACAAGATGGACAAAGGCTAAGCATCTAAGGTATTATAAACCTTGGATTTTAGTAGGAAACTATGGGCATTGCATATAAAATATACTAAACATAAATTGAGAGGACTTCGCCACCACAATAGAAATTCACATCACCTATTAGATGGTGGTGAAAGTGAAGGATTTTGACGTTTGTGAGGTGATATGAGAGAAAATCATGGAAAAATTATAGAAAATCAAGACCTCATGCTATAAAATTTACTATAGAATGCTCCTACTATGTCTGGTCTTCTACTTCCTCAACGAGCTTTTGAGATTCAAGGGGAAATCATGAAAAGCCCATCTTTTAATAGTTGCTTAGATAAAGATGCACACCCACCAATTTCTAGATAAATAGACATATAACATGGCATACTAGGGCTTCTTCAAGAGATTCTAGAAATAGGTGCAAGCACAAGAGAAGATTCCATACAAATCCATAAATTAATACATCAATACAGTCACATTCTTGGTTGATAAGGATTACACATACATGGAGGTAGTGGAGCCATAGACGGCTTGGATTCCTAAGCTCCCTTATGATATATCATAGAAAGAGGTGGATGTTTATGCCAAAAACATACTCAATAAACCAAAAGACCCAAATGCATAGTGATTTGTGACGTACAAGGAGATTATGGATAAAATTCATAAGAAAATACCCAAGAAAAATATGAGAAAAACAAAGAACAACTACAAAAGCAGTGTGTCATTCCACCAAAAGATATTGCACAACCATCTTCTTTTGTAACAAATTCGGTAACACGAACACCTACCATAAGAAGGTCTAAAATATTGCAAGGAGTTTCTAGTACCAAATCTAAAGGTCCAACATCCTCTTCTCAGCATCCAATAGGTAAAGGAGGTAACAAAGTAGAGAGGGAGATAATTGAAAGGATTAAGTTAGGAATGGAGATAAATGCAGAAGAAAGGAGGCTGAAATAAATTTAGGAAAGATAAGAAAGATATCACAGAAGGATGGAAGAGCATAAAATAGGAAAATAGAGTAGGACTTAGATTTTATGAAAGAGAACAAAAAAAAGACGTTGAGCATGTCATTGAGTATGTTGTTGAGTGCATATTTGCGAGTGTTTTCAAAGAAAAAGAATAAGAGTGTGTCATTGAGGGTGTTGCTAGAAAATGTAGAGAAAGGGTTCTGCAACTAGGTTCTAGGATAGACCAGATTATCCAAGATCTAGAAGGAGGATTTGAGGACTATAGAAACACCAAAAAGGAGATAGAACAATCAATAATAAGGATTATGATACCTCCTCTAAATAAAACACCAACTACTCATCCAGATTATGGAAACATTCAATCAAGGATAAATAAAGATTTGTTACCAGTAGGAACTCCTATAGAAAACCTTTGAAACATAATATTTGACACTGATTACTTAGATGAGTTAGTAACCAAAAGCATTATAAAGATAAGAGGAGAAGATGCAAAAGAAAATAAGGAGGATTATATGAGCTTTAACTGACCCCTAACAAAATGACACTATCAAATAACCAAATGAAGATCACTAAAAATGAATATCTCCAAGAATGAAATGGCTATTTAAACAGACACAATCCCCATACCATGAGTCACCTTTAATACCACTAAAAGAAAGAAGGATTGTTGTAGAATAAATCAAAAAAATCATAGGATTACAACAAGGAGAAGAAAATAATACAGACAATCCAACTAGATATAACTTAAAATAGGATATACAAATAGTGGTCGGAAGAAGAACCAAAAATGAATACTACTAAGAAATTTTTGATGTTTGGGAAAGATATAGATGAGATAGTAGAACACATATTTATCCTAGAGTCTTTGTGGAAAAGAAAGAATATAACAAGAGATGATACCAATTTATTTGACTTCATTGGATTAAGCCGTAGTGATACCTTAAAATGGTATCAAAAAAATTTATCCTAGCAGTGACAAAGAATGGGAAGTAGTAAAATAAGAATTTTTAGCCAACCTTCATACTCCAAACTTACCTATAGAAGGATTTAGTAAGCTTAGGGAACTTACCCAAAATAAAGATGAAACAATGACCTAAATTTGACAAATAATTCAAAGAATTTAATCAAAGATTAGAAGAACCATTCACCAATAAATAGAAAATAGAATGGTTCATCTCCAGACTGATACTAGAAATTAGAATAGCTTTGGATGGAAGAAATTTTAACACCTACCCAGAGCTAGTTACATTTATATTTCAAATTGAAAACCAATCCTAGCAAAAACAAGGAAGAGAAAGAGAGAATAAAGAGATGGAAAAATTAAAACTAGGGATAAAACAATTGAAACTTCGACAAGACATAATGAAAAAACAAGAGATGTTTGCACCAAGAATCAATATCTAGTGTACTTACTATGATAAGGAAGGACATATTAGAAACAATTACCCAAAGGAAGTTGGAGAAAATAAAACTAGTGCATTACGAGTAGACTTACGAAAACTATTCAAACAGATAAACTCAGTCTACTATGGTAATTGTGGAGAGTGGGATGACCATGACACTGAATATTGTCTCACATAGTTGTTTTGATTAAGAGAGGATTCTATTGCAACAAGTAATAAGGATTAGAAGGACGACCACTATACCAACAAGATCATGGATATAAAATATTGCCATGTGAAAACTTAAAAAATATCAATTCCATACAAAACCAATCAAACCAAGACACTTTAATGACATAGGCTAATTTTGTGGGGATAGGGGTCAGGGTAGAGGAAGGAGGAGGAAAAATTATGACACATGCTTTAGATGTAGTAAACTAGGCCACTTTGTGATAGAATGTTGGGGAGATAGAAAGAAGCCCTATGGATTCTATGGTAGTACAAAACATGATTTCTTTAACTATGATAGATCCTAGACCTACTATAGGAATGTGACTCCACAATCAAAGAGCGATGAACTAAAAAACCTAAATCTGTCCAAAGAGGCAATTTTAGTAAGGAAAGTACCAACAAATTGACAAACACAAATGAATGAACATATAAGGAAGAAAATATAGAGACAACTCTAACAAGGAGGCCTCTAATTACAACAAGGCAACGATGATAATAATATAAGGAACTAACACCACTAATGATTAAAAAACAAAACAAAAGATGAAGCTTCCATAGATAAGGAGGCCTTCCACCCCACTAAGAAAGAACATGATCAAATAGTGGAAGAAACAAAACTAGTCACAAAGCAACAAGAAGAGGAAACAAACCAATATTTCTCTAGACATGAACTAGGAATACTCAAGTAGTTAATAAGAATGGATAAGTAATCTAACCTCCTAAACAAACTACAACAATTTTTAAAATATTGGAACAAACGAGGTAAAGCACCACAAATCAAAACTATAAACAAAGAGGACAAACAATGGAAAACTAGCCTAATCATGATCACAATAAGTTTAGATCATTAAAAGATAACCAATGTCATGGTAGACCTAAGAGCTGATATTAGCAGCTACCAAAATGAGTATGAGAATAGACGGGACAAATAGAACTACAACAAACACCATATAACATCAGTCTAGTAGATGGAACTAGAATGAAAACCCTAGGTACATAGAAACAGGTGGAATTCAATGTCAAGGGAGTGAAACAAATAGTACACTTTGAAGTAGTTTCCATAAAAGAAACATTTGATTCATTCAATGCCCTTTTGGGACTTAGATGGTATATGAATGCCAATGAAATTTTAGACTTCCACAAAGAGGAGATATCATTTTCTGATACAAATATAATAGTCCATATTCCCCTAGGAAAAAATATCAATGAAACATACCTAGAACAAATAAACCCAAAGGAGTATAATGAGTCTGACAATAAAAACTTGTATATAATTTCAAGGTTACCACCAAATTACAATCTAGAAAATCCAAACTCAAAAGAAGAATTTGAAATTGAGAGACCGCATATAGCATATATAGTGAGGAAGTGCTAGACACATGGATGCAGGAAGAATTAGAACTTAATTCCTAGAGAATTACCTTACTTTTGCAAAATATGTATGATTAGGAAGACATTTAAGAATTCTCTACATTCTACCACATTTACAAATAAGGAACCACACAACTATTGCAATAGAATAGAAAACAACATAGAAGCTCTATGTGAAAATACTTTCCATATAAATCATATTTTTCAAGGAATATCACATATTAAACTACCCAAATACTCTAGTGAAGACCTACTATCATCATCTCACAAATAGAAAATATTTTTCAAACTAAGGAAAGGAGACTCGTTATATTAAATCATACACTTATTTGTAAACTACATGCTGAAAAAATGCACAAAAAGAATGTTTGACACAATGAGAAATATTCAAGATCTTAATCAAAACAAGGTACCTACTAAAGGAAGGGAAATATAATCAAATACAAAAATACAATGGATGATCCCACTATAGGAACACCTTACCATTTGTACTAATATATAGAAAGATAAAAATGAATATGATGACCAAATATACAAACAACTATTTTAATAGTCACTAATACCAATGGTGCAAAATTGGTACATCAACCAAGAACAAAGAGGAGAAACCAAAATTGGGAAGATTTGATGAAAGACTTTCTTCACACCTTCTCATTCTATAATGAAAAAATAAACAACACACCACACTAATCAAAATAAAGGAGATTATATTTAGATTGGAGGAAATTCAATAAATAGTGGTATTGCAACTTCCACACCACCTCCACAATCAGAAGGGATATGGAGATATAGAAAAAAATTCTAACAAGCACTTAATACAATGAATAAAAAAATTGTGAAAGCACCAATACTTCCCAAATTGGAACATACCCATCCACATACATGCATATGCCCTAGGAAATGCTATAGGAGTAGTATTAGCTAATCCCAATGGCAAAAAAGACCACCCTAGAGCCTTTGCAAGTAGGAGACTATCTAAGACAAAAAAGAACTATACCACCACTAATTTTTAGCTATGGTCTATACACTATAAAAGTCTAGGAATTATCTCTTATCAACACCATTTACATTCTTCATAGACCATGAACCATTAAAATACATATTTAATAGGCCTATCATACAAGGGAGAATATGTAGGTGGTTACTACTATTCCAAAATTTTGATTTTAAGATAATGGTTAAGCTCGAAAAACACAACCAAGGACTAGACTATTTATCAAGGATAGAAACAGGGGAGGAACTAAAAGACTAGCTAGAAGATCAAACTAGTGCACACCTATTTAGACTAAATGTGGTACTAGATGAACTCCATGACATTGCTCTAATCTTATCTAAAGGTGAATTTTCCACAGGTCTCTTACTTTAGACCAAAGAATCTCTTATGTAGAAGTCTTTATCATACACATTGATAGAAGGATAATTACATCACATAGGGTGAGATGAAATAATCAGAAGAGTTGTATTTGAACATGAAAGAGAAGCTAACCTAAAACAATCCCATGAAGGAATAGTAGGGGGCATAATTACGGTAAAATAATAGCAAACAAGGTTTAATTAGCTATATTATTGTAGTCAACACTAAAAAAAGATTCCAAAGAATATACTATAAAATGTGATATATGTTAAAGGGTGGGGAAACCTACCACAAGAGATGAGATGCCACTGAAACCAATCCTAGCACAAATTCCATTTAAAAAATGGGCTATAGACTTTATAGGACCAATTGATCTACCTGCCAAGCAATCCAAAGAAAGATTCATCATCACAGGAGTTGAATATTTAACAAAATGGGTAAAGATAGAACCCACTAAGGATTGTACCACAAAAACAGCTACAAGATTCCTATATAAAAAAAATAATCACTAGATATCATCACTCACTAACTATAGTAAGTGATCAAGGAAAGAAATTCATTAATAAAGTAATTATGGAACTTTTATATAACTTTATGATCACACATAATAAGAGCTCCCCTTATCAACCACAAGAAAATGAAGCAAGTGAGGCTTTGAATAAGATAATTGGGATAGCACTTACAAAAATGTGTGAAGTAAATAGAATAGATTGGGACATTAAGATACTTGAGGTACTTTGAGCCTACCACACATTAAATAAGAGGACTACTAAGTTCACACCATTCCAATTGGTATATGGAACTGATGTATTAGTTCCAAAGAATTTCATAATCCCAAATCTATGTACTGCACTAACTTTGCAGTTGGATGATGATGAATATTGAGCACACAAGATAGAAGAATTAGAAAAACTAGATGAGGATAGGCTCATAGCACTATAAAACCAAAAGGTAGAATGATAAAGATAAAATTCTTGGTATAACAAGAACCTTCACACCAAAAAATTTCAAATAGGAGATCCAGTACTACTTTATGACAATAAATTTAAAAAGAAAGGAAAATTAAGGGTGAGATGGTTGGGACCATACTCCATTCATGAAATTGTAGACTCAGGGGTAGTGATATTAAAGAGATTAGATGGAAATCACATCACAAGGTATGTAAATAGAGATAGACTTAAACACTACCACCAACCAAATGGATTAAAACCATAAAGTATAAAAAAGGCACAAACTATACACTATGTAACATATATTACTAAACAACAAAAATTAAACTGTTAACAACCACTAAATCAAATGGCTAGAAAAACCCATGAAAGCTAACGAGAAAGAAACATAAATGCAATTGCCAAATACACAACTATTTAAACTCACTTTGTATTTGAAATCCTTGTCCTAACATAAAAAAACTTGAGCTCTACTAAAATACCTCATACAACCATAAACAATGGTAACCCCAACTCCGATGAATGTGACGAAGAAAATTTGACCCAAATACAAGAAATACCCATTTAAAGTAATGGAGGTCAAAAAATATGGGGATTTCTAAAGAATTCCTATAGATGTGATGTTTATATGAGATATAAGTATATACATCCATGAACCTATAGCTAAAATAGATCACACAAAATTTGAGGATCTAAGGCAGACCCTACTCACTCTTGGCCAAAGTACATATCTACCATAGTACCAAGAAGTGGGATAGACGCATTTAGATGGATGGAAAGATTACCCAAAACTTTGTGTGAGCATGACTAGGTCAATTTAGACCTAAGTAGAGTCCATGATGAGTTCATCTATCTAGATAAACCTTATCGCATCAGAAGGGAAGTGCTTCATGCAGTAACAAGATCGAGAATGGTTGGAGAAGTCCTAACAAAGAAAACAATTGAAAATGATGTAGTCACAAACTCACTAGTGTAACACCAAATGGATGGAGCCTAAGCTTTCAAGCCATTACAAACCCTATAGTGTGGTACAAAAATTGAGAGGACTTCACCACCGCAATAGCAATTCACATTACCTATCAGATGGTGGCAGAAGGGAAGAATTTTGACCTTTGTGAGCTAATGTAGGAGAAAATCATGGAGAACTTATAGAAAATAAAGACCTCATGCTACAAAATCTACTATAACACAATCAAAATATTCCTATTCTTCTACTTCTTCAACAAGCTTTCGATATTTAAAGGAAAAGCATGGAAAACCCGTCTATTGGTAGCTACTCAAATAAAGATGCACAATCACCAATTTCTAGACAAACAAATATATATCATGGCATACTAGGTCTTCTTCAAAGCTTCTAGAAACAAACGCAAGTGTTGGAGTAGATTTCATATGAGTTTTTAAAGCAATATATCAATACAATCACATTCCTGGTTGATAAGGATTACGCATACATGGAGGTGGTGAAGCCACAGATGACATGAATTCCTAAGCCTCCTTATGAGATATCATAGAAAGAGGTGGATTCTTATGCCAATAATATACTTGGTAAACTAAAATACCCAAATGTGGAGTTATTTGGGATGAATAAGGAGATTATAGATCAAATCAATAAGAAAAATTCCCAAGAAAAGTATGTTAAAAACAAAGAACAACTATAGAAGAAGTGGGGCATTCCCCCAAAATATACCGCATGACCATCTTCTTTTGCACCAGCTCTGATAACATGAACACATTCTGCAAGAAGGTCTAGAAGTTTACACGGAGCTTCTAGTAACCAATTTGAAGGTCTACCATACTCTTCTTAGATAGTAACAACTCTAGATGTACAAGAGATATCAGAGACACTAAATCAAATGAGTGCAGAGAAGAAAGGCCACAAGGAAAGGCCAAAACAAGTGGTGAAAAGGAAAATCATCACTTTTATGAAAGAAGAGGAAGAAGAAGTTGAGGAAGTTTAGAAACCTCTATAAAAGAGAAAAATGAAAGCACATATGATTTAAATCCAACAATAAAAAGTGGCAAAGCAACCACAATCACCCATAGATGTGATCGTGATTACCAACTTTGTCATCTACCACGGTATGCTTTCACAAGTATTATCCATGTATGAGGATTCAGACTCTAATAATAAGGATAGGATAATATAGAGTATGATATTGTATATAAATAAGTTTGATAAAATTTTGGAAGAATTGATCAAAGAATTTCCACAACCCATTATTGTCACAATCCAAGAGAAAAGGGAGAAATCCCTAAAAGAAGAAAAATAAATCAAAGAAAAAACAATCATAGGAGTAGGGCCAAATATTATCACAGATCAAAAGAAATAGTTGACACATTCCCAAAGCCCAAGAGCTCCAAAAAAAACAAAGGATCTAGACACTCTAATGGGGGGCCATCAAGAAGTAATTGCAAAGATACAAGAGGAAACCACCATAAAGAAGATAATGGATTTCATGCTAATAGAGGAAAGGGAAAATTAGCAAATCATAACATCCCCCACACACATTCCACCGAACATACAAGAAGAAGAGGAATGAGAGGATGAAGTAGAGGAGATAACTACATCAATGTCACTAATCCAATCCATCAAGGATTTTTTGGTGCAACAAAAATAACTACAGTGAGCACCCACTCCTCAACTCATACAAATTCCAATGATGGGCTCATAGGTTAATTTGATAAACCTCTCCCCATTACAAAAGTTACAACTGGTAGAGATATTCCATGCCAGCACTAGAGAAGAAATACTACAACACCATGTGGACAATGTGGAATAATTAGAGGAAGCAGTCTAGACATTGCAAAGTTGCATTCCTCATATTAAAAGGGACACTTTCATTCCACTACCACAACAAATCAAGTAGATAGTAGATGGCCTTCAATAAGACTTGAAGGAACAAAGGATAAAATAAGACAAGAGGCTCAATAAGAGATATTAAAAAGGAATACATAAAGATGTGTGGTATCCCACTCACAACTAGAAAAGCAATTTAAGAATGTGGAGAGAAACATAGAATAGGTTAATATTCTATACCAATTTGTTCTTCAATTCCCACCCTCAAAAAGACAATTAAAGATCAAATAGCATAGTTAGAGGGTCAAATAGTGCAAGTTGCATCATATGATCCATTGAAAGAAATGGATGAAGCAATAAGGGTACAACTTGAGAACACACATACTCAACGACAACAACCAAGACTAAAGGGAGAGCATAAAGATGCAAGTAAAACAACTCATAGAAATAGTTAGCGTCAAAATTGCATATTTATATGGAGTAATAGGAGAAAATAGGAGTGCATCCCAACAAATCTAGATCCCTTATACTCTTACAGAGGAAAAAGCCACCGTAATTAACACACAAGGTTACATAAAGGTGATACAGAAAGAAAAATAGTAGTGGGATACAACATTGGCACAATTGAAGGTTATCTATAAGCATATTCTCTTAGGTAATTGGAGCATGTCTTGAGGACAAGACATAATTTTGAAAGGGGATGATCTTGGAAGGGTATAAGACACATAGTAGAACCCACCACAACCCACCAAAAATAATGTGTAGAGCATTAGGTCAACAAAGAAGATAGGTTAAGGGGTGCCCTATAAGGATCACATCTTTATAAGAGACTAGGCATGGATATATGTATGTAATAGATAACAGAATAGAGAGATATCATAGAGATAGATAGAGAAAGAATTATAATGAAAAGCAGAGACTAAGACTTTCTTATGTAATGATTATATGTATATATATATGGAGTTATAAGGATTCAATGGATAGATGTGTTATAGAAACTACTATTTATGTTTAAGGTATAAATAAGTTACTATTAGATATATTTCATTACCACACTTACTCTTTTCTACCATTATACCCTTTAAGGTATAAATTGACTATATAAGGGATACAAGGATACAAATATTTGGACTATAATTCCCCAATTCCTCTTGTTAACAATTATTATTCTCAAGCTTCAACAGACATTGAGGTCATTTCTTCTCCTCTGCAAGAAGTAGCATCTACCCTCCTAGTATGGTTAAACCATACAATTAAAAAAAGGAAAAGGAAAATATCCTAGAATTAGAAGGGGATTTTTATATTATTGTGGAGGCATTCCAAGAACCCATTAGAAGAAAGAAAAGAGAAAGAAGGCTCTCCACAACTAGAATTGATGAACATGGTGTTGGAAGAATGAGTAGGTTATCTATTTGTTGTCATGGATGTCACCATGTTGGTAGCTTGGTCTGGTACTCTAAATCGGTGTGTATAACTGACTTATCTTCTCCGTGGTAGATCTGGTATTTTTGGTGCCTCTCTAATATTCTAGTCTGCATTTCTCCGCATTTGATTATTTCTGATTGTGGTTTTCGGAAATTACTTATGGATGTTAAAGGCATGCATGATCAGGTTATTTCATGCTTTGGTGCTCGTACGATGAAGTGACATTATTTTGTTGGTTGCGTTGAAGTCTATTTATGGCCGACTTGTCAAGATAATTTTGATATGATATGAAAAATTATGTGTGATCTATCTCTTGGTCCAAGCCTACATAATGTAATGTGCTAACAATTAAATTTCATTTTGGAAATATTTTGTGATCTATTGGATTTGATAGTTGATATATGTTATAAATGAATTGCATCTAATTAGGCCGACCTAATTGATGCTTGCGATGGAGATATATATATAAATATATGGCGAACAAGTGTGTGTGTGTAGACAATAGAGAAGAGATAGAAGAAATAGTGAGTGAGTAATGAATGTGAAGGTGTGATTAGAAAGGCAACAGTTGATGTAAAATGAGTGAAGAATGAAGGGTGTAAAGTCTGAATATTGAGCATCTCCGGAACTGTATCAACACATGATAGGTGCATCTTTCCAGTTCATTTTGGGTTATAAAGCCTTTTTGTTTTGTAAATCTTTGTAGGCAGTGAGCCTCCTTGTTGGATAGTGAGTCTTTTTGTAGGTAGTGAGCCTTTGTACTTGGATAGTGAGTCCTTCTTTTGGCAGTGAGCCTCTTTTGAAAATACTATATAGTGTGAGTTAACCCTCACGTGGTTTTTCCCTTATTGGGTTTTCCATGTAATAATTCGGTGTTCATTGTGTTAATTTACTTTCTGTTATTTGTGTTTCATGCTCATATTTAATAACCGAATAGTGTGGTTGAAGAATTGATAAGTGATAAAATTTTAAGTTTTAATTTGTGTGACAACTGATTCACCCCCCCTCTCAATTGTCCTACACCTATTTAACAATTGGTATCAAATCATTGGTTCCTTGGTGAAGAGCTTAACTACTTGAGGAGGATCCTAAAGGTTGGTTGAATGGATGGAAAAGGAGAGCTCTGGACTGATCTTGATAAAGTGGAAAGAGAAAACAGAGATCTGAAAGAGAATCTTGATGAAGCAAATGAATGTGTTTGGAAACTGAAGGAACAGTTGAAGAAATTTAAAGAAAGACATAGAGAAGTAAGTGAATAGCTAGAACAAGAGATAATTGAATAGAAAGTGACAATAGAAGAGAAGAATAGGATTGAAGAATGTTTGAATACAATGGTGTAGAACAAGTCTCATGAATGTTCTAGACTTAAGCAAGAGATACTAAACATAAGAGTGGAACTAGAGAAGGCTAAACTCTATGAGAATAATTTCAGATCTAGCTCTGGTAAACTTGAAGAATTGCTTGTAGGACAAAACTATGTAAAGAAAAAGATGGCTTAAGAGTTGATACAGGTGAAAGTTCTAAAGATGTGAAGAAGAATCAAGGTAAGAGGAAGTAGAGAAGGAATTTTGCAAGATGACCGGCTGTGAGACAACCAAATGCATAGAGGTACCCATATTTCAATGGTATTTGTTTTTCCTATAACAAATATGGTCATAGAGTAACTATATGCAAGAGTAGGATGAACCAATTTTCTAGTTCTCTTTTCAAAAAATGTTTTGAATGTCGGAAGATTGGGCATAAGGCTATAGAATGTAGATCTCAAGTGAGAATGATCATTTGGGTAATGAGGAACAGGTTTAATGAAGGAAGAATGAATAAATTCTTTAATGGCTACTGCTATCGAGGAATAATGGAGGACAGATTAATTAGAAAAGTGTGGTCTGTTATAACTACAACAAACCTAGACATGTACCTAAAGTTTGCAATAATAAGAAAGGAAAGAAGTCTGATCCGGAAGACAAGAGTGAACCGATAAAGAAGATTGACAAAGAAGAGATGGATAAGATATGGAAGAAGAAAGAAGAAGAAGAAAAACCTGACTCCTAATGTGCCTATGCCCTCATCCGGTAAAGATGACTTATTCAAAATTTAGACCTGGCATGGTCTTAGGGGGAGTATTATCAAAAGATTATGAAAACCCCCTAGAAGAATGGTGTGTCAAAGGCTAGCACATGGTTGGAATGTGAAGAATGATTATTCAAAGGATTTGGAAAAAAATCGGAGGATAATATGTTGGTATGAGGATTTGCAAACTGAATAAGGACTTTCTATGATAAGAAGACTGATTTTTGGTGTCTACCACATTTAATGTGTTTTAGGGTAAGTTCGATAGTGTATAAGATGAAGTTTGAAAGTATTTTTGGTTAAATCATTCTTTTAAAGAGCTTGAATAGAAGCCTAGAATGATCTTGGAGCTAGCCTGAAGCATTTCTAAAAGGAATTCGAAGAGATTATATCAAGTAATATAGAAACCTTTTCTCTGATTGCAAAAGGAAAGAAAATCAAAGAAGTTTCATTGAATCCCAAGAGAGCATAGCAATGGATAGTGGATCATTTGGTGTTACCCCTCTGAAGTTTAAAAGCATCGAATTAGAAGAATACAATCATAGGAAAATGAAAGGAATTGAACTAGGGTTGAGCAAAGTCAAATTACAAAACATAAAAACTCTAGGGATGGATTTATGGAGTGAATTTTTGTGGATTATAGATAAAGAGGTTATCTTGTTCTTGTTGAATCATTTTAAGGATGGAAGCATTGTTTTGGACAAACCCTATTTGATCTCGAAGGAAGCAATCAAAGCGATCACTGGATTATGCAGTGTTGGAAAACTCCCTGGAAAGAAAATTGTGAAGTATAAAGATGTGGAGGAGCTGAATGGAATTAGTAGAGATCTTAGAGAACCATTGATTGATACATTTGCTGACTCGACCGTTAGGTATGTTGCGTACGGTATTTCATACAAAATTTATTTCAAAAATCATGAAAGTTCAACTTTGGCTATTGTCGTACATACTGCTCACATGATGGTTAAGGAGAACAGATAGTTTAATTTATGTAGCTTGTTACTTGATAATTTTCTTGAAAATGTTTGAATGTCATTTGTTGAGAATTATCCCTTTTGTTTTGGATCCTTGCTAGTGTGTATGGTGTTTTACTTTCTGAATTATCTATTGGGAATAGATAGTGTGATGTGGGAATCTGGTATCCCTATTGGAAAGAAAATTTACAGATATCTAGAGTCTTTGGAAGATAATGTAAACATGTGCAAATCATAGTTCTCATCTTTGAAAGCAAACCCTTGCCCTAGTATATCTGCATCAATTCGATTTCAAGTGGGCTCTTCCTCTAGAAAAAGAGAATTGGAGGTTGTTATCAATTATTTCCCTCTAGAATCAAAAAAGAGAAAAGAGATAACTGAAGATATCATTGACATTTCGGATGAGAAGGAGAAAGAATCTCTGACTAGAACTGAATCCCCTGATCCTAATGACATCCAATCTATGATAGTTGAAGGAAAAATGAATAAGATTGGTGCACTATGGAATGTTACCTTGCCTATTGATAAACTGAAAATTGATGATGCTCTGGTAGAATATTTACTTCAGAAAGGTATTGAAGTATCTGTTGTTTTTTATTTCTTGCTAGAAAATCTGATTGAAATTGTTGAAGAAAGGATGTTGCTTGAAGGTTTAGAAGGACGTAAGATGGGAATCTTGGTTGAAAGGAGTTGTGAAAATGCTAAGTAGATATTGTCTAGATTTATTGTGGAAACAAAGAAGTGTATTAAAGAAATTTTAGATGCTTACAAGTATTTTCTTCGGTGGCCTATAGCTGTAGATAATTTCAGAAGCAGAATTGAAGCAATTGAAGCTGAAGTGAACAACATTGAAAAGAATTTCAATATATTTGAAGATAAAGGGAAGCAAAGAATAAGAGTTGGTGAACTACAGGTTGAACTAATCATTACACAAAGATAGAGAAATGATGTGACAAAAACCTTCTGGCTTCTTAAAGAAATTGTTGAAGTCCGGTTAGAGCATCTTTCTGAAATTCTTATTGATGAAGAAGATGTTGAGAAACAATTTTTCATTATAGATTGGTCACCCTCTTTTACTCTATTTGGATTATTGGAATTTACATGCACAATATTGGAGTCTTCTATATTCAATTGGAAGAAGTTATTTCCAGTTCTCACGGAAAGGTATAAGAAGGTATGTTGGTGAAGAATGTCATCTTCACTTAATTTTTGTATGCTTAAAAGTTTTGGATTATTGGAATTTTTTTAAGTTTTTGGAAATATTTTGAATTTTTTATGCCACCATGTTTACACTCATTTTTGGCACCCTTTTCCATTGATGTCAAAGGGGGAGAGTATTGGAGATAGTAGAGAAAGTTGGAGAAAGTTAAAAAAATTTGAGGAAAGAAGGAGAGTTTTGTTTACATGTTGCCATCAATGACAAAGGGGGAGATTGTTGGAAGAATGAGTAGGTTATCTATTTGTTGTCATTGATGTCACCATGTTGGTAGCTTGGTCTGGTACTCTAAACCAGTGTGTATAACTTACTTATCTTCTCCAGTGGTAGATCTGGTATTTTTAGTGCCTCTCTGGTATTCTAGTCCGCATTTCTCCGCAATTGATTATTTCTAATTGTGGTTTTAGGAAATTACTTATGGATGTTAAAGGCATGCATGATCAGATTATTTCATGCTCTGGTGCTTGTACGATGAAGTGACATTATTTTGTTGGTTGTGTTGAAGTCTATTTATGGCCGACTTGTCAAGATAATTTTGATATGATATGAAAACTTATGTGTGATCTATTTCTTGGTCCAAGCTGACATAATGTAACGTGCTAACGGTTAAATTGCATTTTGGAAATATTTTGAAATATTTTGTTATAAATGAATTGCATCTAATTAGGCCGACCTAATTGATGCTTTTGACAGAGATCAAATATAAATATATGTCAAACAGTTTTTGAAAATGTGTGTGTAGACAATAGAGAAGTGACAGAAGAAATAGTGAGAGAGTAATGAATGTGAAGGTGCGATCAGAAAGGAAGCGGTTGATGTGAAAATGAGTGAAGAAAGAAGGGTGTAAATTCTAAATATTGAGTATCTCCAGAACTATATCATCACATGATAGATGCATCTTTCCAATTCATTTTTTGTTGTAAAGCCTTATTCTGTTTTGTAAGTTCTTGTGTAGGTAGTGAGCCTCCCTGTTGGACAATGAGTCCTTTTTGTAGGTAGTGAGCCTTTGTAATTAGATAGTGAGTCCTTTTTAGTAGTGAGCCTCTTTTGAAAATACTATATAGTGTTAGTTAACCCTCACCATGGTTTTTCCCTTATTGGGTTTTCCACATAAAAATCTGGTGTTCATTGTGTTAATTTACTTTTTGTTATTTTTGTTTCATGCTCATATTTAATAACAGAATAGTGTGGTTGAAGAATTGATAAGTGATAAAGTTGTAAGTTTGAATTTGTGTGACAACTAATTCACCCCCCTCTCAATTGTCTTGCACCTATTTAACACATGGTAATATAATAGTACAAGTTTATATCCCCATGGTTCATAAAATAGAGTCAAATATGGTACTTAGGGATTACCAAATGCAACAAATAAACTCGAAAGACTAGAAAAGAGAAGAGGAAAAACAATCTTTGTAAATGGTTGTTTCAATCATCCTAAATAGAATACAAAAGAATGAGAACACTAAGGAAGAGATTAAGACTCAAGTTTCACAATTAACAGCTTATGTAAATTATCTAATTGGCCTAATTGATTATGATGTGCCTATACCAATCTTACAAATTTTGTTAAATAAGGATGCTTAGCATCCAAACCCCAAAGGGCTCCTTTTAAATGTTAAGGAATGGAGATAATATTTTCAAGCACTAGGGACAAGGGTAATAAAGAAGGCACTGAAATATTACCATTATATCAATGGTGAATCTAGTTTGGCTCATGAGATAGAGTTAGAAATAAATGAGAACTTACTCATGTGGGAAGATTGTCTTCTAATTTTGCAAAAACTAAGTTGCATCTACAAAAGAGCTTATAAAGGTGATAATGATTGAATAAACTAACCAATAAATTTGAAGGAATAGTTGAAGATTGGTCATTTGAGAGTCAAAGTACAGAAAAAGTGCAAAGATAAATTGAACAAAAATAAGGGACTAGTCGATCAAGATATAGTAAAGATTGAGCAATTCATTGAAAATATTGCTTGCATGTTTTAGGAAACCTAATCCATGGTAGCCTCCCCAACAAAGATAAAAAAAAAATGTAGATTATCTATAGGGTCTAGTATCCAAGGAATCCATTGACTAGATGATAAAGAAGAACATAAATATTCAAAGCTTTTAGGACGAGTTTATGGGTTTTGATGCGTTACAAGAAAAGCTCGAGGACTCTACCTTTTCATAAATAATTAAATGGCAATACTTGTAGACATGTAAAACTGACCTAACACTTATCACACAACCTAAATGATATTTTCTCATCATCAACATCATTATCATCTACTATCACTAAATTTTGCATCAATTACATCAAAAATCATAATTTCCTCTATAAATTGAATAATATTACATTATTTAATTAATTCACTATTTTATCACTTTTGACTAATTAAATAAATTTCATTTATTTAATAAGATCCTAATCTATCTTTATTCCTCTTGATTAATTAAATAATATCAATTATTTAATTATGTCGCTAATTTACGTTATTCTCCTAAATCAATTAAATTATTAAAACATAATTGTTTAATTAAATCACTTTCCCCTAAAACTTGAATAATTAAATAAATTATTCAAACATCATTCAAAAAAGGTCAAAAACAAAAAAATACAACTTTGTATGTAAAATTCAAACATGACTTGCATGTTCAAACTCAAAAGGATTAATTAATGAACCATAGATTTAAGGGGGTGGAAGGCTATGTCTCTTTTGCTCAATTAGGGTCTTTCACCTAATGGAAAAAGGTAGATCCCACACCCAAAATCTAGGTGGTTCACTCAAATAAGGGAATGTATGATGAAATTAAGACTAAATGCAATGATTGAAATGCAATAAATGAATGAAATATATTGATTAATAAATGGAAACTAAAGAATGCAACTTGTTTGAAAACACATTGTGTAATGCAAAAACACCTAGGAATGAATGCAAATTACAACAGAAATGCGGGAAACTAAAAGTGTTCACCTGAGATATTGATGAAGGCTAGAATTGACTTCTAAAATGTTGTTGATGTTGATTTTTAGGCCTGGTGGGACTCATTCGCCATTCTGGGTGAATCAGTCCCTATTTTGTAAAACTATTCTAAAACCCATTTCAGACAAAAGGGTATCCAAATATGTAAAAAACCCTGTTCAAGCCTAGAAATAGGAATCATTTTCCACTAATGGTGAATGATTCCACTTTTGAATTTTTAAATATTCAAAAGAGGAAACAGGAGATCCTGGTCTACACTTTGGTTCTCTACAGGTGTCTGCTTCCAAAACTCTAATTTCTGAACCCGAAAGTGACTTTTTGTTGATAATTTGCCTTGGAAAATGAAGACAAGACCTAAAAAACTTTGCAACTTGATTCTTAATGGTTTCCAAGCCTCCAAGATGTCTAAATCTACAAACACACAATAAGAGAAAGAGAAATGTTGGATGTTAGGGCATGGGGGTTTTCCTTGGTCAAACCCCTTTTAGGTAATTAAACCAAAATAGAGAAAGAATGTAATGAAACATGCAATAATGGAGTTTATTACCTTTCCATGATGATTGATCTTGAATTTTTGTAGCAAAACATGAAAAATCTACCCTTGAATGTCTTTGGAAGCTAACTTAATGACTTGTAATGATGAAACCCTAACTTGCTTGGCTTGATGGAGAAGATAGATGATGAATGAATTGTGAAAATGAGTTAATGGATGAATGGGGGTTGAAATGGATGGAAAAACACTTATTTATACACACTTATTCCCTAATAACCCAATAACACATCATCACAGACCTATATAAGGTCTTTTAGAATAAAAACCCGAAAGGAATTTTGAATTATTTTTAATTTGGAGCCAAGAGGGACTCATTTGCCACCCATGGCGAATGGGTCCCACCTTAGGCTTGTAAGTGGGTGTCAAGAATTAAGTCACATTTAATGTTGTTTGTTGGGTTTACATTCAAAAATACACTTAATTATGACTTATGAGTGCATAAAGGGGCCAAATAAAGCATAAGAAAGGTGTATATAGTGAAGGTAAGCCTAGAAAAGTGTGAAATCTTGTTACAAGTAATTACAACACTTTAAAATAGGACTTGATAAGGAATAAAAAGGGGATATTTAGATGAATTATAATGAGAAGAGTCTAGAAAAGTGTAGAAATTTGTTACAACACTTCATAAGACCTTCACAAGACATTAATAAATGCATTTTATTTAATTTGCAAGGGTTCAAGACCTAGTGTGGACATGTAGAACACCTCACAACACTAAATCAAGGCCTCATTAAGTCCAATTTATCATGAATTATTCCAATGTCAAGAAAGAGGTCCTTTTTTATGGTACAATTAACTAATTACCCTCACCTACTTTCATGATTGAGAAAATTACGGTCCCCCAATTGCTCACTCTAATTAGCTGACTGATTCATCTATTTTTTGACTGATTCATCTATTTTCTAACTGATTCATCTATTTCCTAACTGATTCATCTACTCCTCAATCCTATTGAAGGCTCATCATGATTTCCTCAATTCCACTGATTAGGTAATCTATTCCCTCTAATTGATCAATCAACATCCTTAATTGATTCAATCATAGAGGCTAACTGATCAATCTAAATCTTCTCAACATATTTCAACCATTGATTAGGATATTCTACTATGCGATCTCAATCATTCATCTCAAATCGTAAAATCTATATAACAATCTTCTTCATCCTAAAAAATGATCAAATATTTGACATCTTTTACACAATGAAGTAATTCCAAATTAATCATTGATTTCTTGGAAGCTTTTACATACATCTTCGATCAACAACATCACACTGTGAAGCTTTTGCAATGCACAAATGGATGCTTCACATTGATACAATGATCCAACATCATTGGGAATACACTTCAACATGGTATGGGTAACTTTATGTTTTATTGAATTCATTGTTCTTGTTTTTCAATTGCTTTCTTAAATTCTATATTTTGTATTGTTCATTTGTGAGTAATGGGTATGAATCTTAATCCTTGTTTTGAATTATATTTAGTTTAATTCATTTGACATTAATTATCTTATTGCATTATCTCAATTTCCCCCTTACACATTTGGGCACACCCAGTGGGACCTTGATCCTTAACACTAACATTTCCTTGAGTGTGTTTTGAACAGTTGTAGGTTCCAGAAATGCATTTGAAAAATCTTCATGCATAAGCTACAAAAGATTCACACAATTGCTCTGTCATTTCTTCCACAATCACTCTTTTCCCGACCGCTTTTGTAATTTCAACTGCATTTGCTAAAATAATAGGTTTTTTGTTGATTTTTCCAGCCACTTCTACTTGACAAATAGAGGTCACTTTTTATTTTTTCAATTGTTGTTGCTTATAATAGGGCTACTTTTGATTAAATTTTTTTCTTTTGCTCTATTATTTTTTTATCCGAAATCTAAAAAGAAGTTTTTCATTTTCTAATGCTAATGGGTGCTTGTTATTGATGTTTGTGTTTGCTAACTTTATTTGTGCAGCTCTTGCAGGATATGGTACATGTTACATGAAGAACAACTAACACTTTATTGTAGAGAAGGCAAACAGTCGAAGTCTAAATTTTTCAGAAGCTTTCATAGTTTAGGAATTTTTCAATTTGGTGCTTAACAAATGAACCCCACAAATCACATGCTTTCAATTGAGTGCTTAAAAAAAACATCTTTCAAAATATTTTTAGCTTAGGAAAAAAATTCAATTAATGCTTAAAAAGAATCTTTCAAAAGCTTTTTAGCTTAGGAAAATTGTCCAATTAGTGCTTAAAAAGAATATTTCAAAGGCTTTCTAGCTTAGGAAATTTTTTCAATTGGTGCTTAAAAATAATCTTTCAAAATATTTTTAGCTTAGAAAAAATTCCAATTGGTGCTATAAAAATGAATCCCACAAACTTACATGCTTTTGTTTTGGTGTTCTAAAAATATTTTTTTAAATCTTTCTTAGAATAGAACAACACTTCACTTTTGGTTCTCTAAAATGGAATATTATCTTTTTACCAAACGCTTTCAATATGTTGTTGAAACGAACAATTTAATTTTTTTGACCAATTAAGACAAGGATTGTAAGAAACACTCATTTTTGGGCTTAAAACTAGACAAATACTTTTTGATTTGCACATTGATACATAATTGCTTGAAATCTAGAACACTTCATTTTGGTGAACATAAAAAAATTACTATCTTGTACACATTTCATTTCCTTTTTTTGGATAGTGTCGTTTGACGGGTCTTAAAAAGAACATTGTAATGAAGTGTATACTGTACCTTCCATGTTTGGAAAACTAGGCATCTATCCTCTCCCCTCATGTCTTATGGCGATCTTGGGTGACGAAAAATATTTTGAGTTTCGCACTTGTTTTCATTTCAAAGCATTACCTTTAGAGGCCTTGCCTTTTGAGACACATCCCATGTTGGAGAACTCAAAGGCGACTCAAAGTGGTATTTCACTTGAGCCGCTATATAAATGTTCAAGGATAAATGTCAAATGACTTGCACCGACGATTACTTGTTCATCAGTTCCATTCATGAAATGGGAGGTACCTTGTGTATATCGTGCCCCGAGTAAGTTGGTTAAAGCCTTAAGTGGCTTGTTGGATGCTATCCAAGCATTGGATCCCCTGAGCATTACTAAGAACCAATATTGTAGAAGCCACCTTTTTAGCCAAAAACATTATTTGAAGTGGTGCATTGTAATTTACTTCTGAGAAGTTACTTACCTGGTCTGACTTATGCTTGATATTAAAACACTTTCCATTCATTGCATGTAAAATCATCCCTTCGAGCATGAGGTAATCCCACTTAAAAGAATGTGTATATCCCTAGGGTGTAAATTGTCTTCACTAAATTGCTAAATATCTCGATTACTTTGAAACATCAAACATTTGTTTGAATTAAAATGAACACATCAAAAAAAGCATTAAACATGGTTATCAAACTTCAAACCCTTTTGACTTAGTGTGAATACTTTGAAAAGAGCTCTATATTTCCACTCCTTAAGGATATCTTAAGATAATATCTCTAAAGGTTTCTTAATATTTAGGCTTAGATTTCAAATCACATTAAGAACAAAGTCAATATTGGAAAATATGGCTTTAGCATTTCACCTTCCACAAAATTTGAGCTTTTATGGAAACAAACATGCTTAAAGTTGTAGACATTTAGGGTCCAATAGTTTTGATTGTTGTGTTGCATGATATCACTTGCCAAAATTCTCAAAATCAGATCAAAATGAGACACCAAATCTGCAAATTTATCCAAATTGCTACCAACACAAAATTTGGAAAACAAATCTACATAGAATACCACTATTGCTATTGTTTCTACCACACTCGACCAAAAAATAGATGTAGTTGACCTAAAACAAGTTTCTTTTTCTCTTTGTCTTATGACATTCACTATTAAAAACCTGCCACTTTTGGAAAATAGAATGCACTTGACATAAAATTACTTCTTTTGATCTTATTATTACCGTAGTTGACACATTTTATCAACTGCAATTGACTTTAAACTAGCCACTTTTGACCAGAAATGTCACTTTTGCACTCACTATATACCAGTCATAAAACTTGAAATAGAAGCCGCTTTTGAGAAAACTTGCCACAGTTGCCTTTCAGATTTGGCTACAGTTGACCAAAATCTGGCTCCTTTTGACAAACATTATTGCTATTGTTCTAAAATTACCACTTTTTCCCTACTGTCTGGTGAAAATCACAATCTTACCTTAAATTGATTAAACTTTTTGAGAACAAAAATAGTTAGACTCCCAAAATACATCATAATACACATCGGTCCATCATCCATTTGCAAAAACAAACACTCCCACCTACTTCTTAAGATTCAAAATAAAAAACAAACAACTTGGATTATTCCTTCACTCAAACTTATAAGATATAGACATTTTCTTGAACCTCGAGGCTAGTTCAAGTAGATTTCCCACAACATATCCTCTATAGAAAAACAAAGTGAAATATCGATCCAAGTCTTTCAACATTTTGAGTCCCAAAAATAGCATCATTCACCAAACACCATTCACTTTATGACCATTTGATGTTGAATTGTTCTAGTTCAACAACCAAATCTTACGGCACCTATCATACAACCAAGTCTCATGCAAATTGAAGGTGAACAAACAGACATTATCAACAGCTTGAGAAGTTTCATATTTGAGAGAAATGAAACACCAACCCAGTGGAGAAATGCAGCTAATATCCTAGACAAAGAGGAATGAAAAGTAGATCTTGCGGCCAAAAGGCTCATATTACCACCTCCTACGTGGCAATAGATACCATCCTTTAAAAAAAAAATCCCAAAACACTCAAAAAAATAGAAAATCCCAAAAACAAAGCATTCTTTTATTCCATAGTTATAAATCACCAACTTCCACAAAATCTTGGCACTTCTTTATGACAACTACGCAATCACAACATAGAAAAAATATGGAAGCAAGCAAAATTAGTTCTAATGTGCCCCCAACAAACACCACAAACAACAAAAGTGACCCATGGGTTTATAGACCAAGTGACCTTATGACTCCTCGAAAGGAACCAGCATTCAAAGCAGCATCAAACCAACCACCAAGTGAGGAGAAGCTAATCCATAGACAACAAGAAATGATGGATAATTCAAGCCAAAACCCAAAGGACATGGTCGTAGAAGAAGTGGATAGTGAGGAATAATTAAAGATGATGAAGAATTCTTTCAACACTCCAACAATCCCAAGGTGCTTAAACTGATGGACAAAGTCCTAGGAAAGGATCCAAATACCTACTTCTTCAAATTAGCACAAAGTGGTGCTAAACTACCTATAGACTTTAATGTGGAAGGTCTTAAGGATCCTCATTTCATTCCCTTAGGGGATAAATCATTTTTGAGTGAAATACGCAAATCATTGGAGATTCTAAACATGCCACCAATCTTCTCACAAAGCAATGATCAACCAATGGACAACCCTTTGTTTAGGAAACCATCCCAAATCAAGCAAGCAGTAGTGGTCCAACTCAATACGTCCCCCAAAACACTTCATAAATTGACCCTTCATAAAATGTACAAAATCAACAAGGGAAATTTTCATAACAAAATTTGCAACAAGGTGTGCCACAAACAAACTACTTAGGAAACCTTCAAAAAAATCAACAACATCAACAAGGTGAGTCACATGGTACCCTTCCCAATCAACATGAACAAGGTGTGTCACAAGGTACCCTTTTCAATCAACAAGGTGTACCACATGGTACCCTTCCCAATCAACAATCCCAACAACAAGGTGTACCAACGACGCACTATCAAGGTAACCTTCCATACAATTCATCCCAACAACAAGGTGTACCACCAATGCACTATTAGGGTAACCTTCAATACAATTCACCCCAACAACAAGGTTTACCACTAATGCACTACCACGATAACCTTCAAAATAATTCAACCCAACAACAAGGTGTACCACTAATGCACTACTAGGGTACCCTTCAGCAGAATCAACTACAACAGGGTGTACCACCAATGCACTATCAAGGTTCACCTCTTCAACAAAATCAAGAAGGACCTAATCCTCCTTACATTCAACAAGGACTTAACCCTCCTTACAATCAACAAGGACCTAATCCTCCTTTCGTACAACAAGTACTTAACCCTCCTTCCACCCAACATGGTTACCAAGGTCCTATACCTACACAATACCCAACTTACGACCAAATGAACATCTTAGGACAAGGATACTATGCACAAGTTCCACAAAAAAATGTACCAAACACAGATGTAGGCATGCAACTACAAGCCCTAAATAAAAATATATTGGACATCTAGATTGGAAAACTAAAGAAGACCTATACTCTATAGGATATATGTCCATTCCCTTTTGATTGCTCTATTACTATGCTCCCCTTCCGAAAAAATTTGAAATACCAAAAATTGATAAATACAAGGTAAAGGGTGATCTGGTAGAGCATGTGTGAGATTTCTCGGTAGCTTGCATGGAAGTGCAAAACAATGATTCTTACTAATGAGAATTTTTCCACACAATATTACTAGTCACACTATGAAATGGATCTCACATCTACCACCAGGTATTAGGAGTTTTGATGAGTTGACTAACAAAATTGTGAATCACTTCTCATTCAACATAGAATAGGATGTCACCACCACTGACCTCTACAATATTAAACAAAGTCAAAGAGAATCCTTTACATCCTACCTACAAATATGGAGACATAAAGCTAGTAGGCGCAAGTGGCCTATTCCCGACAAAGAACTAGTGGATATCTTTGTTTCCAATGTCCAAGAGGAAATAAATTACCAACTCACCATGTTGTTCCCCAATAACTTTGAAGAGACTATTGAAAAGGTACTACACAACTATACTTCGTCTTCCAGGATGAAGACTAAGCTAAGGGGAAGGGGATGTAAGACCATGCCTCATATATACTTAATACAACCATAATTCATTCTATGTTTTTTCTTGAATTGATTATTAAGTATATTGTGGATAATAAATAAGGTGATCTCTTAGCAATATTCTTTCATATCATTTTGACATTATGTTCTTTTCTCACTACCATGAAGGTGGATTGCACTCATATACTTGGAATGAAAATTGAGATTCTAAATGGATTATTATATAGTTAAAGCTTAGAATGTTTAGCTAATAGATTATTGTGATAAACAATTGATACTTACTATCGTGTTGGTAATTTGCAGGAAGGAAATAGTGTCAGCATGAGAAGGGAGAACCGTCAAGAGAGAATCAAAATACTACTTCATGAAGATATAAATTTGACCCCATTCAGAGCCTAGAAACAAGTAGAGTTAATTTATTGGAGGACTAAGGTTGTGAGGGAATTTAGTTGGGATTCATGTGAGGTGTAAGTGGGGATTAGGTCTTGTAAACCCCTAGCTAATTTTGAAACTCGGATGGAACATTGAGTGGGATTTTAATGAAAGTTGTTGGTCAAATTTTTGGGTTAGGGTACAAAAATAAACCCCCTAGGGTCTATACCATAGCGGTAGGGGTCAAGTGGGTATATAATAGTTCCCCTAAATCATGATTTGACCCCTGAAAAGCTCTCATAATGGAGAGTGACTAATTTTGAGAAGAGGATGGGGTGGAAAGATAGAGTGGTTGTCCAAATGCATGTTCTCATTAATGGGGAAAGGATCTTCATTGATAGGGAGAGGTACACTCAACAACTTCCAATTCAAGAGTTGCAATTTGTGAAACTTCTATATATTGGGAGAGGAAGAAGAAGTGGGGTGTTACCCACTTCTCCTCTTGGAGAGCTTGAGTGGATAGGGTAGAGAGAAGGATAGAAGGAGAGGATTTCACTTCTTGTAAATACAATGACCAAGATGGCTTGGCTTGGAGAGGAAGGATGGATGCAAAAATTTAGTTCCACTATCTAAAGGAAAAGAGATAAGTTTTTCCTATTTCCATTTGCATTTGTTTTTTTGTTGTCAAATTTGGAATATAGTAGGGATCATGGTTGAAATATAGAGATTAAAGAACCTAAATACCTAAAACTTGTATTATGTTAGTCTTATTCCTTGTAAAAAAAGAAAATTGTGAAAGAGCTCCATGTATCATTGTGGAGCTAAGAGAATTGCTTGCTCGAGGGTATGGATAGAGCCCACGAGGCTCCATGAAGCCATTACGGTAGGGTGGAAAGCAAGCCCTTATAAATTGGTTTGTTATTTAGTCAATTTCTATGAGTTGTTGTAATGAGGAGAGTTTAAGAAAATACTCGGTCTTGTTGAAAAAGAAAATATTGTGCAGATGTAGTTGTGTTTCTTCCAATTGATCAATCAAGTTATTTATGGAAAAAATAAATAAACCTTGGAATCCCTTTTAGTTAATTAGAAGTGTTGTAACTTTATCATGAGTGAGATGAGTAGAAATATTCTTATGTAATGCAGACATATGTTATTTGAAAAGTTGTATATGATGTAAAGGAAGAATTCACCTCTGCTCCATAAGTCAAATAGCATTTTATATATATATAAGTTTTTTTTTCAATGTTTCAAAAGGGTACTAGACTTTGCTTAAAATAATAAATGATCATTTTATTCTTATCTTAATACAATATATGAACTTTAATCGAACACTACGATGATAGTTTCCCCTCTATCAAACGTAAATAATAGTGTGAGATATCAATAGTCATTCGACTTTAAGGGATCCTGCTATATGATACAAAGCAATTGCTCATTTCTAATAGGTCAAATACATAACTTAATGAAACTATTTAGACATGTTCATAGAAGTAGCATGCATTGCATTATAATCGAGTAGCTAGATACAAGAAAGAGAAAACCATCACTGTGGCTACAAGAGTTCTTGAGGGCCTTGATAAAATAGAAGATGCAGAAGATATTGTAACTACCCAAAGAACCTAACCCTTTGAGATAAAGATGAGGTTCCATATACAAGCATGAATTCTTTTTAATAGTTCTATTGTTCAATTCCATCACCTCTTCAAGCATCTACCCAGTCTGTAACAAAATGTTATGTTTAGTGCAGAATATGGGCATCTTTCAAGATGTAGCTAACATAGGAAGTAGATCAGATATTGTAGGATAAAATACCACAATCGACATACTTGCAAAATGAGAATCTCACACAAATATGACAACATTTTCATAGAGTATCTCAAGAGATGTCATCTCATGGATATGCAAAGATAAAATCTATGAGTCATCTAAACAATAATAATACTGTATCTACATTAGAAGAAAATTGTCACCCAAAAAATGAGGAATTCATAAGAAATATAAAGGAAACGCTGAACTGAATTGGATTATAAGAATAAGACCATGAGGAAGTCAGCGAGAGTGCACAAAAACACCAAATCATTCGTACGGAAAAAAAAAGAAGAAGAAGAAGAAGAAGAATCATCCTTCACGACAGAAAAAATGATGGAGAATGCAAGCTCATTCATTCATAGGTCAATATTGAGTGCTTTCCTCCATGATGAGTAGGGAAATACAGTAAGAGGTAGATGGGCCGATTCAAATCTGGAAATAGGGTTAATCTTTGGTTGAATGTATTTCATGGCATTGAGATTAGTTAGACTTTGTTGGTTGCAGAGATCTACGGAGCAGTTACAAGGACGAGGATTATAAATGCCACTTTCTTGTATGAGATTCACAATCTAAAAGTAGGTGTAGGATGTAACCCATCTCTATTCCTAAGCTGTCTGATTCTAAGCTTGAGCTAAGGTAAATTTTATCTTCTCAGGAGTATTGAAATCATAAAATAAAGTTGTTGTCAGATGTTAGATGAGAATGGAAAGCATGAAGCCAATGCCTCTTCCCATGACATACAAGCTTGTAACATAAAAAAATGCTTTTTCAATCTACCAATGGATTCTTCCTAGTTGCGTAAAGTGAGGAGAGTTCACATTTATTATCCCAAATATTGGTCATTAATCATAGAAGCAAAGAATGGTAGACGTATCAAATATCTTGCTGCACAAGCATACCTCTATAGGATAGGTGGCATGTAGAATAGTTTTAGGTCTTCTATGTAGAGATAAGAGAGAAAGAATAAACCTATAAGTAAGGTATTAAGCCTAGTCACACTTTATTTGTAAATACATTAGTACAATATGTGAGAAGTCAATAACTCAAAAGGGAAGTAGATTCATCATGCTACCAAATCATTTGTAAATAGAAAGATAAATCCAAAATATAAATGGGGTATTTGGTATTGCTTTAAGTGTAATGTCAATACAGGGAATGTCTGCATTAAAACAATGTTGTTAGGCATGGAAATAATAACCTTGGGTATTTGGTGGAAACATCCATAATGTTGCTAATGTCAGCCTAATACTATTAGCTTTGTATGAACATCATTGTTAACTACTGGCCACACCAGAGTATCAATGTAACCACTTAATTAAATAATGGAGTCAATGTATTAGATTTCAATTTTGTATTCATTAATGAAATCCTCAAACGTGGAGTTCTGCTAATCTCAAATTGTGATGAGAGGCTTTATTGCTCATAATAATAAAAATAGAAATAGAAATGAGATGATGAATATTAGTACTTAGTAATATAAATGTTGTCACTTGTAAAAGAAATTGTTTCATACCAACAATGGCAGTCGTAACTACTCTAGGTTAATATTTTTAACACGTGAGATAGAAGGACCATATCAATAATAATATTGATTAATATTAGTAAACCCTATGATCATCACTAATAAATTGACAATAATTATGTTGATCTCAATACAAATAAATTTTAACATCATCGAGGAGGTAAATATTAGTAATGATAGCATACTAAAAATAAATAAAGATTAAACGGATGTCTCCACATTTCAGTTTAATATTAATAACAATATTGGTTATTAATAATAATTATATTAATACTTATCTTTGTTCAGGGCCAGATTGAGTTCAAATTGGAGCCCAAACTAATTAGATATGAAAATATAAAGTTCCCTTTTGCGGATAAGAGTGAAAATATATTACCTGAAATGAGTAGTGAATGTTTCTAGTTGAATTTAATTGTGTTGATATTATAAACATCACGGTTGTTTCCAATAAAATACTCATTTTTACTATACCATTTAATTGCGTTGACATTATTACTATTATAAAATAAAACAAAATAAATTGTGACAGTTGTAATGCTTCAGTATGAAGTAATATTAATAAGTAAAAACTAATAATAATAAACAAATAAATAGCATATTAATTATTGGTTGGTAATAAACGATATTGGTCAATTTAGGTTTGAGGATAATGGTATTTCCAGTTAGCACAATCGTAAAAAAAATTGATGTTAATTGTTTAGAGGATTTGAATAATAATTGTGTTATCGTCATTAATAATATTATTATAAGCTTTATAATATTATTATATTGGTTATACAAAAATAAGCTTATCATTAATAAAGGAAGTTTGAAATTAAATTTGACATTAAATTTAAAATCTCATCGATTGGTTGGAAAGGACAATATTATCTTTGATATTTGAATGTTTAATATTAATATTTTGATGCATCCATATCTTGGTATTGTTACTTATCTCATAGAATAATAATTAGTAATAATATCATAATCACTCATAGTAATTATTGCAACAATATTACAAGTAAAATTGAAGCAGAGGTTGCCTATCATAGTATTAAAATAGCTAGGGATATGAGGATCTCTAAACTTTGGATAGAAGGTGATTCATTAAAACATTGTTAACTGCCTTATGAAAAAATATCCCCCTTCTTGGTCTATTAATAATTTTATATTAGATGCAATTTCTTTAAGTGACGAATTTGAAGAAATGTATATTTTTCATGCCTATAGAGAGGAAAATGTTCTCAATGATTGGATGGAAAATTATGGAGTGGCATTGGCCAAATCATGGAGGGAGGATGACATCCTTCCTATTGATTTAAGGAATCTAATTCATAATAATCTTCATTAATTTAGTTTTTCCCACCTCCTTTGGTTTGCATGGGTATCATGAAGTTTGCAGGTTGATTAGACTTTTCACTCAAGTGACGCTCATTAGGACTTGTGGCCTCATTCAGTTGAGTTTTTTAAGTATCCTCCTCATTATTTCCTTCGGCATTGCCCTCGATAGCTTCACATGCTTTCTGGATGTTATCCTAGCAATTGCTACTGGATTTTATTTTTTTGGTTGTGCTTTCCTTCTGCTAGTATTTTGATGGGTGGGGATAGGTGTTGAACGGAGCCTTTGTCTTGTGATTAAACTAGAGCCAATTCCAATGTTTAGGAAATCTTGCAAAGAGGTGGTGTTACTCCCTTCATGGAGAGATTGAATGGCTTTAAGTCCTTTGTGTCCAAGGATTTTGTTGACGCTTGGCATGGTCGGGTGCTAAGTATGTTTGGTAGGGATACTACCATTAATGAAGATTTTATTGTTGAGGTCACGAGTATGTCAATGGAAGGCAGAAAATTTTATAGGGATAAGAACATTTCGCAGTCGACCAAACAAAATTTTCTCTATGATAGAGAAAGGGATAAAATGGTTCGTTTGGACTATGGGGGCTATGATACAACCAAGATCAAACCAATTTGGTAGGAGGTTGCAGTGGCATTGATGCATTACTTCACCCTTGATGGAAAATATATGGTGTTCTATGGTCATCACTTTGTGTTGCTCAACCACTTTTTCCATGGTAAGTTGGTGTCTTTCCCTTTTTATCTATTGATGTCTCTGGAAGAGGGTATTTCAAATTTTAGGAAAAACCCTAGAAATCCCTTTTTGCATGAAGGTTTGATGTTGCTTATTGTTGAGTTTATCAAAGAAAATTGCATTGTTAGAACCCCTCGGTCCCCTATTCCTGAGAAGAAGGGGAAAGGAAGTGTGAAATGTAGGATTGAAGAAATTCAGGATTCTGAGGGTACAAAATTGGAGGAGCAGTTGGAGGGTTGGTCCAATGGATATGCTACCAATCTGGATTATACACCATCAATGGGTGGTGTTAAGCCCTCATCTTCCAAGGCTAACCTATGTGCTAAATGCAAGTTGAAGGTGATGGAGGGTGTTTTCGAGGGTTCTACTAGTAAGAGTTCTAAAGGTTGTGCTAAGGTTGTGGTTGATAAATTTCAAGAGGTGGCGAGGAATATTCAAGGTGATGATTTTGGGATTGGTAGGTCCCCTGTGGCTGGTAAGAGGAATTTGGTGGTCAATCTAGAAGACACTGCTCAAATGTATGTGTCTAAGGATAAGGGAAATTCCAAGCTCTTCTCTGAAGGTGTGCATGAGGAGGAGCCTCTGGTCGGTTCGCACCAGGGCAGGGGTGTGTTTTGGGGAGCGATGGATTTTTCTCAGGCATCAAGGTTGGTTAAAGAAGGGGCAGATATTTCTTTTAATCTGATTATGTGGCTTGTCCAAGAAGTTCAAGACCTCCACAACAAGCATGACACCATTGCCCATTGTAAAATTTCTACTCTGTGCAGTCTTAAGGAAAAGGAATCTATTTTTTGGCTTACCAGATCTTTAAATGCCAGTGTAGTTGTGTGACAGATGAGCTTTCTATTTTAAAGAGTGATTATGGTCTAAGGGAGGCTTTGTTGGAAAGATAGAACAAGCAGCTTTGTAGGGATTTGGACACGATCACAAACATTAGCAAAGAGAATTTGGAGGCCTCGGTTGAAGGTATGATTTTCCTTAATCAAAAGGAGAAGGAATTGACTAGGAAGGGGTTGTTTGATGACCATGTGGCTATGGAACGTGGGGAGGGTGCTGGGGTGGACGTGCATGCTACTGATTTGGAGGTTGGTCTGAGTGTTCATACTTAGAGCAAAACAAAGAAAGGTAAAAAGGACCCTACTAGGGATGTTGAGGAAATCATGGAGATGCATGACAGGCTGATGTCTAAGGATTTGGATGCAGCAAAAATTCTTAAGGAACTACTCTAATGGTCGTGGGGTGTGTCTTTCTATTTTTTGTGTTGGTTGTTTTAGTCTTATGAAGATCTGTTGATGGTCTTTTAATCAGCTAGTTTTTTGTGTTGTTGGGTGGTCAATTTACTATTTTATCGTTACTGCCACTTTCTTTTTTGTACAGGGTTTTAGATTCCCTTCAAAACCTGTTTATCATTAATCAAAAACAATATTACAAGTAAAATTAAATGGTGAGAATGTTTAAATATTGGTGAATAGGAGATACCTATATTAATGGTAAAGGGGGAGGAATGGTAACATTGAATTCTTTTTACTCTAATAACTACTTAAACAATAAATTTAAATAATTCTTGGTTACCATAATAATTATGTATAGGATAAATTTAAACAATTCTTTGTTACTGTAATAATTACTTAAATGGTAAATTTAAACAATTCTTTGTTATGGAATAATTTCTTAATTGGTAAATTTAGAGAAAATTGCAACAGTAAATTTGAATAATTCTTTGTTATGGTAATAATTGCTTAGTTGGTAAATCTAAAGAAAATCGCAACGGTAAATTTGAATAATTCTTTGTTACAATAATAATTGCTTAATTGATATTTGAAATAATTATTAAAATTACTATTTGAATAGCATTGGAATCTTTGTTATTAGTAACTACTAAAATAATGGGTGTGTGACCATTAACACCCAAAAAAAAACAATTATTAAATAAGTGGGGGTCATTTCTTAATAGTCTTGTTGGTATCAAGTAAACATCTCATGTTTCATTGGAAGATCCCTTACCTTGAACATTATAACAATGATGTTGGGATGATTAGTGTTATATCTTTAACTTTGGAAACGTAAATTAGTGCGATTTGTGGGTTCAAAAAAAAAATTGTTGGCTTTTACTAGCATAAAATTATGGACATGACAGACTACACATTGAAAGAGCTCTCATAGCATGGGGAGTCATTAAACAACCCTTCTAGTTCTAGTGACAAACCTAAGATTTGGGCCAAGAAAAAAATGTTACCAATGATGGAGTAGTTGATGCTAGAGTTGTATGGAATGTGTAAAATCCCAATGTATTGTGAAACAAACCTCAAGTTGCAAAAATGAGCTAAGCTCCCAACAATGTACAAAATAGTCAACTCATCTATGCCCAAAATAATCAATCGGATAACTAATTGACAAATAAGGGAGGACAACAAAGACAATATGACCAACCAAGGATGAAATTTACTCAATTAGGAGAAACACTTGAGACAATAATGCACAAATTAGTTCAAAGAAACCTCATCAAAGTCAACGAGCGTCCAAACTATGAAGAGCCAAGTTTTAAAACACCATGGTACAATGAGGACTTATGTGAGTTCCACAAGATCAAGGGACATATGATGAATAATTGCATGATACTTAAACATATGATACAGGACTTAATCAACAAAGGAGAAGTTTATATCGAACACCATCTTAGAAACAAAGACCTCGAAATCTACATGAATTCAATTCCTAACCATGCTAATAAAAATGACAAAGGGAAAGAACAAGACTATCACAATGCCAACTACACCTATGGTGACACCATCCTAGGTACCCTCTCCCAAGCAAATGACACTAGGGTCAATGTGTTAACTATATGAGGAAGGGACCCTGAATGTAATGTAGCTACCCATCAAGGGAAAGTCACAATAAAAGGAGCCCCACCTAAACCCACAACTAAGTCATCCAATGACTATAGTATTGTGGAACAATTAAGGAAGACTCCCACTTTGATCTCCATCCTAAAGCTGTTGAAATTATCGCCCACGCATAGAGAAATACTAGAGAAAGCTTTGGAAGTGCATCAATCCCTAATGACCTCAATCCTGATCAGTTTCAAGCCATGGTTGGAAAAATCATAGCCAATCATCATTTAGTCTTTTCTAAGAAAGACCTTCCACAGAATTCGTTCCACAACCAAGCCCTCTATATAGAGGTTAGTGTCCACAAGCATATGGTCTAAAGAGTATTGATAGAAAACAGTGTAGGTTTAAACATTTGTACCTTGAAATTTGTTAAATAGTTGGGGTATTTTGATGATGTAATTAACAAAGGAAAAATCATCACTATAAGGGCTTATGATGACCTAGAAAGAAATTCAAAATGGATAATCAGGCTACCTATACAAATAGGACCGGCAACAACAGAAACATTTCAAGTGCTAAACCTTGAGCTACCATATAACCTTCTTCTAGGATGCCCATGGATTCATGCATTACAAGCATTTCCTTTGATATTTCACCAGTGTCTAAAATTTCCTCTTGAAGGATAGGAGGTTACATTATATGTTGATCCTGAACCCTTCCACTACTGTGCAAAATTGGAGGAGAAATACAACAAAATCTATCGTATACCTAGTAATGACATATCATTTCACTCCTCATATGTTGACCCATCAACACTACCATCAACCTTAGCTAAACCCTCATCAAGTGAGAAACCAAAATTTGATCCCAAGATTCAAGTACTTGACAAAGGTAACGGGAACTATCATTTCAATCAAGCTTTTTGTATTGGAATGCTTCCCCCAACATAAAAGGTTTATGGAGGGCCTAAGGAGCTCAAACATGTTCAAGCAATAAAAATGGTAGCCAAACCAACAATCTTTACCAAATGGGGAGATATGAAGGATGAGGAAATATTCAAAGAGGACCTTTCGTTAATGATCTACAGAGAAGACCAAAAAGAACCAAAACAGCTACAACCCCTTCTAATTGATCCTAGCAGTAAAGGGTATCAGCTAGCTAAACAAATGGAAAACTTTGGAAAAGGTGGTCTTGGGAAACAAAAACAAGGAAAATGGGAACCTATTATAGTGGAATAGAGAAATAAGAACATGGGACTAGGTTATGGTTCAATAGACGTGGTTACTCCAAACACTAGACATGCCTCTTTTAAGAAAGGAGCTCCTTCTACTAACATTAATACATTGGATATCTACCATCTTATAGACAAAAATTTACCCATTGAGGACTTATTTAAAAGCTTTAACATAAGTGCATTCCCTATCTGACCTAGCAAACCTACATTCAAAGATTGTACTTATGAAATAGACTCTAATGAGTATGCATAGGATTCTCCTTCCTTTGTCACCTCTAGCGACGATGACCTAGATACCCAATGGTAGAATGATGCCAAAGCCATATTGACCATTTTGACTACTTTTGTAAGCTTTATAAATAACAATGATAGCCTACCCCTTTGCTACCCATAGTTAATAGATTGGGACCAACAACACTATATGCCTATTTTGGATCAATTCCAAAATGATGAAGCTATTGCAAAGTTATGGGACTTTGAACCGATATACCATTAGGAGATCATAACAGGGTTTGTCATGGAACTCAAATAGGAAGCATATTTCAAAGGGGAGATTGTGTCCTCTAGTCACAAAATTGAAAAAGACAATGTAAAAATAAAAATAAGATCCCCTAGGGAAAACCACGATGTCGCTCTATCGGATCCTAAAAAGAGAAAAATAAAGGATGAACCTAAGGGTGAAAACCTCCCCGAGGCACCTAAAGATGGAGGATTCAATCTCCCTATTTATGAATATTAAGAGAAGTCGACACTCCTAGTTGAAGAAGCGGAACCTATAAATGTTGGCACAATAGAAAAATCCAAGATCACATACCATGCAGCATCACTTGATCCTAAAGATAAAGTGAACTTCTCGGCATTCATCAATGAAAGGAAGATAAAATTTGCATGGACATATGTATACATGCCAAGGCTAGATCCAGCATTGATCGTACACCACCTAACCATATTTCATGGAGCTAAACCCATCAAGCAGAAACTATGAAAGATGCATCCCTAGATAGCACTTTTGGTAAAAGTAGAACTAAATAAATTGTTAGATGTTGGTTTCATCAAACCAATTGATTACCCTAAATGGATCTTGAATCTAGTACCAGTATCAAATCCCACTGGGGGTATAAAAATCTACACAAATTTTTGTTATCTAAACAAAGCTTGTCCAAAATATTACTTCCCTCTTCCAAGCATTGATATGATTGTAGATCTAACAGTAGGACATGAAATATTATTACTAATGGATAGAATTTCATGATATAATTAGATAAATATATCCCTTGAAGATCAACATAAAATAGTATTCACTTGTGCATGGGGGACCTTCTGCTAGAATGTCATGCCTTTCAATCTAAAGAATGTTGGAGTGACCTATCAGCGAGCAATGACTACAATCTTTCATAATATGTTGCATACAATTATGGAAGATTATGTGGATGGAATACTAGCGAAGTCCATAAAAATAGAAGACCATTTGATCAACCTTGCAAAAGTGTTTGACAGGCTTGAATAGTATAACTTGAGGCTCAATCCAAAAAAGTGTGTATTTAGAGTAACATCTGGAAAACTACTAGGGTACATAATATCAAGGAGAGGCATCGAAGTAGATCCTACAAAAGTAAAGGCCATATTAGAAATGCCTCCTCTAAAGACATTGAAGCAGCCCATAAGTCTACAAGGGAAACTACAGTCCATTAGGCGATTCATCGCACAATTGGAAAACAAGTGTCATTCGTTCACCCATCTCCTACACAATACATCACATTCAAGTGGGATGGAAGATGTGATCAAGTGTTCCAACAAGTCAAGGAGTATCTACTCACTCTAATACTAATCCCCCCTATTCTAGATAAAGCAATGATACTCTATGTCTCTACGAAACAAGTAGCATTAGGATCTCTCTTAGCATAGCTAGATGGTAATAACAAAGAAAGAGTGGTCTACTATATCAGCTGAACATTGATGGGATACAAATTAAAATATTATAAGAGTGTGTCTCTCAGTTGTCTTTGCGGAACAGAAGTTGAGACACTATATCTTGAACAAACAAGTAAAGCTAATCTAGAAAGTAGATCCACTAAAGTACCTATTAGCAAAAGTAGCTCTAACAAGAAGGATTGCAAAATGGGTGATGATTCTAAGTGATTTTGACATAGAGTATGTAGATAGGAGAGCCATCAAAGGATAGATCATAGCAGATCAACTAGTACAAGCACCAATGGAAGTTCACCAGCCTCTCATAATAGATTTTCTAGATGAAAGCATATTGCTAACAAAATAGACAATCCATTGGACTTTGTATTTTGACAAGTCCCACACTCAACATGGCTTAGGATCGAGTATATTATTTCTCACACCATAGGGAGATAGTATACCTAAGGCTTATAAAATTTCTTTTCCATGCAAAAATAATATCTCAGAGTATGATGCATTAATCACAAGATTGAAAATGGCCATCAAATGGAGGATTAAAGAACTGCGGGTTTATAGAGACTCTCAACTAGTAATCAAGCAAGTAAATGATGAGTATCAAACAAAAGATGACAAGTTGATGTCATAGGATGGTGGATAGTTTCAAGCAATATTTTTTCACTATCACTTTTTAATAGGTTCCCTAGATCAATAACAGAGCATATCGTTATGGAAATGATAGGTTCACTTCTCAATACTCCATAGAATATTTTTAAGTATGAATTCCTTGTGGAGAAACTACTCATGTTGGCGTTCAATATCCTGGAATCAAAACTAGTGTCTGTTGTTGTTGGTCCTAACTCACCATGGTACCATGATACATTTGACTATATCCAACATGGTACCATACCCCCTCACTCGACAACCACCCAAAAGAAAACCTTTACCCGTAGGACTTCTCAATTCATAGTCCTAGGAGACACCTTATATCATCAAAGTTTAGAGGGTACTTACTCCAATGTATTGATGCAGAAGAAGTGCAAACCACCCTTAAAGAGGTACACAAAGGTGTTTGTGTGTCCCACTCTAGTGGACCTAACCTAGCACAAAATTTACTATGAATAGGATACTATTGGCCCTCTATGGAACAAGAAGCTATTGCCTAGACAATGAAAAGTCACCAATGTCAGCAGCACAGTGACCTTATTCATGTACCAGTATAGGAGCTAAGACCTATTATGACACTATGGTATTTTTTTGTAGTGGGGATTAGACTTGGTAGGTATGATCTCTCCCACATATTCAAATGGGAATAAGTTCATTATTACCACAACTGAATACTTCATGAAGTGGATAGAAGCAATTTCATTAACCTACATCACCAATAAAAAGATCTCCAAGTTCATCCTAAAATATTTGATATGTTGATATGGTATTCCCCAAACCATCATAATAGACAATGGGACCATGTCCAAGAACCAATATGTCAAAGAGATTTGTTCCAAGTTCTCTATCCACCATAGACTCTCCGCACCCTACTACCCCCAAGGAAATGGTCAAGCTAAAGTTTCTAACAAAAGCATCCTAAAAATACTAAAGAAGACTATTAATGATGCCAGTAGTGATTGGAATCTATGACTAAACCCATCCCTATGGGCTTACTGAACTAGTATTCATACACCTATAGGTGCTACACCATTCTCCTTGGTCTACGGATCTGAGGTTGTCTTACCTATTGAATTCAAAATGCCTTAGCTACAAATATCACTAAAAGGCATGGTCAACAATGAAGAGTATCAGGTATCCAGATTAAATGAGTTGGAACTCCTAGATGAAAGGAATTTTAGTGTGTTAAACCATCTACATGTTTATTAGAATCAGCTCAAACAAAGCTACAATAAAAGGATCAAAAATAGAAACTTTTAGATTGGTGACTTGGTACTCAAAGAGAATCAGAAGGTACAGCTAATCAAGATGGAAAAGGCCAAGTTTGAACCCGATAGGTTAGGTCTATTCATCATCACAGCAAGCTATGGATTTGGTGCTTATCAATTGGCTACTCCTAAAGGGGAACCTTTAGCCGAACCACTGAACAGCAACCATCTCAAAAATTTATATACTTGAAACACATTAGAATACCCCAGGAAAAAGGGTAAATATAAAAATAAAATTAAAAAGCTAGAAAAACAGTAAAGGGAAATAAAACATTGTTTGAAAACCACTTTGTGGTGCTTATAAAATAGGTACTATAGTGAAAACTTGGTAAATATGTACTACATTTGAATAATACATGCATTGTTATCTATCAGCACTATCTAAAACATTCACCCATTCGTCCCATAATAAAACATGTGTCCAATCATGGCTTGATAATTGATTGAGTATTGAAACTTGCTACACCATCAACATCCATCTATTCTAAGGGAGGTAATCTTGTCTCAAATTGGGGGAAACTTCCTGAAACTAGTAGTCGATTGGATCCTTGTGGGCCCCATCATGGTCAAAAACTATCAAAATCAAAAACATATAGAAAACAAACAAAATCAAAACAAAGTCATAAAACATCAAAATCCAAAAAACATGTTATGCTTTGAGTCAACACTAGTCAAAATATGTGGTCTTTGTGTGTATAACGTAAGCAAGGCTTATCAGCCCTCGAGGCCTTAGATCAGTCCCCTTAGGTATCTATCATGCTTTCTTTCAACTTAGTCAAAAAATTCAAAATAAAAAACAATCACAAAACAAAAAAAATCAAAAACATGTTTATATCCAACCAAGCGAACTATGAGCCTCTACATGTACAACATAGGCAAGGCTTATCTTTGATGAGCCCCTGAGGCCCTAGGTTAGTCCCCTGAAAACAACAAAAACAACATCATATAAACTTAGAAAACCAAAAAGGTCCTACCTCCATCATCACCAACTGCAATAAACTTTTCATCCATAATAAACTATCATCACACTCACCCTTTGAAAACATAAACAACAAACAAAACAAGACTCAAAATTAAAAAAATTCTAAAGAGGAGATCGAAACGATTAGACCACTATCAAGTGAAAACAATTCCAAAGTGTTAACTACCTATCTATTGAAAATTCACCAACAACATCCTGAGATATGCCTTAATGGATCCATTCCTACAATAGACATCATCAACACTGGATAATAGCCTGAAAACTCAAAATAGATATGGAAAGTGATACTACAACATTGTTTGTCCCTTTATAGTCTTATCTTTTTTTTATTTAGTGCAATATCATATTCCCAAGATCTCTCGAGGATATCCATAAGGATTTAAAAAAGAAGGAATGGTGGTATTAATTGTCAATTTTTGTTGGTTCTATTTGTAAGATGTTTTTGTGATACTACCACAATGAATAATTTTTTTGTTTGGTGTATAGAAGTTGTTTTGAGACAATTTTTGTAGCAGTTCCATGTTAGGTATTCCATACCTCTCTGTGTAACTGGCCCAAAAAATTTTAACACAACTCAACCATGTATCCTAATAGGGTTTCCGTGTGTCTAGTATGAGTAAGAATATTCTTTGTATGTTGAGTCAAATTCCACGCAATGGATATAAAGACACCCCGGTTATTAATACCTCGGTGCATCATATTTGTTTGCTACATCAAAAAGGATTGTTAAAGATACAAAGCCTCTATGTAAATCAAAAGCAATTCATCAAAACTAACATCAAATTTATATTCATCATCCAACGTTTCTTCTAACTAACAACATCCATCTTGCATCCACAATATCATTAGTACCACATCCATCCTACATCCACAATATCATCAGTACATATCCTCATCATAATAAAGCAATAAAACATCATATATCAACATCTATCATATATCAACATCCATCATATGTCAACATCAATCATATAGATATATCGATCATCCATCCTTCCACATCATATGCATACATCAGAAAAGTACAAAAACATGTATAAGCATATATACATCATCATCCATAATCATCACATAACACATAATGAAGCCAAATCAAAACATGTATATCTCATATATATCATCATCAAACATGAGAAATTTTAGGTACATCATATAAACATATATGATATCATAATACAAAAAAATACATATATACGAGGCCTCAGCTAGGCCGATGAATGTATATACAAAATCATGTCTACAATATAAATCTCTGAACAATAAATAACATAAAGATCAAGTACAAGCACTCCTACTATCTACCTGGAGGTGGAGATATCTAATGGTCATGGCTCTGATGCGGAGAGGGTTATGGCATAATTGTACGATGATTAGGATATCTAATTGACTGATCCCTTGACTTAGCTCCACTAGTGGCTATGCTAGGTTCACTGATCCTGGGACATCTATGTGCTTGGGGAACCAATACCTCATACAGAGTTTGATAATAAGTGGCCTCTCTCATGTACTAATCCCACTCCACTCTGAGGGCATCACACTCTGATTTCAGGGTATCCCTCTTAGTTGTAATCACCTGTAACTATGCCTTAATAGCATGACATCATCCTCTCTCAGTGTCCCGCTCTTCCCTAAAATTGTTCCTCTCCTACCTAGTTGTGTCTCTCTTTGTATTCAGAGTAACAACCTGAGCCTCTATAGCTTGTCACTGCAAAACCTTTGCATCTCAAGCAGACATCAATTAAACTATCTAAGTTGTCATTGCTACATCATCAAGTGGTGAAAGACTCATAACCTGTGCCTGATCCTACTCTCCCAATAGCCGGTGCACCACCTGCAAGATCTGTAAAGCAAAGAGGAATTTGTCTAGCCCACCAGATAGTATGGTGTGGTACCAAGATCTGCATGACCAATAGGCCCCCCCATCCAAAGGGGACAAGTGGTCTAAACTTAGCAATAGCAGCATCACGATCATCCTATAAACCCCACACCCAAACCTCTTAGGTGGTCCTTCCAAAATGTGCTTTCTAATCATCCCCAAAATGACCCTATCTCTCACTGAACTGGTGACAAACACGATCAAGTAAATATCTATCTAGCAAAGAATGTACATAATCAATAAGCCAATGAGTCTATTTTCAATATGGGATTTACTCTTGGTCGTCATGCCAGGCATCACAATCCAAATACGGCCTCCAAAAAAAACTAGGCATATCATCTATAAGACAACACTAGTAATGTAGCTAACTAGACTAGGTTTAGTGAAGAAAATATTTGTATCTATAAGAGTAAGGATCCTCTGGATCCTAATCCAAAATTCCATCAAGTCTAATAACTGGGATGTGCTCCCAGGCCCATACATGAAGTAATGTCACACCAATAGAAATGGATCTACCTCCATGATAAGCGACCTCATGCATATATCAATATAAGTGAGCAAGGAGACATAATCCCCATGCATATCTAGTGTCATGCTCAAACATTTGCTCGATACATACACCCCAACCAATAGGAAACCGCCTACCTTGTCGATCAGCAATGACGAGCCTCGAGACCAAAGAACATAGAACCAATGAAATAGGCTTCGCACTGCCAACAAAAGGAGATAGGTTTATCTTTGACTCACAAACCTGAAGATTCCTAACACTAAGTACTTGAAACATAGCATGTATACCCCGTCGTACAGAATAGGTCACAAGCTCTTCATGAATAGGAACACGAAGAATTCTCCATACATCCTCCAAGGTAATGGAGGCCTCCCCAATAGGTAAGTGAAAGGACAATGTCTTAGAATGCCATCGCTCCACAAGAGAAATCATCATATCTCTATGACATCTAATCATGGGCATGTAGCAAATATGCCATAGCCCAATAGCGTCTAGCACATCTCACTCTAGCTCATGAAAACCAGTGATTAAATCAAATAGCACGTGTGGTCGTCACTCCCTCAAGTAAAGCGGTTTGAGAACCGCCTACAACCATTCAACCCATGACGTTAAGAATTTGCTACAAAAACACAAAACCAACCTATTATTGCAAAAAAACTAGCTCAAAATTCCACAAACAGCAAAAGTAGTCACTTTTTGTCAAACACGATGACTTTGTTGTCAAAAGCAGTCACTATTTTGTCAAAAGTGGTAAAGAAATCCAAAAGAGGTAAAAATGGAAAATGCAAACATATTTCTCAAATGTGAATTTTTTTTACAAGGGTGGACATTTCAAACCAAGAGTTAAAAGCAAAAATTTTAAGCATAAGCAAAAACAAAAGAAAAAAACTATATCAAAAGCAAAGGTTTATGTCAAGTGTGATCAGAAAACTCAAGAGCGGCACAGTTATAAACTATAAAAGTAGTCAAAATGATTCAAAAGCATGAAAAACACAAACCTACTGCTATCGCCTAAAAAAATTTCATGCATTAATTACTTAAAAATTACAAGATGAAAATAGGAAAGGAAAGGGTACATACCAGGGCACCAATGCCAGTAGGCCGCTCAAAATCACGAACCGCATCCATGTGATGTGGGGCTCCTCGAATCCTCACCATCGCTCATCAAAAATTGCAAAATCATGAAATCCAGAGGCAAGAAAATACAATAGGCTCATAATACAAATGAGGAAAATTAAACCCTATTACCTATTTTAACCCCCCAAACCCTAGTTTTTTACCTAGGAAACCCTCCCAAGTTGAAATTAGGAGCTCTCAGGAACATCTGAACTATCAACAAGGGTCCTATAAGCTTAAATTTTCATCCTCTACGCATTTGAACTGAAATTAAACGTTGTCACGAGCCCGAACTGAAAAATGATTTTTTGGCCAACCTCTCGAGGGGGCATCCCAACATCCTACCATCATTCCACTAATCACTAGGGCACAATGGGGCATATAAAAAATTTCAAATATTGATCTTAACGTTGAATTCTTTGAAACAAAGCAACCAATACTTTGTCTCAAAGAGGGGCAAAATGTAGACATGTAAAAATGACCTAACACTTACCACACATCTTAAATGATATTTTCTCATCATCAACATTATTATCATCTACTATCACTGCATTTTGCATCAATTACCTCAAAAACCCTAATTTCCTCTATTAATTGAATAATATTACATTATTTAATTAATTCACTATTTTATCACTTTTGACTAATTAAATAAATTTCATTTATTTAATAAGATCCTAATCTATCTTTGTTCCTCTTGATTAATTAAATAACATCAATTATTTAATTATATCACTAATTTACCTTATTCCTCTAAATCAATTAAATTATGAAAACATAATAGTTTAATTAAATCACTTTCCACTAAAACTTGAATAATTAAATAAATTATTCAAATATCATTCAAAAAAGGTCAAAAACAAACAAATACAACTTCTTTTGTAAAATTCAAACATGACTTGCACGTTCAAACTCAAAAGAATTAATTAATTAATTCAATTAATTAATTACTCTCACCCACTTTCATGATTGAGAAAATTACGGTCTCCCGATTGCTCACTCTAATTGGCTGACTGATTCGTCTATTTTCTGACTAATTCATCTATTTCTTGTTTGATTCATGTATTCCTCAACCCCATTGAGGGCTCATCATGATTTCCTCAATTACATTGATTAGGCAATCTATTTCCTCTTATTGATCAATCAACATCCTTAATTGATTCGATCATAGAGGCTAACTGAGCAATCTAAATCTTCTCAACATCTTTCAACCATTGATCGGGATATTCTACTACGTGATCTTGTTCGTTCATCTCAAATCGTAAAATCTATATAACAATCTTCTTCATCCTAAAAAATGATCGGAGAATTGACATCGTTTACACAATGAAGTAATACCAAATTAATTATTGATTTCTTGGAATCTTTTACATACATCTTCGATCAACAACATTTCACTTTGAAGCTTTTTCAATGCACAAATGGAGGTTTCGCATTGATACAACAATCCAACATCATTGCAAATACACTTTGACACAGGATGGGTAACTTTATGTTTTATTGAATTAATTGTTCTTTTTTTTCAATTGCTTTCTTGAATTCAGTATTTTGTATTGTTCATTTCATGAGTAATGGGTATGAATCTCAATCCTTGTTTTGAATTAGATTTAGTTTAATTCATTTGACATTGATTATCTTATTGCATTATCTTGATTTCCCCCTTACACAATACCATAAAGAATAAAATATGAACAACTTGAATGATTTTTTTAATGCTTTTATCACTTACCAAGCCTTATTTTAAAGTGTTGTAACAAAATTTCATGCTTTTCTAGGCTTTTCATCAATAATTTGACCCTTTCTTATGCTTATTGGCCCCATTATACACTTACAAGCCTTACTTAAGTGTATTTTTTAGAATAATTCCGTTAAACATCATTTAATACACCTTAATTTCCAACTCCCACTTAAAATGCCTAAGTGGGACCCATTCACCACTAGGGGTGAATGAGTCCCATTTGGCTCAAAAATCAAAATTTTGGCGGGATATCATTTTCTAAGACCTAAGGTTGGCCTATGATGTGGTATTTTCGGGAAATTTTTCATAATTGTGTATAAATATAGGGTTTTTCCTCTCATTTCATCCTCAATTTTTCTAATCATTCAAGCAATTATCAATCAATCACTTAAGCATTTTAGGCATTTTCAAGCATACATCCATTGGAGCTTCTACTTGCATATCTTCAGATTTCTACTTCAAGGGTTTGGTGAGTTGCAGCATTGCATGTTGTTCATTCATCGTTCTCTTTTCATTTCATTTCATTTTCAAGGGTTTAATTACCAAATTGGGGTTTGACCAAGGCAAACCCCTATTCACTAACCCTTAACACTTATTCCCCTCTTTGCATGTGTTTTGCAGGTCTTGTGTGCATATTTTTCAAAGAGAAAGGTGTGAAAAGTTGTCAGCAATTGGTAAAATTCATTCAAAGTGGTCAAATCCCTAAAAGAACCTTGGAGAACACCTACAAATCGGATTCTACAGTTTCAGAGATCTAAAAATCTGTAAGGAGCAGAAGTACATACTAGGAGCTATAGATTGTACTTTTGAATTTCCTGAAATCTGGAAGTGGACTAAGTCGCCATTAGTGGTGAATTAGTCCCACTACCAGGCTTGAAAAGTGGTTTCTGTAGTTTTGAGTACCCTTTTGTCTGAAACCTATTCTGGCAAAATTTCCTCGAAACAAGACTAAGTCACCCAGCTTGGCATATGTGTCCTAGTGGGCTTCAACAATGATTTTTGCAAGATTCCAAAACTCCTCTCCCTCATTTTCCAATTTCTAGGTGCACCTCTTCAATCTCATTAATTTATGTTACAGTTTACTTGCATTTTTAGTTCATTTTGCATATCATAGCGTGTTTTTAAACATTTTACATTTTCTTAGTTTTGCATTAATAATCAATCTCTTTTATCAGTTATTTGCATTTAGTACATTCCCCTTAGATAGATTTCAATCATCTTTGCATTGGAATCTCAAGGGCATATTCTTGAGTGAGCCATCAAGGTTTTTGGGATTCCTCTCTCCTTTTAGGTGCAAAACCCTAGAAGTTTAAGAGAGTCCCACATCCCAAAAATATTTGTTTCACTTTCATTTTAAATAAATTATAATAAATCAACATCCAAATTGCAATTTTTTTTATTTGGCGTGAGTTTTTAGTAGATTTGTAGTTGTCTTGGTTGGCTTTTAGTTATTCTTAGCTCAAGTTCTTGTTTATTTTTAGTTAGGGTTGATCGCCCAAGTTTGAACTCTAGAAGACTTATTTTAGATCCATAAGTTATAGAATGTGTGGTTCTTATACATTTTTTTTTCTTTTTGAAACATTTGAAGTATTGTAAATTTTTTTGAATACAAAAAATATATACATTTTTAGCATGATTATTTTCTACTGAATTTTGTGGATTTTGATATATAATCAAAGGATATTTCCTATTGTTAGAATATGAATTCTCAATCATTGGTGATGGTATGTTCATTTTTATTTTTCTGAGTTGAATAAACTAGTGAAATTATTGATTTATTATTATGGTGCATAAAGTCTTTCCTCAAATCAGCGCATACAATATGGTATTTTGATATGATACAACTTGAAAATTATGAATATTATATTTTTCCTTTGGTGATTGCATCGATGTTATGTATGATTGTGTGAATACTAATTATTTTATATTAATTTATTTATTTTTCCTAACCTTTTAGAATTTATACATTGAATGAAATTAATTATTATCTATTTTATTTGAATTATTTTCTAATCTATTACCCCAATCTTTTGTATTTTATTTTAATCAAATATTTTAGATAGTATTAGATCTTTGAGAGCAAGTGAATGTTTTAGATTTGTTGAATTTAGTGCGATTTCTATAAAATGAAATGGACATGAATTTGAAAAATGTAACTAGTATGTTAAGGATAGATCTACATTTTAGATAATTTTGATGTGCTTGAGATTATACATTCTGGAAGTCTAGGTTACTAGTAAAAAAGACCCTTGTTATTAATTGAACACATAGACCAGAAGGCTACCCATCATGGTCAATATCTATCCATAAAGGAACCTTGGATTATAAACCCCTAATTTATAAGAGGAGTAGTGATCCATCGTTACTCAGAGTTGGTTGTCTGAAAACCACCATCAACAAGCATGAATAGTATGATACCTATCATAATAATAGCAAGGGAGAGGCCTAACAGGTCCACTAAAACTATGACTAAAACTATGTGTCACATGTAGTGCATGAAGTAGACTTAAAACAAAATTTGAAAGTGCACAAGAAATTACATGTAACTGAAAAGGGTGTGCAAACCAAAGCACATAGGAATGACACAAGAATCACTAAGACTCATTATTATTGTGGAGGGACACTCACTTGAAAAAGGTGTGATTCCAAAATCTAATCCACTACACAACCCTCATGACACTTTATAATATGGTGTGAGTGTAAAATATGACACAAAATGATGTGGGAAATTCCCAAAAGCATGTACAAGAGTGTGGCACTTTATCACAATGTGTCTATAAATAAGAAAGTGTAGTCAAAATATGCTCAAAGTTCCCTAAAGGAAAAAATGATGGAAATACATATAGAATAACCCAAATGAGGCCATCCCACATAAATAAAAGGTTTTTAGGTGCCAAAATGTCCAAGAAATCAACCATGGTGTGAAAACACAAAAATCTAAATAAAATGTACCTAGGGAAAAACCTAGAAAAATTGCATGGGTAATTGTGAAGAGCCCTAAAATACCTTTTCATTGTCTCAAGAATCATAAATAATGGAGGAATTGGCCAAAACTTATGAGATCAAGAGATGAAAATGCACATCTAAATTCAAGACTATAAAATTCACTTTTTGTACCATCGACATGACCAATAATGCAAAGCAGTACCTGATTGCATAGAGGTGATACAGACCTACACAAGTGAAGGAATATTCTATTAAATATTCTTCCAAATCTATAATACCCTACAATAGTGTATGATCTATCATACTGTACAAATATGTACAAGCAAACTAATTTTGTATGATTGGATTGATTCTATACGATCATACGAAATATGTTTCTATAAAAAATCTAAAAACCTCAAAAATATTAAAAATATGAAATAGATTGAATAACCTAAGGAACTTTTTAAGAGAAAATCAAAGTCACATAGACTAGAAAAACATAAATGATTCAAACTAGATCTTTGAGAGATTATACAATGTCAATATGACAAAATTGCATTAAGAGCTTCCAAGATGAAAGTATGCAAATACAAGTTGGGTAGTGAGTTTATATAGAACTAAGGAGAGGATGGAGGTGGAAAATCAACCAATGAGAATTGATCGCCAATAACCACCAACATTAAATGAAGTCATGAAAAAGTAAATATCTACCCTTAAAAGGTGGAGGACAAATCATCACTTTATCTCATAGTTATTAAATGGATAACTCACTTTATTATACTAAGAAAGCTCAATAAATGTGTAGGAAAAACCTATAACTAAGGGAAAATTAAATATCCCACTAGGAAAATAAAAACCTACACTAACACCCCCCTTAAGTATAGCTTAGAAGGATGCAAAATATTATGGGTCCCAAAAAATGAGGCGATGTTAGGTACCCATGTACATATCAAATTCCCCCCCAAAGAAGAAGAAGCCCCCCATGAATAGAGAGAGAACACCCCCCATAATAGAGAGAGAGAGAATAGAAGAGGACTAAGTAGCCCCCTCTGAAGATGACACTAACTACACCCCAAGTAAAGCTTGCAAATGAAATTTTTCTTAGTGAATGGTTTGGTGAAGATGTCTACAGTCTAATATGAAGTTGGATAGTACTTAAGATCAATGATCTCATAATGAATCAACTCTTGAATGTAGTGAACATGGATCTTGATGTGCTTGGTCCTCTAATAATGAACTATATTGCAAGAGATATTAATAGCACTTTTTTTGTCATAATAGATGATTATGGGTTTTGAAAGTGAATGCCAAACTCAATGAGAATATTCTAAAGCCAAATGGCCTCAATAGTATCATTAATCACTCCTCACTACTCAACCTCTATAGATGAAAGAGCAATAGTAGACTTCTTTCTCAACCAACAAACTAGATTGGATCCAAGGGAGAAGCAATACCCTGAAGTAGACTTGCAATCCTAAGAATCAGTCACCCAATCTAAATTTGTGTCCCACCAAGTCAAAATCCACTCCTGTTGCATAATAATCCCATAATTGAGTACCCTTGATGTAGTGAAGAATCTGCTTAGCTTCCTTCTAGTGAAACTCATGTGGCTCTTGCATGAATCAAGAGACCATTCCTATTGCATATGAAATGTTGATCCTTGTATGATGCGGATAGATGATACTACCAACAAGTTGTTGATACAAAGTGCCATCCACCAAGGGTGAAGAACACTAAGCCTCAAGTTTGACCCTTGACAAGAATGGAGTCGATGTAGGATTACAATCATCCATGTGAAACCTCTAGACCATATCAAGTGTGTACTTAGGTTGTGTAAGAGAAATACTTTTAGAACACCGAGTGATCTTAATCCCCAAAAAAATGTGCAATAAGCCCAAGTCTGACATCAAAAACTAGTCATGAAGGGCGATTTTCAATGACCGAATGGTAGATGAGTGACTTCCTATGATCAACAAGTCATCGACGTAGAGAACCAAGAAGGTATGAGTATATCCTACTACAAAATATAGACATTAGGATTTGAATGGTATTGATTGAACCCCACTTTTAGAAGGAAGGATTCCATCTTGGTGTACTAAGCTCAAGGGACCTGTTTGAAGCCATAGAGAGAGTTCTAAAGATGACACACAAGTGAAGCATCCTGAACAATGTGGTTACTCCATGTATATCTCCTCCTGAAGATCACCATGAATAAAAAAACTCTTCATATCCATCTAATGAACTTCCCATCTATGTGTTGCAATGATAGCAAGAACAAGTCAAATGGAATTCATTATGGAAACTAGTGCAAAATTATTAGAGTGTCAATCCCTAGAACTTGGGAGAATCTTTTGGCAACCAGGTGAGCCTTATGTTTTTCAATCAATCCATCTATTATAAAAAAAATTGATAGACCCACTTGCATCAAACAAGTTTCCTTCCCTTAGGAAGTGGGATAAGATCCCAAGTGCAGTTCCTTTCAAAGGAACTCAACTCTTCTTACGTGGCTTCATCCCACTCGAGGACACCAGAAGCTTCCCAAAAGGTCTATGGATCATAATTTGAAGCAAGGAAGACATGTGGAGCATCCTAAAACTACGATCTTGTTCTCTTGTGATTTAAAGGATCCCCTACCCAATCCCCTACTGAGTGCACTATATATCAAGCCCAAGAGGCCCTATGGTTGGAGGAGGAGAGACAAGGGAGAATCACCATCCTCGGAAGGTGGATCATGTGTACCTTCATTAACACTATCATCAGATCAAGTGGAGGAAGAAGACTCATCATCATGATTGGAAGGACTATAATCATCTGAAGAACTATCATCATGATACAAGGACTCCAATCTAATGGTTGTGGGAGAAGTGTTGAGAGAAGAATTGTAAGGACTCTCTTCAAAACAAGCACTCCTCTTAATGAACAACTCATGTATAGTAGGATGAAGAATCCTGCAACTTTGATATCATTTGGGTAACCAACAAATATGCAAGGCTTGCTCTATGGATCCATAGCCTTACATTTCTCCACTAGAATGTGGGCCCATGCACTTGATCCAAACACTCGAAAGTGCTTAACTAACAATTTCCAACCTTAGTTTCCAACTGGTCTAAGCTTGAAAAGGTGTTACCCCCTTCACAGCTTTGTGAAGAACATGGTTTTAGATATAACACACAAAATTAATGGCTTCTACCTAGAAAAGTGGTGCCAAAGACTTGGGTTGAATAATATAATTGGCTATCTCTTTCAAGGACTGATTCTTCCATTTAGAAACTTCATTATGTTGTGGATTGTAGAGAACTCTATGCTTTAAATCAATACCCTCTAAAGCACAATACTACACAAACCTATGGTTGACATATTCCCCCCATTATTTGTACATAGAACTTTGATAGATTTTCCAAATTTTTTTCTATAAAATCTTTGTACTCCAAGAATGAATCAAAGACATCAAACTTATACTTAAGAAAATATAAAATGGTGTACCTAGAATATCGAGCTCTATTGAAAGATGGTTGTGGAAATGACCCTACCAAATCACTGTGCACCAACTCCAAAAGATGTGTATGTCCAAGCTTTTCCTTTGTCAAACTTATCTTTAGGATTCTTTCCAAGAATGCATCCTTGACAAAAACCATCAGAAAAGCAAACTATCAACAATCCTGTAATAATGTCATGTTGATTGAGCTACTACAAGTAGCAATAGTTTAAGTGGCCAAACCATAGATTCCACAAATTACTCACATTATCTGAATGAGTGAGTAGAACATATGAAGGTGGATCAGGAACAAAGTGAGAGAACAAATAAATCTGAGAAGGATGGTCTACTCTCCCAACTTCAACTGTAGAGTTATTGTGCAACTCATGAATCACCACTAAATCAAGAGGACTATGGATGTCTTGTAATAATTCATTAGACTCTTTTGAGGAAGTAACACTGAACTCTAAAGTAGCAATAGATGCAAGGAAAAAAGAATGGTCCTCAAAGAGAAGACATATGTCCTTAATAGTGACATCTAGATCCAAAATGAGGGACCCTACAAACAAACAAGAGATATCTAGTAGAAATTTGTCCTAGTGGACTAAATCCAGAAGACATAAATGACCCTGCTACAAAGAACCACTAGAAGGTTTTGAAGAAGCATCTCTAGAATTTTAATCTGCAACACATGAATGAAATGTGATCTCAACATGAGGATGAGAAGCAAGAAGATAAGTCTCTATGTCATATGAACATTCAAGACCTGCATAATACTTAATCTCCTCTAAAGTAGCATCATCAAAGGGTATATTATATGTATCATCAACTGGAATGAGGAAATCTAAAGTAGGATCATCTAGGAATGGAGAAACATGAGGATCTCCAAACATCTTCCAGACCTTGATCTAAAGTGTACAAGGACATTCAATATCCACTATATCCCACATAGTATTATTATCAACTAAACCGAAGGAAATAGGGTTCCACATTTTGGGAGATGGAACAATTAGGGGTCCTATTTCACTCTAGTTCATTAAAGGAAACCCTAGAGGTATCAACCCAATGATTCAATTGAGGGAAGGGGTTGCTACAAGGTTTCCTTAGGTGTGATTAAAAGGGGTTCACCACTAAGCAAATGCTTAGAAAGAAGGAAATGAAAGCAATATGCAATCTAGCTTTGTAACCTAGAAAATGAAATTGAAAAATCATAATAAAAAACTAGAGATAAATATAGAAGCACCTAGAAAACTGAAGATGCCTGAAACAAGGTCTACAATTCTAAAATTTTGACTTTTTTTGTGCACTGGGACTCATACACTAGATTGGGCGATTTAGTCCCAGTTTAGGGTTTTTGGCTAAATCTGGAGTCTGAAACTGGTAAATCAGGACCTAAATAAATGTATTGAAAATGTGTATACTAAGACTCATACACCTAAGGTGGTGATTTAGTCCCACTATTAGGGTTTATCTAAAACTTCTATATCCTTGAGTGATCTTCTGTAGTTTCTCTCATGTCTGATCTTCAAGTTTGAAAGTACGAATTTTCATCTGTAGGTGAGTTCCTATGAAGATGACAACCTCTTGACAACCTTGAAAACTTTCTTCAATCTTGCAACTTTGTCTTCAAAGGATCTTCAAGCTCCAATTCACCTAAATCTGCAATCACACATGAAGAGGGAAAAATGTTGATTTGTTAGTCGATAGGGGTTTGCCTTGTTCAAACCCTATTTTGGTAATCAAACCTTGAAATGAAATAGAAAATCATGTAGGAATGATTAATGAACAAATTTAATGTTGCAACTCACCAAAACCCTTGGAATAAAGGCTACAATCTTGTATGAAATGGCTAGCATGAATGTAGATCTTGACTTTTGATTGTTGATATGAGATAATGTCCTTGAATGCTTGCTTGAATCATGAAAACTTACATCACAAATGTTAGCTCACAAACACACGTGATGCATGAAGACTTTCACATGATGCTTGAATATTGAATGTAGCTCCAAATGCTTGATAATCAACTCTTGAATTCTCTTCATCTCATAAACTTGCTATAGGAATGCTTGTATAAAACTTCTAGATTGCTTGTTAGGAGAAATATGTGAAATAGCCTTGTATTATACTTGTTTATGCAAAATTTCTTGAAATTACAACACTAGAAGCCAACATCAAATCTAAGAGAATAAAATCTCACCAGGAATTGACTTCAAAATAGGTCCAAGCTAAAGCAGGACTCATACACCAGTTGGGGTGTATGAGTCCTAGTAGCCTAAGCTTGGGAAACAAATTTCAAGAAATTTTAAGTTCAATGCAATATTCGGGATCATGCCCCAAAACCTAGGTGGGACCCATATGCCCAAGGTGGTGTATGAGTCCCAAATCACTAGATCTAGAACACACAACCCAAAAACATGAATTATGATTAGTCATTAGTTAAGATTCAGGATTATCCTTAGAGAAATGCATTAAATAAGGCTTGTGGATGCAAAATAGGACTAGATAAGTCATAAAGAAGCCCAATTTTAGCAGGGAGGGCCCAAACAAGTGTGAAAATGTAAAGGGATACATTTTTCTACACTACATCAACATGAGAACCAATCAATCCTAATACATGATCAATTTTATTACCCCACACTGATTTCCTTCTAGGTGTGTTTGGTTCAATGATACCATAAAGGTAAGGAAAAAGTTTTAACCATCTGAGATGGGTTAGAATACCATTTTTTCAAGACTCATAATAGGATTTATCTAGGATTATCACAAAAGGGTGAACAAAAAAAACCTATGATACAATCCTCAAATGGTTACAAGAGAACACCAATACGACTCCACCTAATTAATCAGTATAAAAAAAACACCCCCTAAATATTATAATGTTGGCACTTTATAGTTCAATGCAATTTCAATTCCTTTTTCAAGATATAATGCTTAATGGGCTCAAAATAGTCAAAATTAAAAATTATAATACAAAACAAAAAAAAAAGACAAAATATGGAAAAAATATCCTTATATTTATGTAGTTCTCTTCACCACCTTTCCAATGCCTATTCATTTCTGAAAATCAAAGCATTGAGGTGAAAGTTATGGCCTATTGAAGAAATTATCAATAAACAGCTTCAAACTAAAATATAGTACAAAATGAAAAAAAAAAATTAGTACCTCAGTGGATGGAAAGTGCTCATCTCCAACTTTTCGGTGATATCTCATTTTCAAAAATGAACACCATGGCAAAAAGTTATGATTTTTTTAAAAGGCCCAATTTTCCCTATTGGAGAGTCATGGTGGCCCCCTAGTAGCTCTTTGGCAGTGTCACTACTAGGTGGCAGACTGATAGTGTAGGGGTGGTGAAATCCAGCAATTAATGTGCTATTTACTGCTAACATCTAGTGTGTTGGATGTTGTGGTTGTGTTGATGATATGTGGTTGTCATTGATGTCAACACTATTAGCATTTGATGTATTCAAGGTTGTATATGTCGAGGATATTGAGAAAATTATAAAAGAAAGTATTGCAGGTTAGTGGAACTGTGAAGGTCATGAAGGTGTCTTGTTTTGTATGTTGAAGATCAATTGTTGTAGATTATAGGGTCTATTGTTGAGTGTATCTAGTCCATCCTTGAGAATTTTTAGAGGTTCATATCAAGATTTGTTCAAATTATGAAGATTTGTGTTTTGACAGTGTTTATGTGGTCTCTGTCAGTGTTCTTGATTAAATTTGGCATAATTCTAGTAATTCTGGTTGTTATAGATGTTTCTCTATTGTTTCATGGTGTTCTTGGATGTTTCTAGATCATTCTCTATCTTTTTGGTACGTCCACATTGATCGGTGTGCTCGCGGTCGAAGATTTTTCTCTGTATGTTCAATTTTTCATGTTCTTGGCTGACATGATGGGTGTAACGTGTTGTGGATCCTTGGAGATTAAAATTTGAATGTTTGGCACACTTGAAGATATTTTTTTCGGTCTTATCATGATATTAGCCGATGGTGTTTGATCCACATCAAAAAAAAATTGTAAATTTGGGCTAACATTGAAAATATGTTTTATATTTTTGGCCGACTAAGTTGTTGATGTAATCTCATGTTGCGGATATATAAGAGTGATTATTTCATCGATGTAAAGTGTGCTCGGTGTGCTCCCATGTGTGTATGTGTGAATATCATTTGATTGTAGAGCAAGTGTGAAGAAGATTGAGTGAAGTGTGAAGAAGTTTGAGCGAAGAGTGAAGAAGGTTTTTTGTGCTTAACTGGAACTGTAATCAGGCTTGTAAAGAAGCTATTTTCTCAGTTCACATTTTGGATGGTTTTAACCAAAACCTTTCTTTAGACAGTGAGTCCTCTTTTGTATTTGAGTAGTGAGCTCTAGGAAGTGTTCCTGAATGCATGTGCATTCCCATTATTTCTCATTATACTTTTAATAGGGTATAATATTGCGGACTAACCTCCACCGTGGTTTTTCCCCTAACAGGGTTTCCACGTAAAAAAAATTGGTGTTCTCTATGTTTCTAATGTGTTGAATTTTTATGGTTTATTGCTTATTCATTAGATCTGATATTGAGTCAAATAAATTTTGAAAAGGTTTAAGTATTCGGTGACAACCGATTCACCCCCCCTCTCAATTGTTTGTCCTTGTTTTTCCAACAATTGGTATCAAAGCAGGTTCCTCTGAAGAAGTTTAAAAGATTGAGGTGATCTGAGATGGCATCATATAAGAAGGACAGTCCTAGATTTGATGGAACAAATTAATCATTGTGCAAAGCTCGGATGGAGTTTCATTTGAAGTGTATTGGTGAACCCTTCTGAAAAATTACAAAGAACAAATATGTTATTCCTCATAATGGTCCTTCCACTACTGATGAGATTAAAGAGGCAGAGAATAATGTCAGGGCTATGGAAGCTTTGCTGAGTGCTTTAACAAATTCAAAAATGAAAAATGTGTTAGGTTTGAAGACAACTCATGAGATGTGGATGAAGCTGGAAACTTTGTATGAAGGAGATGTACAAGTGAAGATGTCTAAGCTACAGATTCTGAAAGGCAAGTATGAAAATATGAAGATGGGTGAAGATGAAAATATTTCTTCTTTTATGAAAAGAGTAAATGAACTAGTGATGGGTATTAGATGTGTTGGTGGTACCCTGGATAAGGAAGAAATTGTGGCTAAAGTGCCCAGATCATTGCCTCCCTCCTACAAAGCAAAGGCTCATGCTATTGAAGAAACCAAATCATTAACGAATGTGACAAGGGACACACTGATTGGTAAACTTGTTGATGAGCCTTAAATATGCTCATAGTTTGAAACTTTTGATACTCTTACTTTTTGTTATTAATAGTTGTTTAAACCTGTTGATTAAAGATTTTTCAGGTGGTATCCTGTAGCAACGAATTTCATATTCTTGTAGCTTGACAACTTTATTAATTACCTTTTTGACCTCCCGCATGGCTGATGTATGCTTATTATTTTGGATAATGGAATAGGATTAACGTGTGATTAATGAATGGATGTCGTGTCACTTGTGTGTATGCTTTCCTTTGCCTATGTCACTTATTGCAGGTTGTTGGATTTAGAATATATGTTCCGTGGATTTAGAATGTATTTATGATCATGACTCCCTCTGTTAGTTAGTTTGTTGTCTTTTTCATTTAAATAATCATTCCTCCTGCATGAGTGAATGAGGATGAAACAGTATGTGTTAAAATTAAGTTGAATAAGCAATAGAGTTCTGTGTTAAGTTTTATTTTCAAACAGAGTAATCAATGTATCCTGGTTCTGAATATGAATAAAATTCAATGAAGCTTTGAGTCAACTTATTGTGTAATCTAGTTGATGCTTGCTAAGGGGGCCCACTTAGTAAGTATTTTGTAGCAAGTTATTGTGGTTAATTGTTCATTTCATGTTGATTACTAGTTAGAATCTATTTTTGTAGATTTCAACATAAACTCAGCCTTGTATTGTTCCTACAGCATCGGGAATCCATCCATGTGTCTATTCCTGCAGCATAAGGCCAATTCATAGTTTGTCCTTTAATAATAGTTGCTATGATTTTTTTTTTAGCCGAGTTGTGTTTGAGTTAAAAAGCTTTGTGTTGCACTTCTTTTAAGCATTTTTTTTCTATAGATGGTGACTGGAAACTAGTTCTTAGTGCACATATCGTGCTACTCCATTTCAAGTATACGTCCCCTAGTTTGATAAAGTAAATGAATGACCATGAGAAGATGTTAGTCGCCTGTTGGAATGTCCAATTCCCAGGTTTAGTTCTGTTGTGACTTTTATATCCTTTTGTGGGCGTGACCATTTTTGGCGCTATTGTTAGGGATGGTGTCAATCTAAGAACCTGCTATAGTCATTGTTAGCAATAGTTTAGTCAGTTTTTCAAAATCTTTTAAAATACCATTCCTTTTCATTGCATGCATAGAAGGAGAGACGCTTAGGGAAGATTTCTCCCCAACCTACCATTCATTGCCAAGAAAATTGAACCAGCTTATAGCCTATTTGAAGATGAAGGAGACTTAGATATTGACCCATTTGTTGAAGACCTGTGTGCTGACTTGCTATTCGGCCTATTTGACAAAGAACCTGAAGAAAACCCATTTTCTCCTATACTTGGTCAGGTGAACATGGCACGTAATCCACCGAATCGACCTCCTACTTTTGAATTTCCCATTACTCCTCAACAAAACAATGACAACCTTAAGAATATTCCTTCTTCATTACTTCCCAAGTTCTATGGCTTAGTCACAGAAGACCCAGAGACCTTCTTGTTTGAGTTTGATATCCTCTGTCGCAGTTATGACTACGCCTCAGATGCTCACAAACTAAAATTGTTTCCTGCTAACTTGAAGGAGGGAGCTCTTAGATGGTTCATGAGTCTGGGAAGGGGTGTTGTCGATAGTTGGCCAGTCATGCAAACAAAATTTCTTGAAAAATACAAGGAATATTGTAAGAGTGGCAATAAAGGTGATGATATATTTTGAATTCAACAAAAGGAAGATGAAAGTCTGGAGGATTATATATCAAGATTCTTGTTTTCTCTGAAAAATAATTTAGACCATACTCTTAATAAAGAATCTCATAAATTACTTTTTCTAAGGGGAATCAATGATACCTCCATAGATGCCTTGGACCTGATGGGAGGCAGTGATATCACTCAAGCATCTTGGGACAATCTCATGAAGATATGTCTCAATTACTCCCGAGCAAATGTAAAGAAGGGTAGAGGTCATCAAGCTACAGTGGGAAAGTCTTCTTCCAGTGGAGTTTCCCAGATGGAGATCACAAATTTGTTGTCTGATTTCAAGCAGGATATCATTGACAATATGGCTACACAACTGGACACTATGCAAGCTCAGAAGAAACATGAGGAAGCTGAAGCAATCTTGGCCAAGTTTTGTCCACACTGCAGACAGAAGAAACGTGACTGTAGATGCAAGATGGTGGCTAATCTGGAAGCTAAGCAATTACCTACTGACTTCAAGCTAGTAGAAGGTGATGATGATCAAGTGTTCTTCGTTGCACAAAGGAGACCATGGGCTCAAAGATAAGGTATGTCTCAAGACCCTTTGACTTTTGGTAATCCTTATTCTAGCTATAGTAACCAATGGCAACCTACATATGGACCATCACCACCTTGGAATACATCTCAACCACCTTGGCCTAACTATCAGGCCCCTCAATGGCAATCTCCTCAAGGAGGTTGGCAGCAGCCATAAGGATAATAGACACCACCCCAAGGTAATTGGTAGTAGAATCCTCAATGGAGAGGTTCTCAGCAATGGAAAAACTAGTCCCCTAGGTTCCTACAGCTTCCACAGCCACAACCTCAGGCCCTCATGCCACCTCCTGCAGCAACTGCCACAAATACTGGCCCTCCAAAACAAACACCTATGCCTGCTCAGTTGTTGCCAAATCCCACTAATAAGCAATAGCAGCAACCACAGCAGCCCATATATTTTGTTGAAGCCAACCAATATTCAGCTTATGCCTTAAACATTAATGATATCCATTTGAGGTCTGGAGCCACTCTTCCTGCTCCTCAACCTCCTCTAATTACTGAAATACCATATTCTTCCCCTAAAGAACCTACTATACCTGTTGATCCTACTAAGCATATGCCTATAACTGATATAGTTTCTAAGGAGCCTATTTTGAAAAGTTAAGAAAAACCACCTTTTCCTCAGAGGTTACAAAGTACCGCACCTAAATCCCTAGAAGAACCCACTTTTGACATTCTGGATCAGCTAAAGAATGTACAAATTCAAATTCCTTTATTTCAGGCCATTAAAGATGTTTCAATTTATGGAAAAATCATTAAAGAGGTCTATTTGAAGAAACCTGGATGGAAGAAAAAGGATCCCCAAACAATTCATGTCTTAGGGAAATTGGCTAATATAATGTTGGGAAATGTAGTCATTCCAAAGTACACTGACCCTGGAAGTCCTATAGTTCAAATACATATAAATGGCCAAATTGTAAGTAATGTTTTGATTGACCTTGGTGTTGCCATCAATGTCATGACCAAGCATACTATGGACTACTTGAACATCCTAAACATTCGGTCTACACCTACAATCCTGCAGCTTGCTTATAGCTCCGCTGTCACACCTAAGGGAATGGTGGAAAATGTAATTGTCACTCTTGAATCTTGGGAGTATCCAGCTGATTTTACAATATTATCTACTAAGGCAACTTTAGGAGGATACCCTGTTATCCTAGGTAGACTATAGTTAGCAACTGTTGATGCTTTTATAGGATGTCATTCTGGAGATATGACTATTTCTGATGGACAGTCCACAAAAAAATTGGCTTTGTATCTGCCTCCTAGACCTCAACCGAATTTGTCCCAACCTGTTTGGCTAGATGTGGGGGAAGAAACTAAAGAAGCCAATTCATTGGTTCAATTAATGATGCTCCAAACTGATCCATTCTCAAAAATTTAGAATGAGGATGCCTTGCTTTTTCAAATTCTACAGTCTAACTCTAATATGGGTAGTTCATCTAATCCAAATAGCAGTCATCTACAATGTTTCCTACAGCAACTGAATTCTGAGAGTTTGTTGTCTAAATTTCCTACAATTTTTCATAACTTGCTTCCACAAGAGGTACAAACATCACCTGTAGATTCTATGAGTGATCTCACTAAGCAAATAGAATTATCTCCAGGTCACTGTTTGAATATCAATAGCAAGTTGTCACAATCTCAACAGGTTGTCCTACTCAAAATGTTGCAAGATTAGCATAAAACTTTTGCATGGGAATATGGTGACATGAAAGGAATAGATCCTCGAATTTGTACTCATAGGATCTATATCAAAGAAGACTGTTTACCAGTTAGGCAGCCTCAAAGAAGAATAAATCCAGCACTCAGAGAAATAGTTAAGAATGAGCTTCAAAAGTTGTTTGATGCTAGTTTTATCTACCCAATCTCTAATAGTCAGTGGGTCTCTCCATTAGTTATTGTCCCTAAGAAAGGTGGAAAATGGAGAGTGTGTGTAGATTACAGAGATTTGAACACTGCTACTAAAAAAGATCACTTTCCACTACCGTTTGTAGACCAAGTGCTAGACTCACTGTCTAGTAAAATCTATTTCTCCTTCTTGGATGGCTACAATGGATATAATTAGACAAAAATTGCCCCTAAAGATCAAGATAAGACTACTTTTACCTGTCCATGGGGAACATTTTCTTACTCATTCTTGCCTTTTGGTCTATGCAATGTGCCAGCAACATTTCAGAGAGCAGTAATTAGTATTTTTGTTTATATATCTCATGACTGTATGGAAATTTATACGGATGACTTCACTACCTATGGGGTTACATTTGAAGAAGCACTAGTGAATTTAGAAAAAGTATTGAAAAGGTGTAGAGAGCAAAAAATTTCTTTGAATAGTGAAAAGTGTTTTATGATGATGCAAGAAGGTATTGTTCGAGGCCATCATCTCTCCAAAGATGGAATTCAGGTTGAACCTGCTAAAATTGAAGTTATTCTAAATTTACAAACTCCTACAAAACAAAAGGATGTCAGGAGCTTCCTTGGCCATGCAGGGTATTATAGAAGGTTTATAAAATATTTTAGCAAAATCGCCAGTCCACTATATGCCTTATTAACTAAGGATTCTGCATTTGATTGGACAGAAGCCTATGAAAAATCTTTCCTGCAACTAAAGGACTTGCTTACTAAAGCCCCTATTCTTCAAGGTCCAAAATGGACTCTGCCTTTTCATATACATGCAGATGCTTCTGATTTTGGCATAGGGGCAGTCTTAGCCCAAAAAGAAAATTCAATTGAGCATGCTATCTATTTTATCAGCAAAAACCTTCAAGGTCCTGAGCTAAACTACACTGTTACAGAAAAGGAGTTGCTAGCAGTAGTGTATGCTTTGAATAAATTTAGCCATTATATCACAGGTTATCAGATATTTGTCCACACCGACCATGCAGCAATCAGGGATCTGATGAACAAGTCTTCCATCTCTGGTAGGTTGGCAAGATGGCTCCTGTTGTTGCAAGAATTTGACATTACAATCATTGATAAACCGGGAAGAGCTAATGTTGTGGCCGATTTTTTATCAAGGCTTCAAAAAATTGCACCTATTGAACAAGAAGTCATTGATGATAGGTTCCCTGATGAACACCTGTTTTCCATTGCTGCACACACTCCATGGTATGCAGATATTGTCAATTATCTAGCAGCAAGCAGAATACCAGCTCACTTCTCCCCAAAAAAAAGAAACTATTAATTGAGAAAAGTTTTAACTTTTCATGGATTGCAAATTGTTTGTTTTACATAGGACCTAATCAAGTTATGTGAAGATGTGTAAGAGAAGATGAGACTTATGATATCTTGCATGCTTGTCATGATGAACCATGTGGGGGACATTTTGCAGCCAAGAGAACATCAATGAAGGTTCTTACAACAGGATATTATTGGCCAACATTACATAAGGATGTTGTAGCTTATACAAGGAAATGTGACAGATGCCAATGTATAGGAAGACCAACCAGGTCAGATGAAATGCCACTGTATCCACAGGTAATAGTCACCCCCTTTGATAAATGGGGAATGGATTTTGTTGGACCAATTGATCCACCATCAAATGGTAAGTCATACATTCTGGTTTGCATAGATTATGTAACAAAGTGGGTTGAAGTAAAGGAAATGACTCATACTCATGATAACAATGTTGTTGAATTTCTATATGAGCAAATTTTCACTAGATTTAGAGTTCCTAGAGAGCTTGTAACTGATCAGGGAGCTTAGTTCACATCCAATTTGATCACTACACTAATGAATGACTATAAAATCAAGCATAGGAAGTTCAGCCCCTATCACCCTCAAGCCAATGGTCAAGAAAAGGTTACAAACATGGAAATTGAAGCAATCCTAATAAAGACAGTGTAGCTCCATAGGAAAGATTGGAGCAGCAGACTTCTTGAAGTAGTCTGGGCCTACAAAACTGCATGGAAGACAACAACTGGGTTTACACCTTTTGAACTGCTTTATGGGAAAAAAGCCATGTTTCCCATTGAATTTGAACATAAAACTTTGAGGACAACTCTCGAACTCAATATAGACATTTCTAAAGCACAAAAGGAACGTCTCCTACAGCTAAATGCCTTGGACGAAATGAGAAAAGTTGCCCTGCAGCATACAGAAGATATCCAACACCAAATGAAGAAATGGCACGATCAACACATCAAAACCAAGCAATTCTCTACTGGTGATTGGGCTCTACTATATGATTCCAGGTATCAAGAAAATCAAGGTAAGCTCACAACCTGCTAACTTGGTCCCTATGAAGTTGAGAATGTGTTTGACAACGGTTCAGTACAGCTAGCCACAATTGATCCAGTCTGTTTCAAATTGCTAGTTAATGGACACCGACTGTGGTTATATCATAAGCCAACATCAAATGAAGAGTTCCTAAAAAAGTTTGTTTTGACTGGTCTTTCTGCAGCAAAAGGCTTAGGCTTTTTTCCTGCAACTTCTTTTTAAGTATTGCGTTGACCGCCCATAATAAAGTTTTCTTTTTTAAAAGAAAACCACTTTTCTCCATTTTTTTCATCTATCACATCATTCATTCCTTTATCTGCCACGTCATCCATATTGCCACTCCGCCTCCTTCATGTATTAAATCTCCTAGATATCATTTCATGATACGTTGTTGTCCTTTACGGCATGCCCAAGAACTAAATTCAAGGTACCCGAAATCTTTTTATTATCACATAATTTATTCTTTCTGTTTATTCATTAATTGTAATGTATATGTCATTCGTAATTGCACGCTTTAAACTTATCACCCTGCACATGTGAGGACACATGTCAAATGCTAAGTAGGGGGCGAGGGTATTCTAATTTGAAATTTTCCTATGCCAATTTTATGTTTGCCAAAATAGTTATGTTCTTGTACTTTCTAAAGTACGATTGCGAAGCCATATCCTAAGAACAAGCTAACTACTTAGTTTAAGTAGTTATTAAAATTATTTTATGCAAATGTCTAGTTGTTATTCTTGGTAAGGAAAAAGAAGTGCAGTAAGGAAGAAGAGTCTTTTGCAAGATTTTAGCATCAGTCTAAGTTTTTGTTTTAAGGGTTTTTTATCATGGGTGGCCAACTAGTGAGGCACGAGCTTGTGGCTCATGAGGCATTGACACAGAATCCTCAGTTAATGCAAGCATTCACCAATTGCGGATGGTTAAATTATTTCTTGAGAATTGATTCTTTTGATGAAGAGGATGCAGGTGAATTCTTAAGAATATTTTTAGAAAATGAGGCTACGGTATGGGGCTTGGCAGTGGCTGTGATAGAGGAAAGAATTGCAGAAGTTACTGGATTACCGACAGTTGGTGAAAATTTTCCTGTTGGAAGGTATGCTATCTCTGCTAGGGTAGAGTTTATCCTACCAGCTGATGGGCCTTTGGAAATCTCAAAGCAAGGGTGCAAAAGAATGTCCCTACCTTATCCATACTCTGAATACGCCATCTTTATTATCAGGTATTTAACTTGTGAAGGGCACTTCTCTTACCTACATTCATATCATTTCAAATTGTTAAGTCATATGAGACATGGACTAGTAGTGAATGTTCTGAATTTCTTGATAAACCTTTTGCAAAGTAGTGCACACGAAACCCAAAAGGGTAAAGGAAACTTTGTCACGCATCATTCCCTAATAAAACTTTTGACTGAGCGATCTTTAAGGGATGTTTCACCTCTTTCCTGGAATGAGTTTGTTGCCCGAAAAGGTCTTCAGCCACCTGAACCCCCTAGGGCACTACCTGCACAGCCTAGAAGAAAGAAAATGAGAATTGAGTCCACAAGTACAAAAATAGAGCAAGAATTTGCCGCTCCTGCAGCGCCCAGTCCTACAGCTTCTATACCAATGTCCTTTACCGGTGTGCAAACAAGGTCTGTCGCTAGGAGAGAAAAAGGAAAGACAATTGTAAGTGAGTCATCTGGGGTAGGGCAGACTCTTGAGTCAGACCCACATACTCAAAGACGAACTTTTTGCCTCATCCTCTCCTATGGGGTCTTCACCTATCTCTGTCTCTCCTACAGCAACACCCGGTAATACTCCAATAGCTTCTTCCCCTGTCGAGTCTGGATCTTTAAGACCAGCTAGGAAGAGGACTGCTAAGGAAGCATCCTTTGCTGCTACTCCTTATGAAAAACTACCATGAAGGAGTTCATTGAGAAAATAGTCTAAGCCTGCTACAACCTTCGTTCAAACAAAAAATGTCATAATATTGGAGGACTCTGCTGAATCAAGTCATGATAACTCCCTGGGTATGTCTGCAAATGTTCCACAAAGCTCCTCTGTTGTTCCTGAGGTAGAACAACCCAGTAATGTTGATAAGGGGAAAATTCTAAGTCTGGATGACTTAGCTTGTGCAGCTGAGAAAATTTCTAAGGAGGAACAGTCTTCTCCCATGCAGCAACAAAGCTTCATCCTGCAGTAAGAGGATTTTTTCCTACAGCAAGAAGGTGTGCTTGAACTACATGAAATACCCTATGATAATCCATTGCCCACTAAAGTTTGCATAGATTTAGTTGTGTACAAAAGGACTCTAGTGATTGGATACTTGGAATTTCTAAAAGTTAATCGGAAGCCTATGTCATTCCAGACTTTATGTTTTCGCCATTTCGCCAAAACTGAAGTCCAGCAAAGTTAATGGGATGAGGAAAAGAAAAAGCTACAAAGGGAAATTGAAAGGAAAAAGCAAGAAATTCAAGATATGCAGAAGAAAATGGATGAATTGATGGAAATAACTGGAAAAATAATGGAGTGTAGGCCGCCACCCAAAGTATATGCAATGTGCCTCAAGGAACAGTTTCTTTGGTTTAAGCTAATGAGGATCTCCAGAAATTTGGATTCCGATGTTGAAACAGCCAAGGAATTCTATGATGCCTATGAAGTGGCCCCTAATTGGTTGAAAAAATCCATGTGTGAACTTTATTTACATGGTTATTTAATTCCTGTAGAAACTGAATGGAACCCACTCCTTTATATAGGTGATATCCATCTAAGAGCACTTATGTCTTGGGCTACAAATGAGGTCAATTATGGGAGACAATTGGAAACATATGAAGAAGTAGAAAGAGATGAACCTATTCTTCTAAGAGCTGAGAGTTTAGACCCACGCACAGTTTTAAGAACCTGGCTTAAAGTTACTTATGGATCGAATAACCCTCAGGAAAGAGAGAAAAATTTTGACATCAGACAACAAGTATACAGTGAGTTCAAAGAGAAAAAATATATATTTTGGAAACTCGCCTCTTCCAAGATTGAGGCAAGGTGGGAGAGATTGACGGTTGGTCTAAGAAAGATAGAGCCTCATAGCCCTTTGAACTTCACAGCAGCACTCAAGAGAACAGAAAGGTACATGCAACTGGGTTTGCAAAGCAAATTTGAATTATGGATGCCACTGACCTTCCAACCCCCAGTTTTAATATGGCCGCTCTATCCCTAACAAGCCAAGGAAACCAATGAAGAAATAGAAAACCGCAGATTTGAAAGATGGCAGTTTACCAGAGGTTTTTACTACAAGTTTGGAACTTCGCTGCGGGGTCATGCTTCTCCAACAAATTTTAGGGAAATAACAAGGAAATTCAATGTTGGAGGACCAGCATTATGATAAGTAGGGGGCAGAATGATGAGCCTTAAATATGCTCATAGTTTGAAACTTTTGATACTCTTACTTTTTGTTATTAATAGTTGTTTAAACCTGTTGATTAAAGATTTTTCAGGTGGTATCCTATAGCAATGAATTCCATATTCCTGTAGCTTGACAACTTTATTAATTACCTTTTTGACCTCCCGCATGGCTGATATATGCTTATGATTTTGGATAATGGAATAGGATTAACGTGTGATTAATGAATGGATATCGTGTCACTTGTGTGTATGCTTTCCTTCTCCTCTGTCACTAATTGTAGGTTGTTGGAGAGAGCAGAAGTTGATCAAGCATAAAGAATCTCTACTCCATTGAAGAAGTTGTTCCAGTAATAACTCTTTGACCGAATCTTTGGGAAGGAGCTTTAACGGTCCTTTGATCTAGGAAGTGTGTAATGCTATATTTTATTTGGGTCACGTCAAGCAAATAGAATTTCATTTATGAATATCTATTCCGTGGATTCAGAATGTATTTATGATCATGACTCCCTCTGTTAGTTAGTTTGTTGTCTTTTTCATTTAAATAATCGTTCCTCCTGCGTGAGTGAACGAGGATGAAACAGTATGTGTTAAAATTAAGTTGAATAAGCAATAGAGTTCTGTGTTAAGTTTTATTTTCAAACAGAGTAATCGATGTATCCTGGTTCTGAATATGAATAAAATTCGATGAAGCTTTGAGTCAACTTCTTGTGTAATCTAGTTGATGCTTGCTAAGGGGGCCCACTTAGTAAGTATTCTATAGCAAGTTGTTGTGGTTAATTGTTCATTTCATGTTGATTACTAGTTAGAATCTATTTTTGTAGATTTCAACACATACTCAGCCTTGTATTATTCCTGCAGCATCGGGAATCCATCCCTGTGTCTGTTCCTACAACATAAGGTCAGTTCATAGTTTGTCCTTTAATAATAGCTACTATGATTTTTGTTTTAGCCGAGTTGTGTTTGAGTTAAAAAGCTTTGCGTTGCACTTCTTTTAAGCATTTTTTTTCTATAGATGGTCACTAGAAACTAGTTCTTAGTGCACATACCGTGCTACTCCATTTCAAGTATACGTCCCCTGGTTTGATAAAGTAAATGAAGGACCATGAGAAGATGTTAGTCGCCTGTTGGAATGTCCAATTCTCAGGTTTAGTTCTGCTGTGACTTTTATATCCTTTTGTGGGCGTGACCACTTATTACCTTTGAGTTGAGTGAATTTAGTGATTTTGTTCCTAAGACTGAAACTGCATTTAAGGCTATTGTATCCAGAAGAAACAAACAAATATATGATCCAGGAGAGAGTTCTAGAAATACATTCAAGTATGAGGAAGAAATGAAACAGCTTGAAGATGAAGAAAGAGAATTAGAAGAGTTGGAAGCACTGATTGTGAAGAAAGAAGGTAGAGGACAAGGTAAGTATAAAGGAAAGCTTCCTATCAAATGTTTTTTTTGTAGTAAAATAGGTCATTTTGTATCAAGGTGTCCTGAAAGAGTTCCTAGATCTAAGCCTTACAAATCTAGATTCCAAAATAAATGTTGCTTTGTTGAAGGAGGTGTGACTAATGATGAGTCTGATAAAGATAATGGAAATGAAGATGATTGGTTTTTCATTGCTATCAACGAAAATAGTCTTGTGGCTACTAAATTTTCTAAAGTTGAGAAAGATCTTGCAGCTCAAATTGAAGAAAAGGATGAGTGAGTCATTGACAGCAGATGTTCACATCATATGACTGGTGAAAAAATCAAATTTGTAAGTCTAGAGAAGTATGACGGTGGGGTTGTAATATTTGGAGATAACAATGCTTGTGTGATTTGTGGTAGAGGATCTATTTGTCTTCGTGGTAAGCATAACACTGATGATGTTCTTTATTTTGAAGGTTTGAAGCACAACCTATTGAGTGTTGGTAGATGGTGGAAAAAGGTTATGATCTTCAATTCAAAGATGGAAGATGCAGGATATATGGAAGCTCTAGAAATGTAATTACCTCAAGTAAATAGACAAAAGGTAATATTTTTCACCCGAATGTTGCTAGTGAAAGTTGTTTAATTGCTCAAGTAGATGAAAGTTGGCTATGGAATAGAAGGCTTTTTCATGTGAATTTTGATAACATTGTCAAAATAAGTTTCACTCAAGTAGTAAGAGATCTACCTAAGCTAGTGAAGCCTGCTAGCACAATTTGTAAAGAGTGTTAGATGGGAAAATAGACTAGAGTTTATTTTTGGAGCAAACAACATCATTCAAATGGATTGTTGGAATAGGTACATATTGATCTATGTGGTCCTTCTAGAGTCAGAAGTATCCATGGTGAAAGGTACTTTATGCTACTTATTGATGATTATTCTAGAATAATACGGGTTGCTTTCTTAAGAGAAAAATGTGAAGCATTAGAAAAGTTCAAAAGTTTCAAAGCTATGGCAAAAAATGAGAAAGGTCTAAAAATAAAATGCTTAAGATCAGACAGAGGTGGTGATTTCACCTCCAAGGAGTTTATTTCTTTCTGTGAAGAGAATGGAATCAGAAGACAGTTATCTACTCCCCAAACCCCTCAACAAAATGGTGTTGCTGAGAGAAAAAACAAAACAATTATGGATGCTGCTAGAACAATGATGATTGAAGGAAATGTGTCTCACATCTACTGGAGTGAAGCAGTAAGCATTGTTGTGTATACTATAAATCAGGTACATGTAAATGGTAATTCTGGTAAGACTCCTTTTGAACTATGGTTTGGTTATAAGCCTACTATTAAATATTTCAAGATCTTTGGAAGCAAATGCTACATCAAGAGAGATGATGATATAGGAAAGTCTGATGCAAGAAGCAATGAAGGAATCTTTCTAGGTTACTCTATTAGAAGCAAGGCCTACTGGTGCTATAACATAAGACTGGGGAAAATGGTTGAGAGTGCAAATGTCAGAGTTGATGAGGATTCTACTAAATCATCCAGATATTGTGGATATGATTCAGATGAAGACAATAAAAACAAAGGGAAGAATGTTCAGATACAAAATCAACTTCAAATTGTGCCATATGTTCTGATAAGACAACTTCAATTTTTTCTGGTAACTCAAGATAGTCAAGAAGTAGAGACAAGTACGAGTGTAGAAGAAAGAGTAGAAGAATTAGAAGTTTGAGAAAATCCTAAAACTTTGAGGTATGTAAAGCTAAATCATTCTGAAAATCAAATTATAAGAGATAAGAATAAAGGAGTGCAAACAAGAAGAAAGATTGCAGAAGAGTATTGCCTGATTTCCAAGATTGAACATAAAGATGTCAAAGAAGCTTGCAATGATGAACACTGGATGGAAGCTATGAAAGAAGAACTTATGCAAATTGAAAAGAATGATGCATGGATACTAGTTCCCAGACCAAAAGATAAAAAAGTAATTGGTACTAAATGGGTCTTTCATAATAAGCTAAATGAACAAGGTGAAGTGGTCCGGAATAAAGCAAGACTAGTATGTAAAGGGTATTCACAAATGGAAGGTATTGATTTTGAAGAAACATTTGTCCCTGTTGCTAGAATTGAAGTTGTATGGTTATTTCTTGCTTATGTTGCATACAAGAACTATAAAGTCTATCAAATGGATGTGAAGTTGGCTTTTCTGAATGGTGAGCTAGAAGAAGAAGTATATATTGAACAACCTAATGGATTTCAACTAACTAATAAGGAAAAAATGGTTTTCCTATTGAAGAAAGCTTTGTATGGACTCAAGCAAGCCCCCAGAGCCTGGTATGCTAGATTAGAAAAATACTTACTGAAGCTTGGATTCAATAAAGGTACTACTAACAACTTTTATTTCAAATTGGATCATGATAAATAATTAATTATTGAGGTCTTTGTTGATGACATTATTTCTAGAGGAGATGATAATCTATGTATAAGGTTTGCTAATGAAATGAAGAGTGAATTTGAGATGAGTATGATTGGAGAGATGAAGTTCTTTCTGGGATTGCAAGTTACTCAATTAGACAATGGGATTTTCATATCTCAGTCCAAATATGTGAGAGAATTGCTAAAGAATTTTGGTATGGATGATTCAAAACCTATTGGTACTCCCATGATAACTGGATGTAAGTTGACACAGAATGATGATTCTCCTAAGGCAAATCAAACAAGATACAGATCAATGATTGGTGGATTTCTCTACTTAACTCAGACTAGACTAGACATTATGAATGTTGTATGTATGGTTGCTAGATTTCAGGCTGATCCAAAATAATCTCATGTGACTGCTATTAAGAGAATTTTCAGTTATCTGAAAGGAACAGTCAATTTTGGGCTTTGGTACCCTAAGGATGATTATCTTACTTTAAATGCATATACTGATGCGGATTAGGTAGGAGATGTAGATGACAAGAAGAGTACTAGTGGTGGTGCTTTCTTCATAGGGAAGAAGTAGGTATCTTGGTTGAGCAAAAAGTAGAATTCTATTTCTCTATCTACTACTGAGGTAGAGTATATTGTTGTTGCAAATAACTGTACTCAAGTGATGTGTATGAAATAGATTTTGAAAGATATCAGAGTAGTATATGATGAACCTATTGCCATATATTGTGATAACTCAAGTGCAATTAACATATCAAATAATATGGTGCTACACTCTAAGACCAAACATATATCAATCAAGTTTCACTTTTTGAGGGAGAAAGTGAAAAATAAATCAAACTGGAGTATGTGCCTACCAAAGAACAGATTGCAAATATTTTCACTAAGCCATTGTCGAAGGATACTTTTGAGTATCTCAAAGGGATGATAGGGGTGATTACCCCTCCTAATATGAACTAGGATGCATTAATTTGCATCAATCTATGCATTTCATGATCATATTCTGATCTGGATTGTTGTTTCCATGGCTGCTACTCAAGGGGGGTAGTTAGATGTGCAGATATGTGGTTTAGAGCTTCTATGTGAGAAGGTAATGCTTACCTTTTCCATTGATTTCAAGGGGGGAGAAGAGTCATGTGAAAAAATGTTGCCTATCTAGAGTAAAAAATCTTGTGGGGAGAAGATCTTGCAGAAGAAGTCAAGGAAGAAGAGTCAGAATCTAAGGAGGAGTAAGTGCTAATTGAGAGTTGGGTTGCTGGTATTTTTCACATCATGTGTTTCCATCAATGCCAAAGGGAGAGATTGTTGGATTTTTGGTTGTGTTGTTGATATGTGGTTTTCATTGATGTCAACACTATTAGCATTTGATGTATTGAAGGTTGTATATGTCGAGGATATTGAGAAAGTTGTAAAAGAAAGTATTGCAGGTTCCCAGTGGAACTATGAAGGTTATGAAGGTGTCTTGTTTTGTACATTGAATATCAATTGTTGTGGATTAAAGGGTTTATTTTTTATTGTATCTATTCCATCCTCCAAAAGTTTCAAAGGTTCACGTGAAGATTTGTTCAAATTATGAAGATTTGTGTTCTAACAGTGTTTTTGTGGTCTTTATCAGTGTTCTTGATTAAAGTTGGTATAATTATGGAAATTCTAGTTGTTGCGGATGTTTCTCTATTATTTCTTGGTGTTCTTGGATGTTTCTAGATCATGCTCTATATTTGTGGTATGTCCACATTGATCAGTGTGCTTGTGGTTGAAGATTTTTCTCTGTATGTTCAATTTATCATGTTATTGGCCGACGTGATGGGTTTAACTTATTGTGGATCCTTGGAGATTAAAATTTGAATGTTTGGCACATTCAAGGATTTTTTTTTGGGTCTTATCATGATATTAGCCTATGGTGTTTGATCTACATTGAAATTTTATTTGTAAATTTGGGCTGACATTGAAAATATGTTTTACATTTCTGGCCAACTAAGTTGTTGATGTAATCTCATGTTGTGGATATATAAGAGCAATTTTTTCATCAGTGTAAAGTGTGCTCAATGTGCTTCCATGTGTGTATATGTGAATATCATTCGATTACATAGCAAAGTGTGAAGAATATTGAGCGAAGTGTGAAGAAGTTTGATCGAAGAGTGAAGAAGGTTTTTCTATGCTCAACTGGAACTGTAATCAAGCTTGTATAGAAGCCATTTTCTCAGTTCATATTTTGGATGGTTTTAATCCAAACCTTTCTTTGGATAGTGATTCATCTTTTATATTTGAGCAGTGAGCTCTAGGAAGTGTGCCTAAATGCATGTGCATTCCCATTATTTCTCACTATACTTTTAACAAGGTATAATATTGTGGACTAACCTCCACCGTGATTTTTCCCCTAACAAGGTTTCCACGTTAAAAAAATTGGTGTTCTCTATGTTTCTAATGTGTTGAATGTTTATGGTTTATTGCTTATTCATTAGATCTGATATTGATTTAAATAAAGTTTGAAAATGTTTAAGTATTCAGTGACAACTGATTCACCCCCTCCCAGTTGTCTATCTATGTTTTTCCAACATAACGGTCTATATCACTGTTGGAAATTATTAAAAAATTGTGTAATTAATATCGATTAAGCCTTAAGCAGCTTTAAAATCACTAGCTTGGTCACAAACTGTTTGTAGGTTAGGCCTCTAACGTCGGCCGCTAGGCTTAGCCACTAGGCTTTATTAACCAATCATGGTGCTTAAAAGCACTCAAATAAATTTTTTTAATTTTTTTTGAAAATTTCCATATGGTTGTCACACCTGCACAACTTGGGGGGGCGTACAACTAGATCTGAGTAAAGAAATTGCCTCTATGGCTCTCAACACCAAATATGGGAAAATTTTATGTCAAAATTTGTCTCCTTGACCTTTTGAATGTAATGGAAAGGTCCTTTTTGGTTGCAAATGCTCCAATAAAATCCTATTCACCATATCTGAGTTTCAAACCCTCATTTGCAACTATGTCGAATGATCTCCAATTTGGATGAAACAAAAGCCAATATTGTCTTTCTCGAGCCTTCTAGACACATTGGAATAGTAAAAAATGTTTCTAATATAACCAAAATTGTTGTAATCACATGTATCTCATAAAAAACACATGCAATATAGAGAGGTTATTAAATCTTTGCAAACCCTTTCTGATTCTCCAAATCGTTCAAAATGCAAGAGAATAGCATACAAGAATTTACAAGATTTTTACATGAAAATATCAATCTCTCAATTAGGAATCTAAGAACTTATATTTCTCAAAATGAAAGCTCTGATACCATTTTAGAAATTTAAACTATATTGAATAAACCAAGCAACTTTTTAAGAGAAAATCAAAGTCACATAAACTGAAAAAATATAAATGATGCAAACTAAAACTTTGAGAGATTATGCAATGTTGATATGATGGAATTGCATTAAGAACTTCCAAGATGAAAGTATGCAAATACAAGCTAGGTAGTGAGTTTATATAGAACTAAGGGAAGGATGGAGGTGGTAAATCAACCAATGAGAATTGACCACCAATAACCACCAACATTAAATAAAGTGATAAAAAATTAAATACTCCACCCTTAAAAGGTAGAGGACAACTTATCACTTTATCTCCTAGTTATTAAATGATTAACTCACTTTATTATCTTAAGAAACCTTAATAAATGTGTAGGAAAAACCTATAACTAAGGGAAAATTAAATATCTCACTAGGAAAATAAAAACCTACACTAACAAAAAACAGCCAAAAAAATGTTGCACAAATATCAAGAATTTTATATGAAAAATAAGTTTTTTGGGGCCTTGTCGACTAAATGATGAGGTTTTTTTAATCCCAATGTGCACCCATAAAAATACCATACCCATATCACCTATAAATTTGATAAGGGGTTTGTAGATTTGGAGCTTTCATACCATGTAGGATTTTATAGTGAGCTCCAATAGCCCATGATCCTTTCAAAACAAACTAACCTTCCACAAGAGAGTATGGAAAGATAATAGCTTGCTTGATATTGATGCAAAGTGTACATAATCCTATTACTACAATGTAAAAGAGGCCTTCCTTATATAGACAAGGTGAGATAATATTAGACAATATCATGACAAGTGTCTTAATCCTATGACATGAGAAAAAAAATATTAAATGTCCTAGGACACAAAAAGTAAATGATAAAATATAAGATAGCATCTCATGATAACTAAGACTTCTAAAGTATTTTTAGGACCTAAGCAAACTTAACATGTGAATAGGACCTACTAGGTGAGTTAGATAGGTAAAACACCTTATTCACACCAAACCTCACATAAATTAATATATTGTGGTTTATTGATTTTGTGGTTTATTCCTTAATTATATGGTAAATTTAACTTTTCAACATACCTCATCACATAGATTGGCATACGAATTATAGTTTGCACCTCAACTTTCTTGGTATAGAAGTGTTGGAACATGAGATGCTTTGTATTTCTATGATTCTTCTTTTTAGGTTCTTGATATATGATTGATATGTGTTTTAGATTTATAAAATTTTGTATTTGGTTTTCCCCTAGATATAATATTATTTTATGGAAATAATCAACATCTTGTCTTTAAGTTATTTTTTCTAATGGGTGGGATTTCCTTGTTTTTGGGTCTACATTGTTTGTGGATACAAGCTTCACTATTACAAGATATATGACTTTAATGTTTTTATTTTATTATAGTAGGAGAATTAACCATGATTTTTATTACCATTGAAAGTTGCATGTATGTTGGTGATGGGTGCTATGTTTATGTGCCTACATGTTACATGAAAAACTTGGGTATGAATCTTTAGAGTATTGATTGTGTCTTGTGTGAAATAGAATTTTATTATAGACTAATTGGATTACTTAGATTTATAAATTAATATGTGCCAGTGTATCATCTATCATGATGCATTGGTATGATTAATAGAAAAGATATAGGATCATGGATTTGTATAGTACTTAGTGACACTTATAGTAGTATTGTGTGTCACTTGTTGGAGTACTTGGTGACACTTATAGTAGTATAGTAGGTCAATTGCAATAGTACTTGGTGTCACTTACAATATTAATTTGGGTCACTTGCAATAGCTACACTTGTAACAATGATACTTGTAGTAAAAGGGGCATGCAACTCCTAGAATATTCTATCATGACAGGATTTATATTAAGGTTTGATAGGTGATTTGTGTAGGAACATAGTTGGTGGTAATTTATTATTATTTTATTTTGGATACATTGGTTTTATTTTATTTTTTATGAGCTCCTAGTATAGTAGTTTAGATCTTTAATTATGATCAAGCCATGAGCGGCATTCATACATTAGGAGATGTTTATCATTATGCAATGAGTAGATATAGATCACTCTCAATATAAGATTTAGTAGTTATGTGAATATATTAGTGGGAGAGATGTTCTTTCATTTAGAAGATATAAATCTTGACATAATCAATTCTTGGATTCTACATCAGGTGAAATTTCAAAGTTGTGTCCCACTTTTATAAAGGAAATGGCCAACATTGATCTAATTTTTTAACTTGAATCACCGAAAAGTGACATATATGTTTTGAATTTTAAAATGTAAACTAATGAAATGTATATTTTTTAGTGTATTTTATGTTTGTTTATATTTTAATATATTTTTTATAAATTAAAAATATAATTTAGCTGCTCAAAATACTAAAAATGAGGTTAGGGGGCCTCCTCTTTTTTATAGTAATTTTTTTCTCTAATTTTTTTCATATTTATTACTTGAAAATTTGGTGCATGGACTTTTTTCTATTTCAATAAATATTCAAATTATATTGTAATGAATATACAATTATTTCAAGGGGCCTTCACATTTTCTTAGCTATTTATCTAAAATAGAAAATGATTATACTATGTCAACATGAAAACTCTCCTCTAGTGCATCATTATTTAATTTTTTGATAAACTTCAGTATTTTTCTTGAGAAGAAAATCGCTTATATTGATTGCTAATGACCTACTTTTAGTAAAAATTTAAAAAAAAACACCAATTCAAATATATATTTTTTATACTATTAAAAGCTACACTTATAGATCTACAAAAGAGCATTTTTACAAATTTTTAAATATCATTTAAATAAAGAGTTGTGAGAACATTAAAATTTTCAAATAATTTTTTTTTTTTAATAAATTAGCACTAAAGTGATGCTACATATATATCTAGTGGACATTTTGAGATACAAAAAAGTGTGGCTTAATAGATGTAATTTATCTTGAATGAATCCACCTAGAATACATTTTTTACCAAGATTGAATTTCAATAGGGACTACTTAAATTCAGTTGTGTTTATAAATTGGCCTAAAATGGAACACGATTTTGAACTTCTTCCCTACTAACCATATAAAATTTTTCATGGAAATTTATGGTAGTCTTCTAATATCGAGTAAAGCATACTCATTTTACCTTGGATGCTTTTGGGTATCATGGGGTTATAGTTGGATTTTAATTAGAATTAAATGATCAGTTGATACTAGAAAAACTTGTGTGAGGCTACATATCTCTATCATATTAGATATTGAGGAGCCTACACCTAGAGTTGGATAAGATTTTCACATGGATTTTGTGAGGAGATTGTTTATAGAGAGAGTTAGAGTGATTCAAATAATTTAGGAGGAATAATTTATCATATCCCCACTCTTATAGGTTCACTTGTTAGAGAATTATCTAACATGTACACCCCTAGTTTTTTGAAAATTTATATTTTAAGCTTTTTTCTCATGTGAATGATTTTTGAGCTATGTATGCTAATTTTGAGGACTATTTTGAGATGTACATGTCATGGTTTATTTTTATTTTATCTACTTATGTGTATGAGTTATTCTTGAGGATAGTTTATTAAGTATTATAAGGGATGATTAGTGAATTTGAGTATATTCTCTTACTATGAGAATAGTCAATTTTATCTTCCTTTAGTTTGATCATCTTATATTTTTTGATATTGTTGGTTTGATTTTAGAATAATTCCAATTGGTTCCTTGAACAATCTAAAGGAATAGCCAATTCTTATGCTTAATTGTTCTAGAAGGTTAGCCAATGAACAAGAGAAAGGTTTAACAATTTTCTCCTCTACACTTCAAGCTCTATAAAACCTAGGAGGGTGGTCCTATGCAATATTCATTAGGATTTTATATAATTAATGTCAAATATTGCTTCAAATAGATATGTTCTCTTTATATTCTCAATAATTATAATGAAACATGCTTAATGGGCTAAATTCTTGGAGTTTTATACATTCTAGACCTGACAACATGTGAATAACATTATGAGATAACTTATAACTGGAGGAGGAATTTGATTTTAAAATTGATGACCATGGAAGCATAATCAAAACACTTATTTAGATTAGAGCCTTAGAACTAGGAAATAGAGTAAAAGAGAACACAATTAAACCTTATACAAAAGCATTTAACCTAGTTCTATGAAATCTTAGTATCAATACCTTACATTGATAGTTTTAGAATTTACAATTAACTCTTCTTAACAATCCTTATATACAACCAAAACATTCAATATTTCTTATATAGAAGATTAATCTACTAGTTGAGTAGAAGCCATAAGAAACATTCAATTGTATAAAACTTATAAACATGAATAGAAGTGATCCTTGATCAATTTGTATTCATAAATGACAAAGAAGTATACAATTTAGGAGACAATTAACTACAAAATTGTCATTGTATATATTGATGTACAAAGCTAGTACTATTATACGAAATTAATAATTATATTGACATATTTTTCCCATGAAAACCTAGACCAAACATATACAAACTAGAATAAAAACGCTCTACTTACAAAAATTTCCAAGCTCCCTTTCAAAATGGCCTTGAATTCCCTTTTATAGAAACAAGGGAGAAAACAAGCTTTAGTCCATGGATGGATATCTCATGTCCATTTGACAATCATATCCTAGGATCAGACAAAAGACAAATAACTACTTTAAATGAAAAACAAAAAGAACCTTCCACTAGAAGATAATATAATTATTGAGGTCATTGAAGAAGATATTTTCTAATGTTTGTAATGATGAGAAGGTGAATTATTATTCAATCAGTCCTTCTTTCTATGAGTTAAGAGCATATTCCCTTTAATATTTGTTGGAGGAGCTATTAATGAACCAAAAAAGGATAAAAGTGTGCCAAAATTGGAGTGATACATGTAGATATTTGAATGCCAAGTTACCATATGAGTTAGATTTATTTACAACTTGGACTTGGATGGAAAAATTATTTAGAGTTCAGGAAAGTTATTGTACTTTTCATCCCCTGCCATGTATATTATCTTTGATGGCCTTGGAAAGCAAGAATCCTATCAACATTAGTCATATAGTGTAGATATCTTGCATCCACAAATGCACCGATTTCCTTATTAAAAGCTTCCAATGCCTAATTTGTATCAATAAATTTGTCCAAGAAATTTTTGAGAAAAATTATGTCAACTTTATTATTATCATAGATAAATAATGATATAGTTGGAACTAATGCTTTGAACCTTGCTTTCCATTCAAGGAAAACTTTCATCTCCCCATCCTCCTTTATAATATAAGGTATAATTTTTATCTCAATATTTTAGAAATTTTTGAGCTTAGTTTTGGCCTTTGTGTTAGAGTGGCCATATATGCTTGTACCTCTCCTACTAATTTAGCCATATTAAAAGTGGGAAAAATATCACTAGGTAGATTATACTCATGTGTAGAACCCCTGTACATGCCTTGCAAAGCTATAATCCTAGGAACCCATTTATTCATGATATCCTTAAGTCTCTCTTGGTCCATAGCCACCCTAGTGATAGCATCCTTGAGGTCCTTATAATCCCTATAGGATTCATCAACTCTTTTCAAAATTTTGGACATTACATGCCCCAAAACATTAGATACAACATTCATCATTTTCTCATGCTAGATTTCTTGTGTTTTCTTCGTTTGTTCCTCCAACTCTTTGATCTTCCACTTAAGTTCATCATTCTCTTTTATCAAATTCTTTATAGGATCCATTGAGGATGAACGAGCTTCCTATGTGTTAGTGTGGAGAGAGGATGTCTAAGTATCTTTCATCTTCAACTTATATCTGCAGTGATTGCTATATGATCTTTCAATAGCTTATCATACTCACTTTATAGCTTGTTGGAAATAGCTTCATTGAATTTATTAGTATCAACTACTAATCAAGCAACTTCAAGGGTACTGGTTTCTGATACCCTTTGTATTACGAACCCTTCCCTAATATCCTGTGATTCCTCTATAACTTGAGGATTATTTGTGTTAGGGGCAAGAGCACATATTGCAAGGGTCTCCCATTTTGGTTTAAACCCTGATCATAATAATGCCAATTGGGCCTACTCTTTTGAAGAGAAAACCTCTTCATCTTTCCACCTTATAGTATCAAATACTATTGTTGATGCAATTTCCCATTTAGGGAACAATAATAACCTACTTTCTCTAACCAATCTTCTCCCTTCTTCAAGGGTAATGTTCCTCATATCAAAATTGAATTCTGCTAGCACCTTCTTAGTGATAGCATCATATTGGTTAGTAGGCACATCTACCTTTTTCCTAATTTAGTCTTTTATGGAATTCTTCCTTTTTGTATTTAATGATAAAATCCTTGAATTCATAAGTTTTAATAAATTCATCATCAAAGATGAATTGTGTATAGACCATAGCCCTCAAATCGTTGGTTTTATCCTTACCTATTATCACATTGATGCCCAATATACCTTAAGGAATCCTAATAATATTCTCCCTGGGAGGAGAATGAATTTTTTGTTATACCTCCTATGTAGTTACCTCAACTTCCTCTTCCTCATCGAGTCCAAGAGGATAATCAACCAGAGATGGTTGCTTAGTTCTTTTCTTTTTTTGAGGTTGTTTCTCTTGGATTGGAAGCTTCAATAGTTACATGAGGAGGAGAGAGTGTCACTTGAGAAGGAGAGGGTGGTGCTACATGTGGTAGACTCTAGGGGGTCACTTCCCTAATTATAGTCCCCTTAGGCCTTCTAACAAAATAGTAGATAGCAATATTTTTCTTGGGTTGATAAGTCGGACTCTCCTCAAGAACAAGGGCATTTCCAATAATTTTATCAATATTTTGCAAGATCATTTGGATCCTTGCAATAAGATCCCTTATTTTAGAGAATGCACCTTGATAATCCTTATTCATTTTAACCTTGGCATATTTTTCCTTCCTAAACGCCACCTATTTTACTTTTCTATCATTAGCCTCTTGATCATCCTTGCAATTCCTCAAAACATATTCACTAAAGTGGAGTTGGTGCTAGAATGCTAACCTTTTGATGCTTTTCATGGCTTGGCTAATGAATCCTTTAGGATCACAATGTCTTGCATTTTCTCAAGTCATCTTATACACTTAAATCATTGGATAAAGTTGCTCCAATCCTTCCCTAGTGATAATAAATTCAAAAAAAATTATGGAGAACAAGAAGAATAACCCCTTCTTTTTCCCCTTAAGATGGGCCTTATTTGCTTCACTAATTTTCCACATGATCTCCAAAAATGTCACTTTGAAGTGTACATACTTTGGCAATACATGAGTACCAGAAGGGCATCCATACACTTTAATGATCATGGAGTCAATGTGAAGATACCAATCTCCCCAATTATGCTAGATTCCCAACTATGGTACCCTATCTTTTGGTCTAAGAAAATCCAAAATTTCCTTGTGAAATATGAATTCTTCAACTCCCAAGTGGGAGAGGATCTTCTTGAAAAAATGATTTTCAAAAATGACATATTTGGATGCATTGCAATGCATATTTGGGTAAGTGTACCAAGATGGTTCCCAAAAAGGGGACTTAAGTGGCCACTTTTTTTCTGAAATCAGGAAATACTGACCTTGGATGTGAAATTGAGGATAGTTACACTCAAAATTTTGAGATGGAACAAAAAGAAGGATCAAAGTGCTTTGAATCTACTTTCTAAACTACTAATTTATTTTTAAAATAGTTGAGATTAAGGGGTTCAAATGAGGGACGTACATGAATTGGTGTTGTTTTTATCAAAAAAACATAACATAGCAACTCTTGTAATACCCTAGTACAGCGAACTTTTTTTAGTATTTCTAAAATCGCTACATTCAAAAGTTAGCTAACAATATGTAGTTGATGCACGATTTTTTTGATAATTTTTTTAATGGGTATTTTATTTTTTACTAATTTTTGAAGTGGAAACTTCCGGAAAAATAGAATTTTGGTCGTGCTACCCCTACAAATTTTGGAAACTAATTGAAATTTTAAAAAAAATTGTAGAATGGAGTCTAGTTTCTAAAAATGTAATTTATTTGAAATTTCAATGAACGGTTAATTTATAACGAAAAAAACACCAAACACTACTTTTTACAAAAAAATAGACATACAAACAAAAGAAATTATGGATAAAAGGCTTAACATTGTCAGAAAGTGAAAAAAATTACATCGTTGGATAGCTAAGAGAGAACCTAACATTACCCAGATGTTCGATTTGTTTGATATTGAACCATGTGCAATCCTAACAGTGAGCACGAACCCGATTATGTGAAATATTATAGAATTTTCAAAAACACGTCTTTGGTCGTTTAGAATTCCCTCCAAGCCTTTGGGTTGGTATTCCAAGGAAAATACCAATCCCAAGGCTTTGAGATTCCCAAAGCAAGATATAACATGCGTGCATTATAACACGCACGCGTTATATCTCAATTTTTCCATGGTTTTTTCGTTTGTGGGGAGCATGTCTGGAAGACATAACACGAGCATGGTATAACATGCTCACGGTATGTCTTGCTTTATGTTAAATGCTACTCTATTGAATGTATGTTTATATATTTGTATGTTTGTATGCACATGTATGCTTGTATGTCATATATGTATGTATGTATGTATGTATGTATGTATGTATGTATGCATGTATGTATGCATGTATATTGTATGTATGCCTATTTCTATGTAAGATTGTATCTATGCATGTACATGTATGCTTGTATGTATGTAGGATTGCATGTATATATGTATTATTCTTGTATGTATGTATTTATGTATGTCTTTAGAGGGAGGGAGAATTTTAAGAGAGGGAGAGAGAGAGATATAGAGTTTTCTAGGTAGGGTGGGAGAGGGAGAGGGAGGGGGAGGGGTAGAGAGAGAGAGAGAGTATGGACAGAGGGAGAGGGGTTGGAAGTGAGAGTTTAAGAGAGAGGGAGTGGGAGAAAAGGGGTTGGAGTGAGAGAGACTTAGCTAGGTAGGGTGGGAGGGATAAAGGGAGTGAGATAGAGAGAGGGAGTGAGAGAGGGATGGCGGAGTGACTGAGAGGGAGAGGCTATGGGAGGAGTGACTCTTGATAGAGGGAGAGAGAAAGAGGGGGTGGAGGAGAGGACTTATCTAGTAGGTGGAGGGATAGATAGAAAGAGGGGAGAGAGAGAGAGAGAGTTACCTAGGTAGCTTCTACAAGCCAAAGGAGAGACCCAAGAGAGAGAGAGAGGGGCGTGGAGCAATATGAGAGAGAGGGAGTGGGAGAGAGTGGGAGAGATATATATATAGAGAGAGAGACATAAAGGGAGCCAGGAGAGGGGTGGTAGGGATTGATTGAATGAGAGGCATTTAGGAAAGAGGGAGAGGGTAGATAAAGACAATTTTAGAGAGGGTAGAGAGTGATAGGGACAAGGTTGGATGGAATCTCTCACCGTTCCATGCTCTGAGTCCTTGCCTTGAGAACTCCTAAGGGATCTTTTGCACCCTGACCTATAAGCCCTATTTCTGATAACAGAACTCCTGGTCTTACTGGCCAACCCTGCTATCTTTACAATGCCTTACCAAGCAATTCTTGGTGCTTTTCCTCACATTCTCCACCTAGCCCTTAATACACTTTAAAGACTAGCTAACCTCCGGTGCTTCCTAACCTTGTTGCAGGGGTGTGTATTAACTTACATGACTTCAAAATCATCTGTCAGAGGTCCTTGGTTGTCCTTCAAACCTCAATTCTCCATCGCTAGCATATAACCCTATTCTAGGGTTTGGGAAGGCTACTAGCCTTGAGCCCCCATTAGCCTTCTCAACTCAAAGGAACAGTTCATACCTCCTCCATTTCAAAATTTTGTGCCAAACTCTTTTCAGACACCCTGGCTCATTTTCCAAGTTCTTGAAGATTTTTAGGTTTTGGGACCCTCTCTGTCCGTACACAGGCAGAACACAGTTTTCCCACATCTAGGGTTTCCTGGACCATTTTCTTGGTCTGTTTGCTTCTCCTAGCCTTCCAATGAGCAGATAAGGACTCTTCCTTCTTTCCCAACCTTGGTAAAGGCCCCTGCAACCACTACACACCCTGCATTTCATGAACATTCATCACCCCTGCATTAGGATTGTGCATCACACTGTCTTTCTCTAATCGGGCATAGTCTGCTCGCCTAGGAATAGACCTTGAGCATGCTTCTAGAACTTCCAAGGACTCCTACTGCTAACATATATATAGTCATGGAGTTTATCCTTGTTTCCGATGAGCCCATACTTCGTGGTACGGTGAGGAAACAATCTAAAACTCCATTTATTTCAATTTTACCAATCAAAACAACAATAAAAGAAAACACATAATTTACAAAGATAATGGAAAGCGATTTGGAAAACAACTATTGTGCCAACAATGCTTCAAATGACTACTTTACATGCTATTCTAAGCAACAAAATGCCTCCTTCAATTCATTGTTAGCTGTTACAGAACCAAGAATAGAAAAAAACCAGAAAATGCACGTCGAACTACTGTTTCCTCCTTATTCTCATGAAACTCCAAACGTTCCAAATATTCCAACCTTCATCCAAGGTTGAGAGTTACCTTTTACAATGCATTGGAAACAGTTAGGTTTCCTTCTCCAAGCCTAAGAGCAGCCAAAAATAGGTTGTTATAAACACAGTGTGTTTTGCAACTTTTGTCTAAAGCTTAGGAATCAACCACAAAAGGACTCCAAACTTATTCAACTTCTATTCTAAGAAGCAAAAAGGTCTTCAACCCCCAATAAGGTGATCCACAAGACCATACCAAAACAACAAAAAGGATTTTAAAACAAAAACTTCAAAAATAAGCTTGTACTTTGGCACTTTGGCACTTTGGCAGGTTCTCCTGCACCATTCTCCCCCTCTCAGCACAAACACTAAGAAATGGAAGGAGGGATAATTTCTAGGTCAATTCCAAAGGTTCTTAAATTGATCTTCTTGTACACATGTGGCTTCTGAGTCAGGCTTGCTCTTCCACTTGATAAGGTGCTCCATGTATACCTTATTCCTTGTAGACTTTTGCACTCTGGACTCCAAGATTTGCTCTATCTGAGGCTACTCTTGATTAGGTAGGGGTACATTACTGATGTCTTTGAAGATTTCATGACTGTTCTGAACCTCATCACTGACTGTTCCCTTATACTTGATCAAATCAGCAACGTTGAACACTGGAGAGATGCCCAAATCTGATGGTAATTCCACCTTATAGGCATTCTTGCCATATTTGTCCAAAACCTTGCATGTACCCACTCTCTTCATTTGGAACTTGGTGGACATCCCCTTCTACAATCTAGATTTGTTGAGGTGAACCATAACATAGTCCCCAACTGCAAATTGCACATCTCTTTTTGACAAATCAGCTTTTTCCTTCAACTTTTGGGTTGATGTTGTAACTGTTTGTTTGACCTACTCATGAATCTCTTTCATTTTATAAGTGAAGTCTTCTACATGTCCACTCCTATTCTCCTAAGATCCAAGGTATCTAAGCTCACAAATACCCCTTGGGTGCATCCCATACACAACCTCAAAAGGACTTTTTCCTATAGTTCTATTTACACTGTCATTATAGGCATACTCAACTTGGGAAATCACCATATCCCATGTTTGTCCATACTCCTTGGTTAAACATCTTAAAAGATTACCTAACACCCTGTTAACCACCTCTGTTTGACCATCAGTCTAAGGACGGTATGCTGATCCAAATGACAAATTGGTACCCAATCTGCTCCATAAAGTCTTCCAAAAATGGCTCATGAATTTCACATCCCTATCTGATACAATGCTCAATGGAAATCCATGGATTCTTAAAACTTCCCTGAAAAAGAGATGGGCTATGTAACCTGCATCATGTGTAGTCTTGCAAGGGATAAAGTGACTCATCTTGCTAAATCTGTCCACAACTACATAAACACTGTCAAAACCAGTTTTGGTCTTAGGAAGACCTACCACAAAATCCATGCTCACACACTCCCATGGTCTGTTAGGAATGGGTAAAGGTTGATACAAACCAGCATTGCTAGCTCCCCCTTTGGCTTTCATGAAAACAACACACTGCTCCACATATTTCCTAACATCTCTTGCCAACTTAGGCCAGTAATAGAACCTTTGTACCAGCTCTAAAGTTTTATTTATTCCAAAATGTCCACTAAGACTGCCATTATGTTTCTCTTGGATCAGATTTTCCCTCATTGATCCTATTAGGACACATATAGTGAGCTTACCTTTAATAGTCAAATTCATTTTGGTAATGTATACTAACATACCTGACGCATGAAAATGATTCTCAAATCAGAAAGCATACCTTGTGGTGGCTTCTCAGAAATCTTCATCCCCGCACTTATAGAGGTCTTTGAACTCTCTAATCCAATGCTTACCAGATCTCGACTGCCAAGAACCTTTCTCCGCTTAATGCATCTGCCACCTTGTTCATTTGTCCTTCTTGTGTTTGATGGTAAAAGTGAAAGTCAGGATATTCCATCCATTTCAAGTGTCTATTACCTCTTGGGTGTTGATGTAACTGAGTGCCTAGTTATCCTGTGGAAGACCATTAAACTCTTTGGGCAATAAATAATGCCTCCAATTCTAAGGGACTGCTAATTAAAGCATAAAGTTCCATATCATAGGTGGAGTATTTTTTCTTGGCTTCATTAAGTTTTTCACTAAAGAAGGCTACAGGCCTACCTTCTTGACTAAGGACTCCTCCTACTGCCACTCCACTTGCATCACACTCAACTATGAACAACTTATCAAAACTAGGCAATAATAGGATAGGTTGAGTTGCCACTTCTTGTTTCAATTTTTCAAACCCTTTATCAGCCTCTTGAGTCCATTTAAACTTTTCTTTTAGACCACCTTTAATAGTATCTAGGACTGGTGCACATATACCACCGGAAATTCCCCGATGAACTTCCTATAAAACTGAGCTAAACCATGAAAGCTCCTTACGTCTGTTGTTGTGGTTGGTGTGGGCAAGTTTAGGATGGCTTCCACCTTGCTTGGATCCATCTTCAACATTCCTTGGGATATTACAAAGCCTAGATACGCAAGTTCTTGTTTAAAGAACTCACACTTCTCAAGGTTAATTGCTAACTATTCTTCTTGCATCCTTTTGAGAACCATCTCCACATGCTTCAAATGTTCTTCTGTTGTCTTACTGAAAATCAGTATGTCATCCAAATATACTACCACAAAAATCCCTGTGAAATCCTTAAGCACCTCATTCATTAGTCTCATGAACGTGCTAGGGGCATTTGAGAGGCCAAATGGCATCACCTTCCACTCATATAAGCCATCATTTGTCGTAAAAGTTGTCTTCCATTCATCACCCTTCTTGATTCTGATTTGATGATACCTGCTCTTAAGATCCAACTTGGTGAAGAATTTTGCACCTCCAAGACAATCCATCAAGTCTTCAATCCTAGGAATAGGAAACCTATATCTAATTGTGATTCTATTAATTGCTCTAGAATCAGTGCATAATCTCCACTTACCACCTTTTTTTGTTGCCAAAACCACTGGGACTGCACATGGGCTGATACTCTTCTGAATCAGACCTTGACCCAACAATTCTTCCACTTGCCTAGCCACCTCTAGGTTCTGCTCAAGAGTAAGTTTGTATGTTGCTTTGTTGGGCAATGAGGCTCCAAGTATGAAGTCAATTTGATGACTTATTGCTCTCTTTGGTGGTAGAGTTGCAGGTGTTCCATCACTCACTATGCTCTTGTACTTAACAAGCAATTTTTGGGGTATACGGTAGAAGCTGTCTTCTATTTTCTTGACTTGCATGTGATAGCAAGTGAAGAAGAGCAAGTTGAAGGAAATACTATTGGTGTCTTTGAATCAGCTTATGACCGTTACCAAAGTGGTGATGTTGGTAATGATTTCGATGTGTTTGTACCTCCTCTTGTTGAAGATTTAGTGAGGGATAGATTGGCTCTTGTTGCTGTCTCAACTTCCCGAGAAGTTCCACATAAGGAAATCAGCAACATAATCTCTCATGAGGGTTCCATAGAAGATAATGAAGATGAAGTTTTTCAAACACCAAACATTGAAGATTCTTCACTTCATTTCGGGGGTGACATTGTTGGTCTTGGGATTGATCAGCAAACTGAGCCATTGGAGAAATTTTTTTTTGATGATTTCAGCTTAAGTGAATTAGGACTTGACTTATTCAAAGAGTCATCACTACAAGGGGAGCATGATAAGTTTTTTCCAGTTGATCATCTTAATCAGCTCACTAGCATTTGGGATCCGGGTGTGATGGCATCAAGTTATGTTAAAGAACCTGTGTGGGATAAGTTTCCCTTTGATCCTGATGAAGAACAAGAACCAGGTTGCACAGTAGACTATGAGGTGGCCCTTGGAGGAGAAGTTGTCTTTGAAGAAGAAGATTGTTCCACAAAATTCCATAATGATCTCTTTGGAGTGGTTGCAGCCACTAAAGAGGAATTTGTGGTTACAGAAACTTTCCGAACAGCGGACAAACATGATTCCTTGAGCAGGTTGGATACTGGTCTAATGTTTGATCAAGGAGGCCGTGATGAAGAAGAAGAGCTAGAAGTCCATATGGCTCTTGAAGATGGAGAGTTTGAAAGTGTTATTAAACACAAATTAGATTTATCAATACACGAAGCTGGTTGCAAGCAATGGGTTGAAGAATTTGTGGAGTATGATGCTTTTTATGATGATGAGCATTCTCTGCTAGTTGGTGGTGAAGTACAAGAATGTTGGAGTAGCAAAGAGGGCAGCAAAGGCAAGGAACGAAGTTCTGATTTTCAGTTGCAGCCTATCAGCAGTTCACCGTCTTTGCATGTTCATGAGTTCGAAAGTTATTGTACTTTTCAGGAAAGTTATTGTACTTTTCATCCCCTGCCATGTATATTATCTTTGATGGCCTTGGAAAGCAAGAATCCTATCAACATTAGTCATATAGTGTAGATATCTTGCATCCACAAATGCACCGATTTCCTTATTAAAAGCTTCCAATGCCTAATTTGTATCAATAAATTTGTCCAAGAAATTTTTGAGAAAAATTATGTCAACTTTATTATTATCATAGATAAATAATGATATAGTTGGAACTAATGCTTTGAACCTTGCTTTCCATTCAAGGAAAACTTTCATCTCCCCATCCTCCTTTATAATATAAGGTATAATTTTTATCTCAATATTTTAGAAATTTTTGAGCTTAGTTTTGGCCTTTGTGTTAGAGTGGCCATATATGCTTGTACCTCTCCTACTAATTTAGCCATATTAAAAGTGGGAAAAATATCACTAGGTAGATTATACTCATGTGTAGAACCCCTGTACATGCCTTGCAAAGCTATAATCCTAGGAACCCATTTATTCATGATATCCTTAAGTCTCTCTTGGTCCATAGCCACCCTAGTGATAGCATCCTTGAGGTCCTTATAATCCCTATAGGATTCATCAACTCTTTTCAAAATTTTGGACATTACATGCCCCAAAACATTAGATACAACATTCATCATTTTCTCATGCTAGATTTCTTGTGTTTTCTTCGTTTGTTCCTCCAACTCTTTGATCTTCCACTTAAGTTCATCATTCTCTTTTATCAAATTCTTTATAGGATCCATTGAGGATGAACGAGCTTCCTATGTGTTAGTGTGGAGAGAGGATGTCTAAGTATCTTTCATCTTCAACTTATATCTGCAGTGATTGCTATATGATCTTTCAATAGCTTATCATACTCACTTTATAGCTTGTTGGAAATAGCTTCATTGAATTTATTAGTATCAACTACTAATCAAGCAACTTCAAGGGTACTGGTTTCTGATACCCTTTGTATTACGAACCCTTCCCTAATATCCTGTGATTCCTCTATAACTTGAGGATTATTTGTGTTAGGGGCAAGAGCACATATTGCAAGGGTCTCCCATTTTGGTTTAAACCCTGATCATAATAATGCCAATTGGGCCTACTCTTTTGAAGAGAAAACCTCTTCATCTTTCCACCTTATAGTATCAAATACTATTGTTGATGCAATTTCCCATTTAGGGAACAATAATAACCTACTTTCTCTAACCAATCTTCTCCCTTCTTCAAGGGTAATGTTCCTCATATCAAAATTGAATTCTGCTAGCACCTTCTTAGTGATAGCATCATATTGGTTAGTAGGCACATCTACCTTTTTCCTAATTTAGTCTTTTATGGAATTCTTCCTTTTTGTATTTAATGATAAAATCCTTGAATTCATAAGTTTTAATAAATTCATCATCAAAGATGAATTGTGTATAGACCATAGCCCTCAAATCGTTGGTTTTATCCTTACCTATTATCACATTGATGCCCAATATACCTTAAGGAATCCTAATAATATTCTCCCTGGGAGGAGAATGAATTTTTTGTTATACCTCCTATGTAGTTACCTCAACTTCCTCTTCCTCATCGAGTCCAAGAGGATAATCAACCAGAGATGGTTGCTTAGTTCTTTTCTTTTTTTGAGGTTGTTTCTCTTGGATTGGAAGCTTCAATAGTTACATGAGGAGGAGAGAGTGTCACTTGAGAAGGAGAGGGTGGTGCTACATGTGGTAGACTCTAGGGGGTCACTTCCCTAATTATAGTCCCCTTAGGCCTTCTAACAAAATAGTAGATAGCAATATTTTTCTTGGGTTGATAAGTCGGACTCTCCTCAAGAACAAGGGCATTTCCAATAATTTTATCAATATTTTGCAAGATCATTTGGATCCTTGCAATAAGATCCCTTATTTTAGAGAATGCACCTTGATAATCCTTATTCATTTTAACCTTGGCATATTTTTCCTTCCTAAACGCCACCTATTTTACTTTTCTAAAGTCATCTTATACACTTAAATCATTGGATAAAGTTGCTCCAATCCTTCCCTAGTGATAATAAATTCAAAAAAAATTATGGAGAACAAGAAGAATAACCCCTTCTTTTTCCCCTTAAGATGGGCCTTATTTGCTTCACTAATTTTCCACATGATCTCCAAAAATGTCACTTTGAAGTGTACATACTTTGGCAATACATGAGTACCAGAAGGGCATCCATACACTTTAATGATCATGGAGTCAATGTGAAGATACCAATCTCCCCAATTATGCTAGATTCCCAACTATGGTACCCTATCTTTTGGTCTAAGAAAATCCAAAATTTCCTTGTGAAATATGAATTCTTCAACTCCCAAGTGGGAGAGGATCTTCTTGAAAAAATGATTTTCAAAAATGACATATTTGGATGCATTGCAATGCATATTTGGGTAAGTGTACCAAGATGGTTCCCAAAAAGGGGACTTAAGTGGCCACTTTTTTTCTGAAATCAGGAAATACTGACCTTGGATGTGAAATTGAGGATAGTTACACTCAAAATTTTGAGATGGAACAAAAAGAAGGATCAAAGTGCTTTGAATCTACTTTCTAAACTACTAATTTATTTTTAAAATAGTTGAGATTAAGGGGTTCAAATGAGGGACGTACATGAATTGGTGTTGTTTTTATCAAAAAAACATAACATAGCAACTCTTGTAATACCCTAGTACAGCGAACTTTTTTTAGTATTTCTAAAATCGCTACATTCAAAAGTTAGCTAACAATATGTAGTTGATGCACGATTTTTTTGATAATTTTTTTAATGGGTATTTTATTTTTTACTAATTTTTGAAGTGGAAACTTCCGGAAAAATAGAATTTTGGTCGTGCTACCCCTACAAATTTTGGAAACTAATTGAAATTTTAAAAAAAATTGTAGAATGGAGTCTAGTTTCTAAAAATGTAATTTATTTGAAATTTCAATGAACGGTTAATTTATAACGAAAAAAACACCAAACACTACTTTTTACAAAAAAATAGACATACAAACAAAAGAAATTATGGATAAAAGGCTTAACATTGTCAGAAAGTGAAAAAAATTACATCGTTGGATAGCTAAGAGAGAACCTAACATTACCCAGATGTTCGATTTGTTTGATATTGAACCATGTGCAATCCTAACAGTGAGCACGAACCCGATTATGTGAAATATTATAGAATTTTCAAAAACACGTCTTTGGTCGTTTAGAATTCCCTCCAAGCCTTTGGGTTGGTATTCCAAGGAAAATACCAATCCCAAGGCTTTGAGATTCCCAAAGCAAGATATAACATGCGTGCATTATAACACGCACGCGTTATATCTCAATTTTTCCATGGTTTTTTTTGTTTGTGGGGAGCATGTATGGAAGACATAACGTGCTCACCGTATGTCTTGCTTTATGTTAAATTCTACTCTATTAAATGTATGTTTATATATTTTTATGTTTGTATGCACGTGTATGCTTGTATATCATATATGTATGTATGTATGTATGTATCAGTGCATGTATATTGTATGTATGCCTATTTGTATGTAAGATTGTATCTACACATGTACATGTATGCTTGTATGTATGTAGGATTGTATGTACATA
>VDFB02058242.1:315981498-316093237 GCA_007258455.2 Sequoia sempervirens | reverse complement strand
GAGACTCAAGAGAGAGAGAGGGATTGTGAGAGAGATAAAGGGTAGAGGATAGAGGATATAAGGGTTAAGGGGAGAGAGGAGAGGGGAGAGAGACATAATTGTGGTTTAAGGGTTAAGGGTAGAGGGTAGAGGGTAGAGGGGAGAGAGGTAGAAAGAGTGAGTGAGGGTATAAGAGTTAAGGGTAGAGGGTAGAGGGGAGAGAGATAGAATTAGGGTATAAGGGTAGAGGGAAGAGAGATATAATTAGGGTATAAACAAAGAGAGAGAAAAGAAAACTATTAAAAAACCAACTTTCTCATAACGCAAACACATTTTTGAAGTAGAGATATGGTTTTTTTAGAAATAAATAACATGCTCATGTTATAACGTGAGCGCGTTTTGTCTTGCTCTAAAAATGATAAAAAAACTCAATATACCCATGATCTCAATGCCCACATTTTGCATATTCTCCTGGTTCTACATGTGCTCCAACAAAAAGTAGCTTTTTGATGATGTTGTGAAGTTTGCATGCATGTTTTTCACATTCCACCATCTTTTTCATGATCTTTCCACCACCTTTGCATGAAATAGCAGATTTTTCACATTGAAAGGCATATAATATCAATTCAAGTTTGAATTCGAGTGAAAATTGATATATAATTGAAGTTTGGAGGGGAACAAGTTTTTGAAAAAGTAAAATTGTTGAGGAGTTTGAAGAAAGAAGAAGCTAAGGCTACATAATTAGGTTGAACTCCTCCATTTGAAACTATGGTTTTTTAGGTATCTAAAGTCTTTACACATTTTCTTTTATTCTATTATGGCTTGCTTTCATTTTTGTTATTTTGCATATTCAATATTGATCATTGTTTGTTTGTCATTATAACCTTAGGTTGTCAATGCACATTTTAAGTTACACAATTCTATACACTTGCCAATTACATTTTTAAACCACGTCTCTTTGAGGCATTTTGTTATTTAATGATTGACTTTCCTTATGTATGCTTCCACATTTTTTATACACATATATATGGCATACATTTTAAGGAAGTAAAATAAAACATCATTTCTCAATCCTTTATTATGGATGTGCATACCACTCTCTGAAGCTTTCATTGAGGTATTTTGGAAAACAGTTATACCAAGCAGTTGATTGCCTTGTCTATGCTACCAATTTTTCCATACATGTCTCTAAAAAATTGGAATATACTCCTCCCATGTTGATAGATCTTAGAAACTATTTTTCTTTTCATCTCTATTTTTAAATTTACCTCATCACTAAACCTACCTCATCACTTTTAGTTGTGATATATTTTAAATGCTTCCTTGATTAGTCTAGCTACAAGGGATTCTAACCTTCTCTCCACTATTGCAAGACTCTTTATTCAAGGCTAAGTTAGCAACATGGGGAAAGGTGCAACCTATCTTGGAATCATGGCTCAAAATGGAAGCATGGAAAAAGAATTTGAATTGTGATGCAACCAGAGGACATCCTGCAACACAACTCAACACAAAAAATCAACCAACAACAAAAATTCACAAGTCACAATTCTCATAACTCTTCACTTTTCACCAAACCAACACTCTTCCTTATTGTTGGATGTTGTGGTTGTGTTGCTGATATATGGTTGTCATTGATGTCAACACTATTAGCAATTATTGTAGTGAAGGTTGTATACATCAAGGATATTGAGAAAATTGTTAAAGGAAGAGTTGCAAGTTGCCAGTGGAACAGTGAAGATCATGAAGGTGTCTTGTTTTATACATTGAAGATCAGTTGTTGTGGACTAAATGGTTTATTGTTGTGAGTATCTAGATCATCTACTAGAAGTTTTAGAGGTTCACGTAAAGATTTGATTGTGCTATGAACAGTTGTGTTCTGACAGTGTTTATGTGGTCTTTGTCAATGTTCCTAATTGAATTTTATGTGATTCTGATAATTTATGTTTCTGTGGATTATTCTTTGTTAGTTCTTATTGTTTGTGGATGCTTCTAGATCATTCTTTATTCTTGTTTTAAGTCCGTGTTGATCGGTGTGTTCGTGGTCGAATATTTTTCTCATGTGTGTTTAGGTTTTCATGTTCTTGGCCAACATGATGGTTGTAATGTGTTGTGGATGGTTGAAGATTAAAATTTGAATTTTTGGTGCGCTTGAAGATATTGTTTTGGGTCTCATCATAATATTAGCCAATGATGTTTGACACACATTAAAATTTCTTTGTAAATTTTGGCCGACATTGTAAATATCTTTTATATTTCTGGTCGACTAAGTTGTTGATGTATCTCATGTTGTGGATATATAAGAGTGGTTGTTTGAGCGAAGTTAGTGTGTGTTAGAGTGTGTGTTAAAGAAAAGGAAAGCCAGAGAAAGAGAAAGTGTGCAAACATTGATCTAATCATTCGATTGTAGAGAAAAGTGAGAAGAAGGTTGAGCAAAGTGTGAAGAAGGTTTTATGTGCTTAATTGGAACTGTAATTAGGCTTGTGTAGAAGTTATTTTCTCAATTCACACCCTGTGGATCTAATCCAAATTACTGTGTATTGTTGGGAAGTGAGACCTCTTGTATTTGAGAAATGAGCTCTAGGAAGTGTGCCTGAATAAATGTGGATTCCCATTATTATTCTTATTATACTTTTAACAGGGTATAATATTGTGGACTAACATCCACAGTGGTTTTTCCCTTAACAGGGTTTCAACGAAAAAAAAATCTTGGTGTTCTTTATGTTTCTGATGTATTGATTCTTTATGGTTTATTGTTCATTCATCAGATCTGAGATTAAGTTAATTCTGAAAATTTTAATATTTTGTGACAACTTATTCACTCCCCTCTTAGTTGCATGTCCTTGTTTTTTCCAACAATTGGTATCAGAGCAGGATCCTCTAAAGAAGTTTAAAAGCTTGAGGTGATCTGAGATGGCATCATACAAGAAGGATAGTCCTAGATTTGATGGAACAAACTACTCATTGTGGAAAGCCAGGATGGAATGTCATTTGATGTGCATTGGAGAACCCTTTTGGAAGATTACAAAGAATCCATATGTTATTCCTCGGAATGGTCCTTCCACTACTGATGAGATTAAAGAAGCTGAGAATAATGTTAGGGCTAGGGAAGCTTTGTTGAGCGCTCTAACAGATTCAAAAATGACAAATGTGATAGCTCTAAAGATAGCTCATGAGATTTGGACAAAGCTAGAAAATTTGTATGAAGGATATGTGCATGTGAAGATGGCTAAGCTAAATATTTTGAAAGGCAAGTATGAAAACTTGAAGATGGGTGAAGATGAAAATATTTCTTCTTTTATGCAGAGAGTAAATGAACTAGTGATGGGTATTAGATGTGTCAATGGTACCCTAGAAGAGGAAGAAATTGTAGCTAAAGTGCTCAGATCATTGCCTCCCTCTTACAAAGCAAAGGCTCATGCTATTGAAGAAACCAAATGATTGGCAAATATGACAAGAGATACATTGATTGGTAAACTTGTTGCCTTTGAGTTGAGTGAATTTGGTGAGTTTGTTCCCAAGATTGAATATGCATTCAAGGCTACTATATCTAGAAGAAACAAGCAAAGATATGATCTAGGAGAGTGTTCTAGAAAGTCATCCAAGTATGATGAAGAATTGAAACAGCTTGAAGATGAAGAAAGAGAGGTAGAAGAACTGGAAGCACTGATTGTGAAGAAAGAAGGCAAAGGACAAGGTAATTATAAAGGAATGTTTCCTATTAAATGTTTTTTTTGTATTAAAATAGGCCATTTTGCATCAAGGTGTCCTGAAAGAGTTTCTAGATCTAAGCCTAACAAATCTATATTCCAAAAGAAATTTTACTATGTTGAAGGAGTGACTGATGATGAGTCTAATAAAGATAATGGAAATTAAGATGAATGGTTGTTCCTTCCTATCAAGGAAAATGGTTCAATGGCTACTGAATCTGCTAAAGTTGAGAAAACTCTTGTAGCCTGAATTGAAGAAAAAGGATGAGTGGGTTATTGACAGCGAATGCTCACATCATATGACTAGTGACAAAAGCAATTTTGTAAGTCTTGAGAAGTATGATGGTGGGGTTGTAATATTTGGAGATAACAATACTAGTGTGATTCATGTCAAAGGATCTATTTGTCTTGGTGGTAAGCATAATACCAATGACATTCTTTATGTTGAAGGATTCAAGCACAACTTTTTGAGTGTTGGACAGATGGTGGACAAGGGTTGTGATCTTTAGTTCAAAGATGGAAGATGCAAGATACTCAGAAGATCTAGAAAAGTAATTGCTTCAGGTAAAAAGATAGAAGGTAATATTTTTCACCTGAATGTTACTAGTGAAAGTTGTTTAATTGCTCAAGTAGATGAAAGCTAGTTATGGCATAGGAGGATGTGTCATGTGAATTTTGATAACATTGTCAAACAAAGTTACACTCAAGTAGTAAGAGATCTACCTAAGCTAGTAAAGCCTTCTAACACAATTTGCAAGGAATGTCATATAAGAGTTTTTTTTTGGAGAAAACTAGAGATTTTTTTCGGAGCAAATAGCATCATACAAATGGATTACTGGAGCTAGTACATAATGATCTATGTTTTCCCTCCAGAGTCAAAATTCTTCATGGAGAAAGGTACTTTATGTTGCTTATTGATGATTATTCTAGGATGATATGGGTTGCTTTCTTAAGAGAAAAATGTGAAGCATTAGAGAAGTCCAAAAGTTTCAAAGCTATGGTAGAGAATGAGAAAGGCCTGAAAATCAAATGCTTAAGGTCAGAAAGAGGTGGTGAGTTCACCTCCAGGGAGTTCAATTCTTTTTGTGAAGAGCATGGAATCATAAGACAGTTATTTGCTCCCCAAACCCCTCAACATAATGGAGTTGCACGGAGAAAGAACAGAACAATTCTGGATGTTGCTAGAACAATGATGATTGAAGGAAATGTGTCTTACATCTATTGGAGTGAAGTTGTAAGCACTATTGTGTACACTTTGAACCAGGTAAATTTCAATAGTAATTCTGGTAAGATTCCTTTTGAACTATGGTTTGGTTATAAGCCTAATGTTAGATATTTCAAGATCTTTGGAAGCAAGTTTTATATCAAGAGAGATGAGGACATAGGCAAGTTTGATGCAAGAAGCGATGAAGGAATCTTTCTAGGTTACTCTACTAAAAGCAAGGCCTACCGGTGCTTTAACAGAAGACTAAGAAAAATGGTTAAGAGTGCAAATGTCAAAGTTGATGAGGAATATGCTAAATCATTCATATATTGTGGATATAATTCAGATGACCAAGAAGATAGCACAATCAAAGGGAAGAATTCTCAAACACAAAATCAACTTCAAATTGTGCCATATGTTTCAGTAAAACAACTTCAATTTGTTCTAGTAAATCAAGTCATGAAGGAGAGAAAAGTTCAAGTGCAAAAGAAAGAAAAAAAGAACCAGAAGCTCGAGAGAGTCCAAAATTTCCAAGGTATGTGAAGCTAAATCATTCTGAAAATAAAATTATAGGAGACAATAATAAAGGTGTGCAAACTAGGAGAAAAATTGCAGAAGAATATTGCCTGATATCCAATATTGAGCCTAAAGATGTCAATGAAGCTTGCAATGATGAAAATTGGATGGAAGCTATGAAAGAAGAACTGATGCAAATTGAAAAGAATGATACACGGATACTTGTTCCCATACCTAAAGACAAAAATGTGATTGTTACTAAATGGGTATTTCAGAATAAGTTGAATGAACAAGGTGAAGTGGTTCCGAATAAAGCAAGAATGGTATGTAAAGGGTATTCACAAATGGAAGGTATTTATTTTGAAGAAACCTTTGCCCCTATTGCTAGAATTGAAGATGTTAGATTATTTCTTGCTTACGTTGCATATAATAACTATAAAGTCTATCAAATGGATGTGAAGTCAGCTTTTCTGAATGGTGAGCTAGAAGAAGTATATTGAACAGTCAGATGGATTTCAACTGACTGACAAGGAGGACATGGTTTTCTGATTAAAGAAAGCTCTATATGGACTCAAGCAAGCCCCCAGAGCCCGATATGCTAGACTAGACAAATACTTATTAAAGCTTGGATTCAATAAAGGTACTGTTGACAGCAACTTGTACTTCAAGTTGGATCATGACAAAGAGTTGATTATTGAGGTCTTTGTTGATGACATTATTTTTGGAGGAGATGATAATCTATGTATGAAGTTTGTTGATGAAATGAAGAATGAATTTGAGATGAGTATGATTGGAGAGATGAAGTTCTTTCTAGGATTACAAGTTACTTAGTTAGACAAGGGATTTTTCATATCTCATTCCAAATATGTGAAAGAACTGCTGAAGAAGTTTGGCATGGAAGACTCAAAGCCTGTTGGTACTCCCATGGTGACCAGATGCAAGTTAACTCAGAATGATGACTCTCCTAAGGAAAATCAAACAAGATATAGGTCAATGATTGGTGGATTTCTCTATTTAACTCAGACGAGACTAGACATTATGAATGTTGTATGTATGGTTGCTAGATTTTAGGTTCATCCAAAAGAATCTCATGTGACTGTTGTAAAGAGAATCTTCACGTATCTAAAAGCAACAGTTGATTTTGGACTTTGGTATCCTAAGGATGATGATCTTACTTTGAGTGCATATACTGATGTAGATTTTGCAGGAGATGTTGATGATAGGAAGAGTACTAGTGGTGGTTCCTCCTTCCTAGGGAAGAAGCTGGTGTCTTGGTTGAGAAAAAAGCAAAATTACATTTCTCTATCTACTGTTGAGGTAGAGTATATTGTTGCTGCAAATAATTGTACTCAAGTGATGTGGATGAAATAGATGTTGAATGATATCAAAGTACTATATGATGAACCTATTGCCATATACTTTGACAACTCAAGTGTAATTAACATATCAAAGAATTTGATGCTACACTCTAATACCAAGCATGTATCAATCAAGTTTCACTTCTTGAGGGAGAAAGTGAATGAGAAAGAAGTTAGACTAGAGTATGTGCCTACCAAAGAACAGGTTGTAGACATTTTCACTAAGTCGTTGCCAAAGGATACTTTTGAGTATCTCAGAGGGAGGCTAGGGGTGATTAGCCCTCCTGATATGAACTAGAGATGCATTTATTTGCATCAATCTATGTGCTTCATAGATATTTCCTGATCTGGATTGATGTTTATGTGGCTGCTACTCAGGGGGAGTATTCAGATGTGTAGATATGTAGTTCAAAGCTTGTATGTGGGGAGGTAATGCTTATCTTTTCCATTGATGTCAAAGGGGGAGAAGAGAAATGTGAAAAATCCTTTAGGGGTTGAAGAGAAATGTGAAAAATATTTTTAGGGGGAGAAGAGAAATTAAGGAGAAGAGTCAGAACCAAAGGGGGAGTAAGTGTAGTTGTGTTGATGGTATTTTTCACATTATGTGTTGCCATAAATTCCAAAAGGGGAGATTGTTGGAATTTTTGGTTGTGTTGCTGATATGTGGTTGTCATTGATGTCAACACTATTAGCAATTATTGTAGTGAAGGTTGTATATGTCGAGGATATTGAGAAAATTGTTAAAGGAAAAGTTGTAGGTTTCCAATGGAAAAATGAAGATCATGAGGGTGTTTTGTTCTGTACGTTGAAGATCAGTTGTTGTGGACTAAAGGGTTTATTGTTGTGAGTATCTAGATCATCTACCAGAGGTTTTAGAGGTCTTCGTGAAGATTTGATCGTGCTATGAACAGTTGTGTTCTGACAGTGTTTATGTGGTCTCTGTCAATGTTCCTGATTGAAGTTTATGTGATTCTGATAATTTATGTTTATATGGATGCTTCTATGTTAGTTCTTGTTGATTGTGGATGCTTCTAGATCATTCTCTATTCTTGTTATACATCCACATTGATCGGTGTGTTCGTAATCAAATATTTTTCTCATGTGTGTTTGGTTTTTCATGTTCTTGGTTGACATGATGGTTGTAATGTGTTGTGGATGCTTGAAGATAAAATTTGAATGTTTGGTGTGCTTGAAGATATTTTTTTGGGTCTCATCATAATATTAGTCGATGATGTTTGATTCACATTAAAATTTAATTGTAAATTTGGGTCGACATTGTAAATATGTTTTATATTTCTGGCCAACTAAGTTGTTGATGTATCTCATGTTGTAGATATATAAGAATGGTTGTTTGATTCAAGTTAGTGTGTGTTAGTGTGTGTGTGAAATAAAAGGAAATCCAGAGAAAGACAAAATGTGCAAACATTGATCTAATCATTCGATTGCAAAGCAGAGTGAGAAGAAGGTTGAGCGAAGTGTGAAGAAGGTTTTATGTGCTTAACTGGAATTGTAATCAAGCTTGTGTAGAAGCTATTTTCTCAGTTCACACCTTGTGGATCTAATCCAAATTACTGTGTATTTTTGGGAAATGAGCCCTCTTGTATTTGAGCAGTGAGCTCTAGGTAGTGTGTCTGAATGCATGTGCATTCCCATTATTATTCTCATTATACTTTTAACAAGGTATAATAATGTGGACTAACATCCACCGTGGTTTTTCCCCTAACAAGGTTTCCACAAAAGAAAATATTGGTATTCTCTATGTTTTTGATGTGTTGATTGTTTATGGTTTATTGTTCATTCATCAAATTTGAGATTAAGTTAATTCTGAAAAGTTTAATATTCTATGAAAACTAATTCACCCCCCCTTCTCAATTGTCTATCCTTGTTTTTCCGACACTTGTAGCATTGCCAACTCATTTAATCGGGTATTTCTTCTTGATGAGATTCTTTCAGACCAATATTTGAACCATTTCAAGGACCCTTCAAGGTACACAATCACATTCCAACAAATCACTATTGGTTACTTTGTAACAACTTTCTCAAATCAAACTTTCTACACCAACTAGGCCTCAAATTAGGCCACTTTAACAAAGAAACTTTTCTTGAAACTTGACCAAAATCTCCAAACACATGTGGGCAACAATTTATATGTATTCAAACCAAAGAATTCATAATTAGTTCTCATAAATTCATCCACCAAGATTCCAAAACCAAAAAACCCTCTTTTTAAGCCAAATAACCTAGGGCTTATTGGAAAACACACTTCCTAACCTTATCAAAACATGTCACCACCTCAAACAGGTCTGATAAACCCTCTAACACAACAAACCCCAAAACCCTCTTCTTTCACAAGTTAGGTAAGGGTTTATTGAAAACCCATACTCCAAACCTTCCCATAGCCAACAAAAGCTTGAATCACCTTCAAAAAGGTCTACACAAACTTAAAAGTTCAAAAGATATTGCTGCCCCCAAATATTTCTTCAAACCCTAGCACTAAACCACCATTTTCCACACAAACATGCACCATTTGACATCTAGGGCATCACCTAAAAACCCTCTATTTTCCTCCCTTGCACAAAAAACTTTGCACACATGTTTTATAACCCTAACTAAGCCTTTCAACCGAGTTACAAAAGCATACAGTGGGTGGAAGGCTTAATATGACATTTTAATGCACTCAAAACCCTTAAAACAAGGTATACAGACTAACCCTTAGTAATTGGCTTCTAAAATACAAAAAATCACTTCAAATCCAACCAAACCAAAACTAAAATGGAGTTAAATCTACTTCTCACTGAATTCCATCCAAAAGAGAGCACAATCACCTTGTATGAAACTATACAGTTCAAGGAAACATCAAATTTATGGTAAAAATAAAGAAAATTGCAATGAAACAATGAATTTTATTGATCTTCTTCTAAGTGCATGGTACATTTATGCTAGGAATGGTACATTTACATTAGGAATGGTCCTCTTTCATACCCAAACATGCAAAATCACTTTGAGCTACGTTCAACCCGCTCGATCCCTTAAGGGTCCAAAGTGCAAAAGGCCAACAATATTTGATGAGGTATTTCTCAGAAACTGTGGCGATTATAAAATATTCATCTAAGCCTACAAGATCATGTTGGGACCATCTACGATAATCTCTCTCAATTTTTGTTATCTCGGAGTGGTTTTCCCGTGGTGTCCAGTTTTCACTTCATAGAAAAAGTGTCAAATGCAAGTAGTGCAAAGTTGCAAAGTGGTGCAACTTTCGTTCTGCAACTCGTGTGACCAAACAGACTATTCCAATGCATCCAAATAGGTATTTTTATGTTAGGCATGGTTCTTTTTCACACCCAAACATGTGAAATCGCTCTAAGCTACGTTCAACCGAATCGATCCCTTAAGAGTCCAAAGTGCAAAGTGGCTGCAAACTTCCGCATGTTGTTACTCGAATACTGTGATGCTTAGAAACTTCTCGTCTAATCCTATAGAATCATGTTGGGCCTTTTTACAAAAACCTCTCTATGTTTTCACTATCTCGGAAGCATTTTCCCATGGTGGCAAATTTTCACTTGGGGAAAAAGTTGTCAAATGCAAGTAGTTAAAAGTTGCAAAGTGGTGCAACTTTCGTTCTGCAACTCATGTGACCAAACGGATTGTTCCAATGCATCAAAATAGGTATGTTTACGCTAGGAATGGTCCTCTTTCACACCCAAATACGCAGAATCGCTCTGAGCTACGTTCAACTAGATCGATCCCTTAAGAGTCCAAAGTGCAAAATGACTGCAAACTTTAGCATGTTGTTACTTGAATACTGTGATGATTAGAAACTTCTCGTCTAATTCTATGGGATTTTTTTGGGCCCCTCTACAAAAACCTCTCTCTATTTTTTTTATCTCAGGCATTTTCCTGTGGTGGTGAATTTTCACTTGGAGAAAAAGTTGTCAAATGCAAGTAGATGAAAGTTGCAAAGTGATGCAACTTTTATTCTACAACTTGTGTGACCAAATGGAATGTTCCAATGCATCTAAATAGGTATTTTTATGCTATTAATTGACCTCTTTTGTACCCAAACACGCGGAATCACTCTGAGCTATGTTCAACTAGATCAATCCCTTAAGAGTCCAAAGTGCAAAATGGTTGCAAACTTCCACATGTTGTTACTCGGATACCGTGATGCTTAAAAACTTCTTGTCTGATCCCATCGAATTGTATTAGGCCCCTCTATAATAACCTCTCTTAGTTTTTTTTTATCCCGAAGGCATTTTCCCGTGGTGGCGAATTTACACCTAGGGAAAAAGTTGTCAAATGTAAGTAGTTGAAAGTTGCAAAGTGGTGCAACTTTCGTTCTGCAACTCGTGTGACCAAATGGGTTGTTCCAACACGTTCAAATAGGTATTTTTATGATAATCACGGTCCTCTTTCACACCCAAACACACGGAATCGCTCTAAGCTACTTTCAACTGGATTGATCCCTTAAGAGTCTAAAGTGCAAAATGGTTGCAAACTTCAACATGTTGTTACTCGAAAACTGTGATGTTTAGAAACTTCTCATCTAATCCTATGGGATTGCGTTGGGACCCTCTACAAAAACCTCTCTTTTTTTTCACTATTTTGGAGGAATTTTCCCATGGTGGCGAATTTTCACTTAGAGAAAAAGTTGTCAAATGCAAGTAGTTGAAAGTTGCAAAGTGGTGCAACTTTCATTCTGCAACTCACGTGACCAAATAAACTATTCCAACACATCCAAATAGGTATTTTTAGGTTAGACATGGTCCTCTTTCACACCCAAACACACAGAATTTCTATGAGCTACGTTCAACTGTATCAACCCCTTAAGAGTTCAAAATGCAAAATGGTTGTAAACTTCAGCATGCTATTACTCGGATACCGTGATGCTTAGAAATTTCTCATCTGATCCTATGGGATTGCATTGGGACCCTCTATAATAACCTCTCTCAATTTTTTTTATCTTGGAGTGTTTTTCCCGTGGTGGCAAATTTTCACTTGATGGAAAAAGTGTCAAATGCAAGCAGTGAAAAGTTGCAAAGTGGTGCAACTTTTATTCTGCAACTCATGTGACCAAATGGATTGTTCCAATACATCTAAATAGGTATGTTTACGCTAGAAATGGTCTGCTTTCACACCCAAACACATAGAATCGCTCTAAGCTACGTTCAACCGGATCGATCCCTTAAGAGTCCAAAGTGCAAAATGGCTACAAACTTTAGCATGTTACTTGAATATCGTGGTGCTTAGAAACTTCTTGTAAAATCCTATAGGATCATTTTGAGCCCCTCTACAATAACCTCTCTCATTTTTTTCTATCTCATAAGAATTTTCCAATTGTGGTAAATTTTCACTTAAAAAAAGTTGTCAAATGCAAGTAGTTGAAAATTGCAAAGTGGTGCAACTTTTGTTTTGCAACTCGTGTGACCAAATGAATTATTCGAATGCATCTGAATGGGAAATTTTATGCTAGGAATGGTCTTCTTTCACACCCAAACATGAGGAATCACTCTGAGCTACGTTCAACTGGCTCGATCCCTTAAGGGTTCAAAGTGCAAAAGGGAAGCAAACTTTGACAGGCTATTACTCAGAAATTGTGATGCTTACAAACTCTTCGTCTGAGCCTATGGGATCGTATTCGGCCCCTCTACAATAACCTCTCTTAGTTTTTATTATCTCAGAGTTGTTTTCCTGTTGTGTCCAGTCTTCACTTAATGGAAAAAGTATCAAATGCAAGTAGTGTAAAGTTGCAAAGTAAAGAAAATTTTGTTTTCCAATTTGTGTGACCAAACAAACTACTCCAACGCATCCTGATAGGTAGGTTTGTGCTAGGCATGGTCCTATTTCGTACCCAAACACATGGAATTACTCTGAGCTACGTTCAACCGGCTTGATCCCTTATGATGGCATGCAAAACAATCGAAAAGAAAAAAATACACACGACGGTTGAGAAGTCTGAGTTTTTTACACAAAAAAGCATATGATCATTGGTACAGAGCACCTTGTTCCTCCATTTAATGAAGAAGGTCTAGTTCAGTGGTTTTAGTCGTGATAATGTCAAATAAGGCCAGGCCATTTTGTAATCTTGTTTTTAGTACGATAAGGAGTAGGAATAAGAAAATAGCATTGGTAAAGGCATTAGAAGAGATTACTAACACTGCCCCTGTTGAAAATTCAGAATTTAGGCCTTAAAAGCAAGGCTAGACGAGGTGAAAGGAAGAAATTGCTTGAGAATAAGTTAGAATAGGTTGTAAATAGGGTGAGGTTGTGGATTTTGATGTGTTCAAAAGGTTTGCAAGTACAAGGGAGGTAAAAAGTATGTTATGGCATGATGCCCTAGTTCAGAAAAGAGGGGTTGTGAATGAAAAAGAGAGGTTTGAGGGAGTAAAAGTGGGTAAAGTCAGGGGGAAGCATAATTTGGTGGTCAATTAAGTTTGTGCATGTAGAATGAAGAGTGTTGGAAGAGGTTTTGAGGTTGTATGAGGTCCATATATAGGGTTTTCAATAAACCCTAGTGAAATTTGAGATAAATGAGGGTTTAGAGGATAGTGGGGTTAGAGGGCCAATCACACCCTAAAAATTATGGATTTTGTGGATTTGTAGATTGGTAAATGTTTCCCAATGGTGTTTTTCAATTGGAAGAGTGATTGAGAGGGTGTTGCTTTGTTAAATAGACCTATTTGGGGGTCTAGGACAGCGTTGAAGCACTAGGTTGAGGGTTTTGTTTCAAAAGAGTCTCATGGGATTTTTGAGCCATGAGAAAGTATGTGTTAAAGGGTGTCTAAAAAGAATTAGGGTTGGAGAGATTGTTTATAAAATTTGAAATTTATGTCAAGAAAAGTAGGTTTGTTGACCTACTAGAGAGACTAGGTGAAAAAATGAAAACAAGCCAAGATAGTGATTTGGGGGAAGAAAAGTGGTTGGAAGTTCTTTGTATGGTGAAAGTGGATTGAAGGCCTCTATGATTGCATCAATCATCCTCAAGTCTAGCAAGTGCAAAACATTTTTCAATTATCCTCCTTGCCCTTACAACAATATACAAACAATTATAAATGCATACAATGGTGGAACTTCAAAACATTTTATTTCTCCTCAATTAACAACTTTGGTTGTGAAGCATTTTGTCATTTTTATTTGAAATGATGTTCTATGCTTGAAAATTGGAGTCTAAGAGAAACAAGTGATGCTCTCACATACATTTATTATTTGGTGTGATAAATAATGTTTCCACCATTAAGTTCATTTCTTATTTGTATTATAAATTATAACTTGCTTTCTCCCGAGTCCATTTCCCATACAAGAAATAATATTGCAAAAAGTTGACATATAAATCTTTCAACGTGTTTATATGGTGACAGATCAAGAACATAATAATTCATTTTTCACTATCAGGATTATGTTGTGAAAATGTTTAAAGACTACTCAAGATAAATGTTTGTATGATAATGTGTCAAGAAGTTAACTACTTTATCTACTCTAAATATTATGTTTTGCAAGTGTTGTGAAACTTATGTATCATTTTTTTAATTGAGTTGTTCCAATCAAAAGGATTAAATATATTGGAATCTTTTTATGAATTATTTCATGGAATACCAATTGAAAACGCATTTTTTGCTTTTAGATAAAGTTGTTTAGCATCAATCAATTAATATTCAAGACAAACCATGAAGGAAAACAATGATCAATGCCAGGGCTAACCAATTAATAAGTATACGCGTGAATAATTCAAGCATGTACATGTGAATAAGGGAAGCACAAGTACTCAAAAACATGTAAGCCTTGAAGTATACACATGAATATATAATATACACAAATTAATACAAAGTATATGCATGAATACAAGGTATATGCATGAAAACACGTAAGTCACGAAGTATACATTGGAACACATGTAAGTCACAAAGTAAACACGCCAGTTGTAGAGTATATGTACTTCAATACATGTAACTCATATCTATCGAACCATGAATTTATAATTCAAATATGGACACCATCGATAAAAAAGATTTGTATTAACCAAATAGCCATGTAGGCATACATCAATATATGTTGATATAAGTATAAAATATAGGTACAAAATAGCCATATAGGCTTACGAGAATGCCATATAAGCATACAATGTCAAATATATCCAATACAAAATATGTGCAAAACTACCATGTAGGCATACAGCAAAGGGCTCTTGAATCAAAAGTCATTTCTCTCCATGCTCTCGAAATAAATTATTTCCCTTTGCTTGTTGATCAGATGGCGATATGTCTGTCATTCATTAATGTTGTGCTCGAGGAGTGCTCCTACTGCTCCTCCTAGTGTTTAGTTCTTAGTGAAGTTTTATTTTCTACAATAAGAAGTAAAGACATTAATATATAGAAATTACATTATAAAAAATGATATATTTAACAAAATAATCACTTAGTACCATCCGATGATCACTCTCCACGAGGGAGATATTCACATGCCCATGCTAAGGCATGTTGAAGCCCTATATAAACCACCCAAATAGAAATTAAACTATGAATCAATAATGGTTTGATTTTTCACTAACATCTATAACAACAAATGTAAATTGAAATTTAGTAATTTTCCTCATACCTCCCCTATCAGAGCCATCGAGGATTCTATGGCAAATGAAACACTGATATCCATTTCCCTTGTCACATTCAGAGGTGTTTCCACTTGCAACATCTGAAAATAAAACAACAAATTATTCAATCACAAAAACTACAATAGTGATCCACATCATGACTTATAATGTATGAGATAATGAACAAAATTTTGAGTACTTATTAAACTATATATTTCTGAATATCATGCTTACTATTTTTCCTATCCATATCTTGTTTGAAAGGACATGTTTTTAGGCTTTTACCCATAGTAGCAAGTTGGTGAACCATTTGATCAAATGCTTTCATAGACATGTACAATAATTATGGTGGCATAGAGAGAACTGTTTGAAAAAATGCCTCAAAGAAATGGGGTCTCATGGTGATGGAATGCCATTACAAACAAATGCACGCCATGGCATTCCATCACCATAAGACCCCATTTCTTTCAAGAATTTTTTAAACAATTCATTTGCCTTCTATGGTATTATTGCTTACTATTATGCTTTGATAGAAGTTTTTCCAAGCATCCATAGTTTGTTGGAAAGACCCTATTTTAGGCTTTTAGCCATAGCAGCAAGGAAGTGAGTAGTTTGATAAAATGTTTTGGTACACATGTATGGAAAATGTGGGTGTCATAGAAAAGTGGTGAGTTTTTGAAGAATACCGAAGAATGTGGTTCATGGTGATGGAATGGATTTCCATCACCATGAGACCACATTTCTTCGAGGCATTTTTTCAAACCACTAACTCCTTGTCTATGCTATTGCTTACTATTATGCTATGATATATTTTTTCCAAGCATCCATAGTTTGTTGGAAAGCACCTTTTTAAGCTTTTAGTCATAGCAGGAGGAAATGAACTGTTTGATAAAATGCTTTGGTAGACATGTATGGAAAATGTGGTAGCAGAAAGGTAGAGAGTTATTTGAAAGTTCCTCGAAGAAATTGGCCTCGTGGTGATGGACATCACCATGAGATCGTATTTCTTTGAGGCATTTTTTCAAAAACTCATTGCCTTGTCTATTTTATTGCTTACTATTATTCTTTCATATATTCCTTTCAACCATCCATAGTAGACAAGGAAGTGAACTGCTTGAAAATATGTTGAGCAATAAAAAGTGGTCTCATGGAATGTCATGACAAGCAAATGCAATTGGAAGCTTCTCCTAGACTTATTACTTATGCTATGTGAAGTAATTGCATCACTTCTTATGTTGACTTTCTAAACAACTATATTGTAATTGAAATTTTTTCATCTATCAACATCTAGTTATTAGTTATAGAATGTGAAGTAATGCTTTGAGTTTGAATGATGTGCAATGCAACGTAATCAACAATATGAATATAAACTACACAAATCTATTAAGTACAATTCATTAGTTAAACTCTTTATTCTATTACCGCGGTAGGTTTGAGTAAATCGACCGGGCACCGGAGGTGTTCCCTCGAAACCTGCAATATTAGCCTATTCAACATCCAAAATCACATATTAAAATACCATTTGTAAAACAATGCTATTAACATGTAATAAATTTATAATTGTTTACTAGTTACATATCCCATCGATAGGTATCCAGTCTCAACACTGTGACCCTGCAATTTTATTAAAATCATAAAACTAAATTAGTTAATCTTGCATTTCAAAATCAAAATTAAATAAATTAAATTTAATGAACATGCTAACTTTTACCTGAGAATCAATGTCATAGGCCACATGCAAAATGTCAACTACCCTTTCCATCTCCATAGCTACAAATGGATCCTATGTAGCAGCCTCCTAAGTGTCAGTGGGGTCATATGAACAAGTTGCCCCGCAAGATTGACACACATGGGATCAAAGCCCACCACTCAAAGACTCCCCTGGATGGCGCTGTAGAATAGGGTTGACATGTTGGATGACACTCTGGCTCAAAGAGATGATGGCCTGCAAATTCTCTACGTCGACACTCTCCTTCACAATGAAAGGGATGACGATGTGCTCATGAGGTGGCCTAGCAAGAGGTCATCTCCCTTACCGTTGGGGATCCTGTTGTGCATCGGGTCTATCTTGAGCTGACCCCCCATCTCTCCCTTGGAAGTCTCTCATCAAAATAATTTGAGATTTTGTTCAAGATGAACTCAACGTATAGTTTCCTAAGGAAATATTGTTGGACTTCACAATTTTTGCATGTTGGGTCATCAAAAACCATGTACCACCTATCCCAAAAATATTTCCTAATCTCTTGGTGGTGGCATCAATGAATGGGAAATCTCTTCGCATTGAGGGAGAGATTTCCACTTGACCGTGGGTCAGTGAATAATGCGTACAAATCACCTTTTGTAAATTTTAAATATTTTACATCTTTATATGATAATTTATCTTGGTAATAAACCTTAGTCGCATGCCTCCTATCCTTCCAACAAGTTAATTGTTTGTTGATTGATTCTACATGTTTTAACATTTCTTTCAGTGAAGTTCTTAGGGTCATTCTTTCCGCAATTGAACCGCTTGGATCGTTCAACCTCCTGATTAAATCCCTAATTTGTTTTTTGTTGTTCTCAATTTCCCTCATTAAGTTTTGTTGAGTTCCAAGAGGATGTTAAGGGATTGGTAGAGGAGATTGAGGTTGTGGTTAATTAACTTGAGGATTGTGTTATTCTTGTTCTTGTTCAGGATTTTGTTCCTCTTGTTGTTGTTGTGCTTCTTGAGGATTTTGAGAAGGGTTCGAAGGTTGAATAACATCTAAAAATTCAAAAAATAAATATCAAAAACAACCTAAAACTAACAAATTCATAACAAAAAAACAAACAATCCTTACCTCTCACACCTCCCCATCGATGTGGCAGCATCCTCATGATGAAATAGCAACCGTTGATGAAGATTTTTGCAAAATACCTCCTCCTAGAATGTGAGCGCAAAAAATGGGGGTTTTGGCCACGGGAAAGAGAAAAAACACAATCGAAATACAAGAATTATTTTTATTTGTTTTTTTTTGCTTTTAATAGGTCATAACGCGAGTGTGTTATAACACACTCATGTTATGGGCTTGTTGTGGTCAAGACTCAAGCTCATCACACCAAGCCATAACGCGAGCACATTATAACATGCTCGCACTTGTGTTATGAGTTTTCAAAACTTTTTTAAAAAGTTGGCCACAAATTGGCTACCCATCTTCATGCACCCGCCCATCCCATACATGGGTCCATCATTGAAAAAGAAGAAGACCTCCCTTTCCATCTTCTATGTGACTTTGAAGAGCCTTGTCCCACTTTCCTCTTCCTCCATATAAGAACATATGACACAAGAAAGAGTACCATCTTAAATTGAATACTTTGCTACTCTTTTTTATTTCCACTAGCTTCGTGTTGATGGTATTAGCTATGTAGGTGGAAAAATCAAACTCAATGTTCACCATTGGGTGTTGAATATCTACAACCATGTACATAAGAGGTATTGATATCTTTGTCTAGGCATCTCCCCCAAGACTTGGCACAATGCATAATAAGTTCTTATGAAATAATCCTCAAAATTATCCAAATTGAATGGATCAGCCTCACTAGTAGGAATTCTTACAAATTTTCTATCAAAACCTTTCAATTTGTACCTAGAAAGCCAATGCACCCTAGCTATTTTAGTCTTATTGATACTTTATTTAAATTGGTCAAAATCTATGACCTCATTGGCTACCAATTTTAGGTCAAAGACCTTAGTGATGAATTCCTTGTCAATAAAAATCAATTCTCCTCCATTTGCATCCCTAATAGCCTTAACATCTCATCATAGTGGTTGGAAATATGTCTAACCAATTCCACACCCATAAATATGTTTGGGACCACTAGTTTCCCTAGGTCATACATCCATACATTTGAAATGGGAACCTTAGAATTTATCTTCCCATACCAATGTAGAAATAATTCTCATCCAGTGAGGAGAAGTGCAACATCCCTACACTCTTTGGCATTATCTACTTATCTAGATGTTGCACCAAGGCCATGAGGTAGGATTTCTTTCTATATCAAACCAGGGAGTTAGAAAATTAGGTCTTCATCAAATGACCTCTTTGAAGTTGAGGGTTGGTCCTTTGAACTACTCATGGTTATAATTTAAGCTCAGACTAGGTTTTTTGTACAGGATTCTAGGGTTTTTGATACTCTCAAATTACAAACACGATATAAAAGCTCTAACTATAAACCCTAGGACTATATTTTTTGTGAAATTCATGAATGTAAATGTACTTACTTGTTCTTCACCTTTGAAAACCCTAATACATCGGGGAAAGCATCAAATCTCTATAAATTCTCTCATCGAATATTTTAGATACCAAATGAGTTGGATTGCAAGTCAGATTATAGCATTTGTAGAAGAGATCTTGATGAAAATATAGTAGAAATTCATCTTGTTGGTCATTACTCCTAATCATGTGAGCCATGAACCTCCAGCTATCCATTTTCCCAGTTTGAACATGGGCCATCAATCTTATGATGATAGGACAAGATCTAATGATCAAAAATAATTTAATAAGTTTGAAAATATTTGACACACATTGAAAGACCTTCAACAAATGAAACTAATCCATGTAGGATTACTTTATACATCATCAAAAATGGAACCATCAAAAAAGATAAATAATAAATGGATGATGTCATCAGATAGGACATGCAGCATCTTTCTATAATTTTCCAACTTGAAAAAAATTCGCTATAAAGAGCTTGATAACCTTTGATAGAACATCCATCAAAAACACTGAGAACACGCCATGTGTCCATTTTCCACAATTCTATGGACCATTATTTTCCCCTTTGTAAATCATCCCATGGACTCATGGAATGCCTTAAAAATGTGTCACGTGTCACATGATGGTCTTCATAAAAGACTTGTAGCTTTGAACAATGCCTTGACACCACATGTCATTCATTCTATGATTTCACAGACCATCTTTTCCTTTAGTAACATACCTCTCATAGAATGGAAAAATGCATTAAAATGATGATGATTTTCCATGCTTTCATAGTTTCGTGGAGCATCATTTCCTTAATAAACTAGCAATTGCATGCAGTAACATGCAACGATGAGCTGATAGGAAGAGGAGAAGTCCAAATGGCAGGGATCTATACATGCATAGAAGGAATTAGAGAGGGGGATGCTAAGAAAAATTAAGGAGATAACATAGTAGTTGAAGACGAATGCACAATTGCTATCATGACTATGTAGAACAATATGCAAGAAAGAAAATAGTGCTTTGAAAGAATACGTAAGTGCATAAAAGGGAAATTTAAAGAATTTGGGAGCAATTTATTGACAGTCAATAGATAAAATTAATGCAAACAATAGCCATTGAGGGAAGATAAATTTGAATTGATTTTTTCAATACAACTATGCACAAGAGAATATTTTGAAGGTGTTTGAAATCCCAAAAATATTCCATGATAATTGAGAACAACCATAGTCAATGTTATAAATGAAGAGCAACATTTCTATCAAATGGAAGTGTGAATCATTTAACAAATATAAATAGCCCATATTGGAAATCACTGGTTGTAGGTTGCTTTTGTGATGATATGATTGTTATCATTATGTCCATTATAGTATTCTTCTTATCACTGAATTTGTTTGTCTTGAGTATGTTCTACAAAAATCAAAGGAAAATGTGAAGTTTAGTGCGATGAACATGTGTCATTGTTAGACAATATCTAAATTAGGTTCTATAATTTATAACAAATAATATGTAATACACTTGCAATAGAAGAGATCAAATAAATAAGATGTAGGCATACTTTGTGCATGTAGCGGGATGCGGTATTTCTACAATTATAAGTCCCATATAATTTTGTTCTGGTAACTGAGAATTTTGTTGAGTTGAAATCAGTGTTATACATTTTTAAAAGTATATACAGTTGTATCATTTATGACAAAGAATTTGAAATGCAGTTGTGAAATAAGAGATGGAATAAATGGCATATAGCCTTACCTTTTATATAAATGGAATGTAGTTGTAGCTTGTATACCATGCAAAACATGACATCACGAAGCTATTTAGCATTCTGGAGATTTGTAGTTACAGCTGAGAATGTTTGCAATCTAAAATGGTTACAATCAAATATAGTTATACACAGATGGTTCAAAGATCAGGGCACTTGCAGTGGCATCATTGAGTGAAGATTGCAGCAACTTTGGGTTGTGTGGGTGTAAGAAGCCTAAAAAATGGGTTGAGACATTTTAGTACAATCTATACAAGAATTGCAAAATTAAATATAAATGTTATATGATCAACCAAAGAAGAGGAAGGAATTCAGGTTTGTCATTGGAGGAGAGGAGAATCATAATGCAAGAATTGAATAGCAACTTCTCTTAGTAATCAGCATAGAAGCAAAACTTTGGCTAGCTTGGCGGGAGTGGTTACAACTGCATTATGGAGAGAACGACAAGGAAGCAATGAGTCAACTTACATATGGAATGAAACAATTAGAAATGGTGGAAATTCTATATGCATTGAAATGAAGAAGGAAAGGAGAACTGATATAGTTGTGTATGTTAGATTTATGCAATCAAATTGAAAACAAAACACATAATTAATAGAACTTTAAACTAAAGAAATGCTAATTAATTTGATTTGAAACAAAGAAATGAGCTTCCTCAGAGGCGTTCCATATTTCTCTATCTCCAGAGATTTGTTCGAAGCTGCTGCTCTCAGATTGTGTAAGCTTGGCTTCTCCAAATGGCAATCTGTAGAATGAGTATGCAAAAGAAGGAGTTTCTATATGTTGTATGCTAATGAAATGAAATTTCTGACACGGATATGCACAGGGGCTATGGATTATGCACAGGGGCTGTAAATGGAAGATGCTATGAATTAAAGTGAATATGCCATGATTCTATACTATGCTTATGAAATGGGAATGCTAAAAGGCTTATGAAGGCTATGCTATTGCAAATTGACTATAATTTTCCTGTTGAAAGCTTCTATATATTTTCAAAGACCCGGCAGTCTTATTTATAGCTTTTTGCAGGGAAAATCCTGGCTGGCAAGGATCAACGGCTGTGAGGTTGTCTGGTAGATTTGAATGGTGAGAGATGGAGAGGTTGGGAGGTTGGAGAGAAGAATGGATGCCTGTCTTCAACCCACGGGAACAAGCTTGCATAGAAACAGAGGAATTTAATTTTTTGTTTTGGCAGTTTGTTTCACGGCTGTTGAAGATAATCCCCAAATTTATTAAATAAATAAATCTATTTAATTTCATTTATTGAGTTTGATTTTTGATTTTAAGACTATGGAAGATTTAATTAAATATTTTAGGATATTTAATTGTAATGTGACTTTAGAAGAATTAATTAAATATTTTGAAATATTTAAATTATGAATGGATATTAGAAGAATTTAATTAAATATTTTGAAATATTTAATTATGAATGGATATTAGAATCGAATTAGAGGAATTAATTAAATATTTGAAATATTTAATTGTAAATGATATTTATAGGATTTAATTAGAAAAGAAGAATATTTAATCTTTATTTGAATAAAAATATCCAAACCAAGATTAAATGATAATTAATATAAATAAATCATAATGTTTATTTAATTAATTAAGAAATGAAAAAGATGATTAAATAAACTTATTTATTTAATCAAAATGAAATAATGAACAATATAAATAAATTATTTAAATTTATTTATATGTAGATGAAATTCGGAGATTTAATTAAATATTAAAAATATTTAATTAATTACAGAATGTGATGTGACCATTTTTAGGTGTATACATTTTTCCTCTTTGAAGTGATGTGTTGTTTTCAAAGAATTGAAATTTCCAGATGTTGATCTTTAATGTTGATAGGTGTATGCCCCCTCGAACGATGAATCGATAAAAAAAAAAAAATTGTGAATTTTAAAAAAAAAAAAATTATTTTTTTTAGATTTTTGTGGAATTTTTGATTTTTATGATTTTAAAGATGTCGATTCATCGTTTGAAAATAATGATGTAAAGTAATTGACCCAAAGAGATGTGAAATGAAAATCAATGACTAAAAATGCTCCTGCTATGTTAAAATGTGCTAAAATGCCCCAGTTTTGCTTTTAAATAGGTTAAAAATGTCATTTTCCATGTCATTTTCCATTTTAACCTAGTAAAAATTGTAAATTTTGAGCTCTGAGAAAGATGGCACTTCTGATTCACCAGCATCGTTTCAAGTGCATCCAACGACATCAGCGGCCAGCGCACTATGGACCCCTAGTATGTACCCCGTGAAACTCCTGCGTTGTGAAAATTTTTTGTTTGTTGCACGTTTTTCGATGTTTTGATTGTGAAATTTTGTGTTTTAGCGCCCTTAATAGTTTTCATAGCGCATTTGATAAGTTTTGTAGCGCATTTGTTTCTGTAGCGCATTTGATAAATTTTGTAGCGCTCTTGATAATTTTTGTAGCGCATTTATTTTAGTAGCGCCCGTATTGAAAAGTGTAGTGCTCATGATATGTTTTGTAGCACCCTTGATACAGTAGCGCACGTGATGAAAATCATAGCGCTCATGATATGTTTTGTAGCGCCCTTGATACAATAGCGCCCGTGATGAAAATCATAGCGCTCGTGAGGATTTCCATAGCGCCTTTGATTATGTGGTGTTTGTGAGTGATAAATTTGTTCCCAAAGGTGTTGAAAAACAAATAATAACTAATAAATTTGCTTTTAAAGTTGTTAAAAACAAATAGGATTTTGATTATCTACCTTCATGACGATGAAAAACAAATAGTTTGATTGATATGATCATTTCTAAGGTTGTTAAAAACAAACATGAGTGTGTTTATTTGCCTTCCATGATAATGAAAAACAAATAATTTGATTGATTTATCTTGATGATTTGATATTGATTTTTGCTTTGTCATGATGTGTCAACAGGAGAGATTGGGCGTTTTGCAATCACGGGAGACATTCCTGAGCACATGGACATTGATTCCACATCTGTTATAGTCAGATCAGGATGTGGTCGAGGCATATGGATTGAGTTCATTACTTGACATGCCTGAAGTGCGCCTCAACAGAGCTCTATTGACAGCACTTGCAGAGCGGTGGCATAGTGATACGAACACATTTCATTTACCGACTAGAGAGATTACAGTGACCCCTAAGGACGTATATCGCATCTTGAGGATCCCAGTGATGGGAGAGATAGTGGTGTTTGATAGTTGAGAGGCTGGAGGCACTGATGCTTTGAGATAGATTTTCAGAGATGATTAGATTGCTAGATATTTCATCCCATGGGCCGAGATGACAGATACATATCCACCTTTACCAGTTGTACTTGCAGGATTCATTGGAGGTGTTTTGTGCCCCAACCATGGGTCGAAGGGGTTCGTAGTCGGGTGGGGCTATGTGCTGGAGAGTATGGTGATGCAGGGGACATGATATGCACGGGGGACATGCATGCTTGCTCACTTATATGATGAGTTACATCATATTGTATATGGTAGAGGCCAGAGTTTTGCTGTCGATTGCTCGTTACTATAGATATGGGCATGGGAGCACTTTGCTGTCATGCGATCGTTGACTCGAGGACAATGACCAGCTGGTCAATCATATAGATGGAGATATGCGGATATTATTGCTCAGCCAAGACTGGGCAAACTGGATCATTGGTAGCATCTCTTAGATGGTATGGATACAATATGCTAGCGGCCATATTTAGATTGTGAGGCATGGCCAGAGGATGCGAGGGAGATGCCCTATGTTTGTACTTCCAGATATCTTATTGGGCAGACTCCATGGATTATTGAGAGATTTCTTGCTGGACGAGTATGTCAGCAGTTTGGACGGATTCAGGGTATGCCTATGGGTTCTTCCATTTATGGACGACAATAGCCAGAGCTTGCAATATGGGGTCCATGGATTTCCTATGAGGCAGCGGTTGCAAAGTTCACTAGTTTAGGAGTGGTAATGTGGGATTATCGAGTTGATGTCCTTGACGCAGGGACGACGCCAGAGTATAGCCAATATGTATTAGAGCATCATGCACCACGTATGTTTGATCCTGATGAGCCTATTGCACCTGTTGCTACACAGAGACGACAATAGAGAGATTCAGCTTCAGAGGGTGATGAATCAGAGGGTAGTGATGATGATGAGAGTGGAGGAGATGATGAGGAGGGAGATGATGATGAGGGTGGAGGTAGGGGTGGTAGTGGTAGGGGTGGTGATAGAGGTGGCAGGAGAGGTGGTAGGAAAGGTGGTAGAGGTGGCAGAGGTGGACCACAGATGAGACATACGGATCCATCACCTTCAGTAGATCTAGTGATGTCAGATCAGATATCCTCTCTACAGAGTATAGTGTAGAGCTTACAGAGTCAGCTAGCACAGACACAGACCCTTATTACATAGCTTCAGGGATAGTTGACTTCAGTTACTGCTGAGAGGGATATGGCCAAATAGCGGGGTGAGCAGGCCATTTCTTTGGTGGATAGTCTACAGAGAGTAGCAGTTAGCACCCTACCTAGTGACATGATGAGAGAGGTGACCAGAGCCACCCAGGAGGTCAAGTTTTACAGGACCAGATACCATGATGTTGTTCCACCTAAGCGGAGGGAGAGTTATACACAGTCACGGTCTACCCATAGTCGCTCTCAAACTACCAGTAGAGGTGTGACACAGCCATTACCTCCAGGAGGGAAATCAGGGACAGGTGGAGCAGGTCCACCAGGTGCAGGTGGTACAGGTCCCAAACCAGCTCCATCAAAGGATAGCACTGCCTAGTGCATCGTAGATGATATTTTTATGATACTCTGTTGAGACATTTGTATACATCTTGAGATGATCTCATTTTTGATGATGTTATATCATGTGTAATTGACATCCTTGTACATTTTGACATTCATTTTTAAGATATATGAAATGCAATGATGATTTATTATGAGATAAATGCGTCTATTTGCTATATACATGATGTGTTATGATAGGATAGTTTTATGGTTATGATGTATACATATGCATGATTTATGAGATGAGTGAAAATCTATTAATGCATGATTGTATGAATATGATGTACAATACATTTTATACATGTTTATGAATGTTATGATGTATGATTTTCTGATGAAAATATGTATGAAATGATGTATGAAATGTTGTTTTTGTGAATGTCAAAATATACTCAGTCATGTATGCGAAAATATATGAACCATTTGATACTTTGCCAGCTTTTTGGGAAATACATGAATGCAAAATGCAGATTCTAACATGAATGCAATCTATACTAACCGTGCAGGATTTTTGTACAATATTGCCATTTGGAGAGTTTATTTGTGCTTTTTGTATCATCATAGAGCATTGAAATGTTGAAAGTTAATACAAGCATCAAAGGGTATGTTAGCACTAGTGATGACCTGAGTATTGCTTTCATGAATTTTGATATAGCAATTTAATACAAGCATCATGGTATACTTGAACCGAGATGACCTAAGTATTGCTTGCATAAACAAACAAGAGTGAACCAATTTCCCATGCAAATTTTGAAATGCCATCCATGATATGTAGTAGAGCATGTCTCGTGACCAATTTGCATAGTACTAATGATTTCCTCGCAAACAGCGAACAAAGAAAAATCACACTCCTTCCTTGCTTTTCTAGTTCAGTACATCATCAAATTGCTCCAGAGATATGATAGAAAAATCAAACAACCATTCAAATCTTGCCTAAGATATTCAAACATTATTCAGATTAAGATCATCCAAATTGGTTGTCGTCATTGATGTTCTTGTTTCAATAGTTGTTTGGATCATGTTGTTTTGATATCTATTGGCATTGAATAAGCATGTTGTGGTTGATTTGATATGGCAATGTTTATTGTGTTTTGGCGAACTACTCTGTGTCTGTTTGTGATGTTCAAAAAGCTCGTTGGCCCTTGCTTGTTTAGTCTATATTTCAGCTTTTTCCCCCAGTGTAAACACTACCTAAAGAATATGGATATGTACAAATTTCATCAAGCCATGATGAAACATAAGGATCCCTGTCATATGATATGGATATGAAAAATTTATACAGATGATAGATATGAATGGATGATACCTAAAGTGAATGCAAGACATAAGCTAATAGATGGAGGAGCCTATTTTGATCACAAGTAGCGCCTGTTTACCAAGTTTTCACCACTTGTTTTTATTGCACTTTTTTGGGATTTTTCTGATTTTTTATATTTTTTTAGGAATTTTTATGATTTTTTTGGATTTTTTAGGACTTTTCTGATTTTTTTGGATTTTTTTCAGGACTTTTTCTGATTTAGACATAAAATTTCTTCAAATGAATGCTATTGATCGGCTCTTCAAACAGGTACCCTTCTGACATTGATAACTGATATGCACCAGAACCGTATGCTACAATGATGACAAATCGACCAAGCCAGTTAGGTTTAAATTTCCCTTTCTTTTCTCTGTCTTGCTGATTACGTGAATTTTCTCTCAAGACTAAGTCACCTACTTGAAATGTCTGTGGTTTAACTCTATGATTATAACTACGAGACATAACTTGTTGATAACCCTTCAAATGGTCAGCTGCATGTTGATGTCTTTCATCTAACAGTTCTAACTCTTGGAGGCGAGATACTCTGTAGTCCTCATCACTTATCAATCCCTTGAGTGAGACCCTAAGCGAAGGTATTTCAACCTCTAGTGGTAAGATTTCTTCTACTCCATAGACCAAGGCATATGGTGTAGCTCCTATTGGTGTGTGAATGCTGGTTCTATATGCCCACAAAGCTGGATTTAATTAGACATGCCAATCACGACCGGCATCATTTACTGTCTTCTTCAAAATCTTCAAGATTGTTTTGTTGGAAGCTTCTACTTGACCATTACCCTGTGGATAGTAAGGTGTAGAGAACATGTGTTGGATGTGAAATCTTTCACAAAGTTCATCAACATCTTGATTCTTGAAAGGCCTTCCATTATTAGTAATGATAGGACTTGGAATTTCATATCTATAGATAATGTAATTCAGGATAAATGAAGATATTTGTTTACCAGTCACTGTTGTCAGAGGAACAGCTTCAATCCATTTTGTAAAATACTCCGTAGCTGTGATAATAAATTTATGCCCATTTGATGATGAAGGATGAATTTTTCCAACAAGATCTAGTTCCCACTGAGAAAAAGACCATGTTGGAGTGAAAGGTTGAAGTTCTTGTGCAGGTGCGTGAATAAGATTCCCATGAATCTGGCATTTAGAACACTTCTTGACAAAAGTAAAAGAATCTTTCTCCATGGTAGGCCAATAGTATCCCATTTTGACAAGTTTCTTGGCTAAGGTCAAACCACTCGAATGAGTTCCACAAATACCACCATGAACCTCTTGTAAGGCTTTTTCAGATTCGTCACGTTCAAGACATCTAAGGAGTGTACCATCAAGACCTCGTCGGTAAAGGATATCGGCAATTAAGGTATAAGGAGATGATTGGCGTATAAAGTTCCTTTTTTGGTTTCGAGATAAATCTGGAGGTAAGATGTTATCTTTCAGGTAGATATAAGTCTTGCCATATAAAGGTGAATTAGAACCGGTTAAATGACGTATAACTTGGGTCTCAGGGTTATCATAGGTGGGAGAAAACAATTGTTCCACCAAGAATTCATGCTTGGTTTGATCTTCTGATAGTCGTAATAAGGAAGCAATGGTAGTCATTGCGTCCGCAGCGCTATTATCAATCCTTGAGATTTGTGAAAACTTGATTGACACAAAATACTTTTTATAATCATCCACCATGTTCTTGTAAGGTAGCAACTTATCATCTTTAGTTTGATAATCATCATTAATTTGATTAATGACAAGTTGTGAATCACCGTAGACCTGGAGCTCTGTAATCTGCCACTCTACTGCTATTTTCAATCCTATGAGCAATGCCTCATATTCAGCTATGTTATTTGTGCAAGGAAACATCAACCAATATGATCATGAAATGGTATTTCCTTCAGGTGTAACAAAGGGAATCCCTACCCCCGAGCCATATTGTGTATAAGATCCATCAAAGTACAATGTCCATGATTTTTGAATTGTTGCTACGAAGACATCTGCATTAGGAAACTCAATGTGCATTGGATTTTCTTCTTGTAAAGGTGCTTCAGCCAACTGATCTTTTTCTATCATCATAGAGCATTGAAATGTTGAAAGTTAATACAAGCATCAAGGGGTATGTTAGCACCAGTGATGACCTGAGTATTGCTTTCATGAATTTTGATATAGCAAGTTAATACAAGCATCACAGTATAATTGAACCGAGATGACCTGAGTATAGCTTGGATAAACAGACAAGAGTGAACCAATTTCCCATTCAAATTTTGAAATGTCATCCATGATACGTAGTAGAGCATGTCTCGCGACCAATTTGTATAGTACTAATGATTTCCTTGCAAACCTTACTTGCTTTTCTAGTTCAGTACATCATCGAATTGCTCCATAGATATGATAGAAAAATCAAACAACCATTCAAATCTTGCCCAAGATATTTCAAACATTATTTAGATTAAGATCATCCAAATTGGTTGTCGTCATTGATGTTCTCGTTTCAATAGTTGTTTGGATCATGTTGTTTTGATATCTATTGGCATTGAATAAGCATGTTGTGGTTGATTTGATATGGCAATGTTTATTGTGTTTTGGCGAACTGTTCTGTGTCTGTTTGTGATGTTTAAAAAACTCGTTGGCCCTTGCTTGTTTAGTCTATATTTCAGCTTTTTCCCCCAGTCTAAACACTACCTAAAGAATATGGATATGTACAAATTTCATCAAGCCATGACGAAACATAAGGATCCCTGTCATATGATATGGATATGAAAGATATCTACAGATGATAGATATGAATGGATGATACCTAAAGTGAATGCAAGACATAAGCTAATAGATGGAGGAGCCTATTTTGATCACAAGTAGTGCCTATTTACCAAGTTTTCACCACTTGTTTTTATTGCACTTTTTTGAGATTTTTCTGATTTTTTAAAATTTTTTGAGGACTTTTTATGCTTTTTTTTTATTTTTTCAGAACTTTTTCTAATTTTTTTAGATTTTTTTCAGGTCTTTTTCTGATTTAGACATAAAATTTCTTCAAATGAATGCTATTGATCGGCTCTTCAAACAGGTACCCTTCTGACATTGATAACTGATATGCACCAGAACCGTATGCTACAATGATGACAAATCGACCAAGCCAGTTAGGTTTAAATTTCCCTTTCTTTTCTCTGTCTTGCTGATTACGTGAATTTTCTCTCAAGACTAAGTCACCTACTTGAAATGTCTGTGGTTTAACTCTATGATTATAACTATGAGACATAACTTGTTGATAACCCTTCAAATGGTCAGCTGCATGTTGATGTCTTTCATCTAACAGTTCTAACTCTTGGAGGCGAGATACTCTGTAGTCCTCATCACTTATCAATCCCTTGAGTGAGACCCTAAGCGAAGGTATTTCAACCTCTAGTGGTAAGATTGCTTCTACTCCATAGACCAAGGCATATGGTGTAGCTCCTGTTGGTGTGCGAATACTAGTTCTGTATGCCCACAAAGCTAGATTTAATTGGACATGCCAATCACGACCGACATCATTTACTGTCTTCTTCAAAATCTTCAAGATTGTTTTGTTGGAAGCTTCTGCTTGACCATAACCCTATGGATAGTAAGGTGTAGAGAACATGTGTTAGATGTGAAATCTTTCACAAATTTCATCAACATCTTGATTCTTGAAAGGCCTTCCATTATCAGTAATGATAGAACTTGGAATTCCATATCTATAGATAATGTAATTTAGGATAAATGAAGATATTTGTTTACCAGTCACTGTTGTCAGAGGAACAGCTTCAATCCATTTTGTAAAATACTTCGTAGCTATGATAATAAATTTATGTCCATTTGAAGATGAAGGATTAATTTTTCCAACAAGATCTAGTCCCCACTGAGAAAAAGGCCATGTTGGAGTGAAAGGTTGCAGTTCCTGTGCAGGTGTGTGAATAAGATTCCCATGAATCTGGCATTTAGAACACTTCTTGACAAAAGTAAAAGAATCTTTCTCCATGGTAGGCAAATAGTATCCCATTCTGACAAGTTTCTTGGCTAAGGTCAAACCACTCGAATGAGTTCCACAAATACCACCATGAACCTCTTGTAAGGCTTTTTCAGATTCGTCACGTTCAAGACATCTAAGGAGTGTACCATCAAGACCTCGTTGGTAAAGGATATCAGCAATTAAGGTATAAGGAGATGATTGGCATATAAAGTTCCTTTTTTGGTTTCGAGATAAATTCGGAGGTAAGATGTTATCTTTTAGGTAGATATAAGTCTTGCCATATAAAGGTGAATCAGAACCGGTTAAATGACATATAACTTGGGTCTCAGGGTTATCATAGGTGAGAGAAAACAATTGTTCCACCAAGAATTCATGCTTGGTTTGATCTTCTGATAGTTGTATTAAGGAAGCAATGGTAGCCATTGCGTCCGCAGCTCTATTATCAATCCTTGAGATGTGTGAAAACTTGATTGACACAAAATAATTTTTATAATCATCCACCATGTTCTTGTAAGGTAGCAACTTATCATCTTAGTTTGATAATCATCATTAATTTGATTAATGACAAGTTGTGAATCACCGTAGACTTGGAGCTCTGTAATCCGCCACTCTAATGCTATTTTCAATCCTATGAGCAATGCCTCATATTCAGCTATGTTATTTGTGCAAGGAAACATCAACCGATATGATCGTGAAATGGTATGTCCTTCAGGTGTAAAAAAGAGAATCCCTGCCCCTGAGCCATATTGTGCATAAGATCCATCAAAGTACAATGTCCATGATTTCTGAATTGTTGCTATGAAGACATCTGCATTAGGAAACTCAATGTGCATTGGATTTTCTTCTTGTAAAGGTGCTTCATCCAACTGATCTTTTTGTATCATCATAGAGCATTGAAATGTTGAAAGTTAATACAAGCATCAAAGGCTATGTTAGCACCAGTGATGACCTGAGTATTGCTTTCATGAATTTTGATATAGCAAATTAATACAAGCATCACGGTATAATTGAACCGAGATGACCTGAGTATTGCTTGCATAAATAAACAAGAGTGAACCAATTTCCCATGCAAATTTTGAAATGTCATCCATGATACGTAGTAGAGCATGTCTCGCGACCAATTTGCATAGTACTAATGATTTCCTCGTAAACAGCAAACAAAGAAAAGTCACACTCCTTCCTTGCTTTTCTAGTTCAGTACATCATCAAATTGCTCCAGAGATATGATAGAAAAATCAAACAACCATTCAAATCTTGCCTAAGATATTCAAACATTATTCAGATTAAGATCATCCAAATTGGTTGTCGTCATTGATGTTCTCATTTTAATAGTTGCTTGGATCATGTTGTTTTGATATCTATTGGAATTGAATAAGCATGTTGTGGTTGATTTGATATGGCAATGTTTATTATGTTTTGGCAAACTGTTCTGTGTCTGTTTGTGATGTTCAAAAAGCTCGTTGGCCCTTGCTTGTTTAGTCTATATTTTAGCTTTTTCCCCCAGTGTAAACACTACCTAAAGAATATGGATATGTACAAATTTCATCAAGCCATGATGAAACATAAGGATCCCTGTCATATGATATGGATATGAAAGATATATACAGATGATAGATATGAATGGATGATACCTAAAGTGAATGCAAGACATAAGCTAATAGATGGAGGAGCCTATTTTGATCACAAGTAGCGCCTATTTACCAAGTTTTCACCACTTGTTTTTATTGCACTTTTTTGGGATTTTTCTGATTTTTTAGATTTTTTTAGGACTTTTTATGATTGTTTTGGATTTTTTTAGGACTTTTTCTAATTTTTTTGGATTTTTTTCAAGAATTTTTCTGATTTAGACAAAATTTATTCAAATGAATGCTATTGATTGGCTCTTCAAACAGGTCCCCTTCTGATGTCGATAATTGATATGCACCAAAACCGTATGCTGCAATGATGACAAATGGACCAAGCTAGTTAGGTTTAAATTTCCCTTTCTTTTATCTATCTTGCTGATTACATGGATTTTCTCTCAAGACTAAGTCACCTACTTGAAATGTCTGTGGTTTAACTCTATGATTATAACTACGAGACATAACTTGTTGATAACCCTTCAAATGGTCAGCTGCATGTTGACATCTTTCATTTAACAGTTCTAACTCTTGGAGGCGAGATACTCTATAGTCCTCATCACTTATCAATCCCTTGAGTGAGACCCTAAGCGAAGGTATTTCAACCTCTAGTGGTAAGATTGCTTCTACTCCATAGACCAAGGCATATGGTGTAGCTCCTATTGGTGTGTGAATGCTGGTTCTATATGCCCACAAAGCTGGATTTAATTAGACATGCCAATCACGACCGGCATCATTTACTGTCTTCTTCAAAATCTTCAAGATTGTTTTGTTGGAAGCTTCTACTTGACCATTACCCTGTGGATAGTAAGGTGTAGAGAACATGTGTTGGATGTGAAATCTTTCACAAAGTTCATCAACATCTTGATTCTTGAAAGGCCTTCCATTATTAGTAATGATAGGACTTGGAATTTCATATCTATAGATAATGTAATTCAGGATAAATGAAGATATTTGTTTACCAGTCACTGTTGTCAGAGGAACAGCTTCAATCCATTTTGTAAAATACTCCGTAGCTGTGATAATAAATTTATGCCCATTTGATGATGAAGGATGAATTTTTCCAACAAGATCTAGTTCCCACTGAGAAAAAGACCATGTTGGAGTGAAAGGTTGAAGTTCTTGTGCAGGTGCGTGAATAAGATTCCCATGAATCTGGCATTTAGAACACTTCTTGACAAAAGTAAAAGAATCTTTCTCCATGGTAGGCCAATAGTATCCCATTTTGACAAGTTTCTTGGCTAAGGTCAAACCACTCGAATGAGTTCCACAAATACCACCATGAACCTCTTGTAAGGCTTTTTCAGATTCGTCACGTTCAAGACATCTAAGGAGTGTACCATCAAGCCCTTGTCGGTAAAGGATATCGGCAATTAAGGTATAATGAGATGATTGGCGTATAAAGTTCCTTTTTTGGTTTCAAGATAAATCCAGAGGTAAGATGTTATCTTTCAGGTAGATATAAGTCTTGCCATATAAAGGTGAATCAGAACTGGTTAAATGACATATAACTTGGGTCTCAGGGTTATCATAGGCAGGAGAAAACAATTGTTCCACCAAGAATTCATGCTTGGTTTGATCTTCTGATAGTTGTAATAAGGAAGCAATGGTAGCCATTGCATCCGCAGCTCTATTATCAATCCTTGAGATTTGTGAAAACTGGATTGACACAAAATACTTTTTATAATCATCCACCATGTTCTTGTAAGGTAGCAACTTATCATCTTTAGTTTGATAATCATCATTAATTTGATTAATGACAAGTTGTGAATCACCGTAGACCTGGAGCTCTGTAATCCGCCACTCTAATGCTATTTTCAATCCTATGAGCAATGCCTCATATTCAGCTATGTTATTTGTGCAAGGAAACATCAACCGATATGATCATGAAATGGTATGTCCTTCAGGTGTAATAAAGAGAATTCCTGCCCCCGAGCCATATTGTGTATAAGATCCATCAAAGTACAATGTCCATGATTTATGAATTGTTGCTATGAAGACATATGCATCAGGAAACTCAATGTGCATTGGATTTTCTTCTTGTAAAGGTGCTTCAGCCAACTGATCTGCAATGACCTGTCCTTTAATAGCTTTTTGATCTACATAGTGAATGTCAAACTCACTTAAGATCATTACCCATTTTGCAAGTCTCCCTGTTAAAGTGGCTCTGCTTAGTAGGTATTTTAGTGGATCAATCTTGGTTATCAACTTAACTGTATGAGCTAACATATAGTGTTGCAACTTTTGAGAAGCAAACACCACTGCAAGGCAAGCTTTTTCTATGAAACTGTAGTTTAATTCATCACTTGTTAAGGTTCTACTGATATAGTATATGGCCCTTTCTTTACCTGTAGAATCCTCTTGTGTGAGTAATGCTCCTAAGGATACTTTTGTTGCTGAAATATAGAGTATGAGTGGCTCTCCTGGAATGGGTGGAATTAAAACTGGTGGGTGCATAAGATATTGCTTGATCTGATTGAATGTTGCTTCACATTTGTCTTCCCATTTGAATGGGACATCCTTATGCAATAAATGTGTAAATGGAAAGCTTTTGTCTGCCAGTTGAGCTATAAACCTTCTAATGGACTGTAGTCATCCTTGCAATGATCGAAGCTGACTGATATTTCATGGTGGTGGCATGTCCATTATAGCTTTTACTTTTTCTGGATCAACCTCTATACCCTTTTCTAAAACAATGTATCCTAGGAGTTTTCTAGATGTAACACCGAAGACACATTTCTTTGGATTGAGTGGAACATTGAAATTCTCCATTCTGGGAAAGATTTTTGACAAGATTTCTAGATGTTCTTCTCGTGTGTGAGATTTTGCAAGTAAATCATCAACATAGTCTTCCATGAATGTGTGCACCATGTCATGAAAAATGGTTGTCATTGCTCTTTGATAAGTGGCTCCAGTTTTCTTTAACCCAAATGGCATTACATTCTAGCAATAGGTACCCCAAGGGCATGTGAACGTTGTTTTATCTTGATCCTCTGGTGCAATTTTTATCTAGTTGTATCCTGAAAATCCATCCATTAATGAATACATTGCATGGCCAGCAGTTAAATCAACAATCATATCTATGTTGGGCAAAGGAAAGTCATCTTTAGGACAAGCTTTGTTTAAATCTCTGAAATCTATAAAAACTCTAATCCTTCCATCTGGCTTTCAAATAGGTACAATATTGGAAATCCATTCAGCATAATCAATAGCCTGAATGAATCCAACATCCAAAAGCTTCTTTAATTCCTCTTTGACCAATAATGCAACATGTGGATGCATTTTTCTGAGCTTTTGTTTCACAGGTTTTTCCCCTACTTTGATAGATAAATGATGCATTATCAAATTAGGATCTAACCATAGCATATCAGCATATGACCAAGCAAAGTTAATTTGATTCTTCTTCAAGAATTCCATGAATTTCAGAACTTCTTCAACTGTCAATGACGATGTAATTTGCAAGATTTTTGGCTGCTCTGCTGTACTTATATTAATTGATTCTGTTGGTTCTATCAAAATAGAAGATCTTTCATGATAATGCTTGGGAAGAGTGTCAAGTTTCTCATCCTTCAGTGCCTCAAAGGGGTTTTCACTGTCGAATTTGCTCTTTATTTTTCTTTTATTGTGATCTATCACTACCATTTTTTGGTTTTCACTGATAGATCCATCTTTTATTTCATTTATTTTGCAGCTAAGAGACTTGACACCCTCCTTATCAAAATCATGAGTATGAAATTCTTGGATGAAACAATTGTTTTCTTCATTAGAGGAACAAAGGAAATTTATAATGTCCTCATCATCATGGAATGTAGGGATATGGATAGGTGCGTCAATGTCCCAATCAATAAGTTCCAGATAAACTAAAGGCATGGGATCATTAGGTTGGGTAAGGTCTTGAACTGTCAAAGTCATGATGCGGCTATCATCCTCATGGTAGACAAGATCTATGATGGTATTCTCCTGTTGATTGTCAATCTCGTTAGAATCTAATTCGTCCTCACTTGAGTCATGATCGCTTTGTAAAACATAATCAAGTGGAAGCCTTGAACCTTCTCCTTGTATAAGAATAGGTGCATATTTGTGTATGGTATCAACTTGTTTGTCTCTCCAAAATTCATCATTATAAATGGTGTCCCATTTATATTCATTAGAATCAGTATCTGAAGTATTCTGCAATAGGAAAACTGATTCATGAGGTTTATCTGTCATTGATTCTTCTTCATGAGTTGATTGTGCTTGCTATGAAGTAGATTCTTCTTTATCTTTACCATAGCCAAGTCATATTTTAGCACTTGGATGTATTGAAATAGGTTGAATTGGTTCCACAATTCCTTCTCTTCTCTTTCCTATAGGACCATTTCCTTCATAGCCCATCTTCTGCATGATAGCGTACCCCTTACCATATTGTTCTGTAGGTAACTTAATGTGCAAGAGAGATTCATCTTCATCTTTGTATAGCCAATTTAGGATGTCCCTATCTTCAACTTCTTCTTCAGTGGTGTTGGCTCTAATGAATTTTCCATCAAAATTTGTGATTGGCATAGAAGCTTGGAATATAGAGGCTATTGCAATCTTTTGATTTGATAAGGTTGGCTGACCATGCGACCTTGGAGAAAGAGGTAAGGTAGAAAGAGATAGTGAATATTCACCTACCCCTTTGTCTTTAAAATTTAGCCTAGTATCAAGATTCTTTGTCAATTCTTGTAATTGGCCTTGTAGATTGGAAGAAGAAACAGCAAGAGCCTCCCTATTGTGTGGCACAAAGGCATCTTGAGTTGCTCAAAGATTTGAACAAGTTTGGGTACTATTGTAATCAGCTTGTATAGTTATTTCCTATCCATCATATGGAAACTTGATGCATTGATGATACATTGATGGTACTGCTTGCATATCATGAATCCATGGACGACCCAAAAGTATGTTATAAGAAAGATCCTGATCTAGAACCTGACAAAATGTGTTCTTCACAACAGGTCCCACTCTGATAGGTAGCATTATTAGTCCCTTAGAAACTCTTTCTTCATCATCATATGCCTTGATAGTTATTTTCCTTCGTGGATCAATTTCATTTTCTGATATTCCCAAGGCATTTATTAGCTTTAAAGTACAAATGTTTAAACCAAATCCTCCATCTATTAAGACACGTCTAATTCGGTGTTTATGGATCATGACTTCAAGATAGAGCGATGAATTATGTGGATGTAACATGGAGGCATCATCTTTTTCAGAAAATGAAAGACAAGTGGGGGAAGACAAATGTCCCACCATGGCTTGAAATTTGTTTACATCCAAACCAGTATCGACAGTTGTGTTTACAAGAGCTTCTTCTAAAATATTCTTATGTATGGGGGATATTTTGAGAAGTTCAAGGATGGAGTTTTGAGCTGATGTTTTTCTCAATTGATCAACCAGATTGTATTGACTTGGAGGGGAAATAGTTGTTTTAGATGAACTTCCTTTTAAAACAACCCTTGCTTGTCCTCTCGTAGTCACATTAACCTGTTGATATTCTTGTTTTCCCTTGATTTTGATAACATTAACCCATTGATCATCAACATAGATGTGACGAATTATATTGTCTTCAACATTATTTATGCTTTTGGCTTTTGCATCTGATGTTTCCCCCTTTTGATAATTCGGTAAAGGATCTTTGAATGCTTGATGATCTTCATTGGTATGGTGTCCTTCAATTGTAATGGTACCATTGTTAATTAAATCTTGTACTAGATTTTTTAAAGCTTGACAATTATTCGTTCTATGACCTTTACATTGATGATAATTACAATAATACGAGTCATTCCATGATGGTGGTTTGACTCGAGGCTCATAATCTCTTTGTGGTGGTAAGGTGATAACCTTATTATCAAGAAGTTCCTTGAGAGCAAACTCAAGAGATTGACCCAAAGTGGTAAAATTCTGTCGATTCAAAAAGAATGGAGGTATGGGCGGATTTGATGTTTGGGTATTGCCAAGATTGTTATTGAAATTACCATGATTTTGATTGGTATTTTGATTGGTCATGCTTTCTTGCTTAGAGGTTTTTCCTTATTGATTGCTTCTTCCTTGTTGCTTGGTATTTGCTTGTTGATTGTTTCATGGAGCACTTGATAGATTAAAGATAGATGGTCTTGTTCGTAGATTATTTGCATCTACTATACCATCATTAACAACATTTTTATTTCTGTTCCAAAACCTTGTTTTATCGTTGTTGGTTTGGTTGGATGTACTTGGATTATCAAGTTTTATCACTCCTCGTTTAACCAAGGCCCCTTCAATTGTGATTGCATTTTCAATCAACTTTTCAAAGTTATGTGGACAATGAAGATTAAGCCTATAGCTTAATTCTTGATCTAGGCTATTGATGAAGATATCCATCTTTTCCTTTTTAGGAATAGGATGGGAATATTGTGTGAATAACCTTCTCCATCTTTGCAAGAACGTAGTGAAGGGTTCTCCTACTTTTTGTTTCACTTTACAAAGATCAAGCATTATTATCTGGTGTTGGATGTTGTAGGAGTATTGTGATATAAACTAATTTATTAACTCCTCAAAAATTTTGATGGGTGGAGTGATCTTTGAAAGCCACTCCATGGATTGTACACCTAGACTTCGTGGAAATAATTGCATTAAGTAGGTATCGTCATAAGCGAATTCTAGACTCATATTTTGGAAATCCCTCACATGGTCAATGGGATCAATTTTTCCATTGTACCTATCATATTTAGGGATTTCGCAATGTTCTGGAAATGGGATCATTGAAGACTCCTATCAAATGGATAAGGAGATATGTCTTCCAAAACGTACTTCTTTGTTGTACCCCCTTGCATCTCTTTTATTTTCCCTTGTAATTCTTTTATCTGTTGAGTAAGGGCACTCAAGTCATTAGGAGGAGTTCCAGAATTCCGTTTAATCCCTTCTATGTCAAAATTGTGAGGTAACTTAGCTCCTTGATTAGCTAAGGAAAGAAAATATCTTTCTTTATTTCGTTCTAAAATCCTTTCCATAAGAGTATGGAATTGGGGATCTTGCTCTGCTTCTTGAAGCTTTTCTTCTGTCAATTCGTCAACATTAAATGTTTCCTCTTCTTTCTCATTATGGTCACCCATTTTGCTTGTAGTGGTTTCTCCTTCATCTTTTTCCATGTGTTTTTGAGATCTTGTGAAGACAGGCATAGGTTTTGTTCCAAATTCTACTCACTTTTGATCAAAAGAATGAAATAGTGCAATTATGTGATAGATATGAAAGTCAAGATTGAATGAAAATTCTATGACTTACAAAGGTTTCTAATCTTTAGCTTATGTTGTTCCCTAATTGAAAGGATGAAAATCCTGTTGGTGGGAATTTAAGCAAAAGATCAAGAAAAGGATGATTTTGCACTTTATGAAGTTTTGATCATAGCTTGGTAAAAGGATGGATTTTGTGATGGATGCCTAATGTGATCTAAGTTCTCTATTGCAAAATTTGATTTGGATGAGTAGAATATTCAATTGCAGGTTGGGGAATATAACAGAAACGAATACGTTGACTATGGTTATGCCTTTGAGAATGGGCTCTTCTTTGAAAGAAATCTTGTGAATACAAAGGTTCTATAGCATAATCATCAGAAAGACCTCTAACACAATCATGATACCTATGAAGAAAGGTTCTATATTTGAGTAAAACTTTTTGACTTTGATACAAGAATCATCTTTTCTTCAATAGTTTCTTATGGTTAAGGGGTTTCTTTGGCTTTTTAATCCTTTTGAAAATGGATTTCTTTACAAAAGTTGTGGATTTCCAATTTTGTAACATGAGAGTAATCAATGTGATAGTGAGTGTTGGATGATCTTAATTGAATTTATGTATTGAAAACACATCAAGCAATTTGTAGAGTAGTTGTTTTAAGTACTATGCTAAACATCAAGTATATGATCAAAATGTTTTTCAAAAATTGTTTTAACAGGTTTTACACATGATAAGCATTTCAAACAGACTCACTCTTATTTCACAAGTAGGTCATCATAGTAATCAACAGCCCACATCTTAGAACTACTTCGACTCACACAACCATGTCACCCCCGAAAGGGCGCCCGTGTTTTTGTCTTTTCCAGGTGCATACTCAGAGTGACGAAAGTAGATACCGGATCCCCTAAGCAAATAATCCTTGGCAGTTATATGGTGAGTATCTTGGGGGTAGATTCTTCTCTCCCCTGCACTGTGATTAATATGATGTTTGAAAACTGACTCGGTAAGATACTACACTAAGTTCGTAGTAAGGGTTTCCGTTTGGTGCGGCAAATGATAGACTCCCTCAAGAGACCTCCCTACCTTTGGAACAAAGGCTTTGGGGATGGTTATCAATGCACACTACTATCGAATGGGATTTTCATCAACCATCCACATTTGATTAAAGTGGGTTGGAAAACTTGGCTTTAGTTGTTCCCACTTAGGTCATTCTCGTAGGGTGAGTACTTTTTCCCACTATGGCAGGCCTTCTAAAAGGTGTTAATAAAATAGAAAATTGCATAAAGTAAAATAGGTGAGTTTGGCATTTTGATCACCCAGTTAAGGGGAGAGCATAGGCCTATCACCATTAAACAAAGCAAACAAGGGTTGAATTTTAAGCCCAAAATAAAAGTTTGGTATGCTAAGTGAAGATGTTGCTTCACACAAACATAGAGTTCATTTTAGTCCCTAAGTGAAATAATGAAATATCTACCCTAGGATTGCTTCATTTTACTTTATATGTCTACCCTAGGATTGCTCTATTTTAAGTTATGACTACCCTAGGATTGCTTCATTTTAATTTAGAGCTATTAACTGTCCGCGATTGCGTCGAATTCAGTTAAACTGTATTCAACTTACAAATTACAGTTTGCAAGTTTTTGAAACATGCGCTATAACAGACATTACGGGCGCTGCAGGATTCTTTACATGCGCTGCAAAAATCCTTAAGGGCGCTGCAAAAATCTTTATGGGCACTGCAGGATGGCTCAGGGGCGCTGCAGGATGGATCAGGAGTGCTACAAGATGTCTCAAATGCGCTACAGGATTGCTTAAAAGCGCTGCAAGATGGCTTAAGAGTGCTGCAGGATGGCTCAAATGCGCTGCAAGATTCTTCACGAGCGTTGAATTGGGTATGAACTTTCTGAAACGTGTTTCTTGCGCTAATCCGTTGTTTTTGGCCGTAACTTTCTGAAATGTGTTTCTTGCGCTAATCCGTTGTTTTTGGCCGTAACCTATCAGAGAAACCTGCAAAAAGATGTTAGATTTAGGGGCAAGAGCCCCACGGTGGGCGCCAAAAATGTGTATGTTAGATTTATGCAATCAAATTGAAAACAAAACACATAATTAATAGAACTTTAAATAAAAAACTAATTAATTTTGATTTGAAACTCTGAAAATGGAAGAGCTTCAGAAGTGTTCCATCTTTCTCTATCTCCAGAGATTTGTTCGAAGCTGCTGCTCTTAGATTATGTAAGCTTGGCTTCTCCAAATGGCAGTCTGTAGAATGAGTATGCAAAGGAAGTTCTCTATGCTATATGCTAATGAAATGAAAGTTCTAACATGGATATGCACAGGGGCTATGGATTATGCACATGTGAAGATGCTATGAATTAAAGTGAATATGCCATGATTCTATACTATGCTTATGAAATGGGAATGCTAAAAGGCTTATGAAGGCTATGCTATTGCAAATTGACTATAATTTTCCTGTTGAAAGCTTCTATATATTTTCAAAGACCCGGCAGTCTTATTTATAGCTTTTTGCAGGGAAAATCCTGGCTGGCAAGGATCAACGGCTGTGAGGTTGTCTGGTAGATTTGAATGGTGAGAGATGGAGAGGTTGGGAGGTTGGAGAGAAGAATGGATGCCTGTCTTCAACCCACGGGAACAAGCTTGCATAGAAACAGAGGAATTTAATTTTTTGTTTTGGCAGTTTGTTTCACGGCTGTTGAAGATAATCCCCAAATTTATTAAATAAATAAATCTATTTAATTTCATTTATTGAGTTTGATTTTTGATTTTAAGACTATGGAAGATTTAATTAAATATTTTAGGATATTTAATTGTAATGTGACTTTAGAAGAATTAATTAAATATTTTGAAATATTTAAATTATGAATGGATATTAGAAGAATTTAATTAAATATTTTGAAATATTTAATTATGAATGGATATTAGAATCGAATTAGAGGAATTAATTAAATATTTGAAATATTTAATTGTAAATGATATTTATAGGATTTAATTAGAAAAGAAGAATATTTAATCTTTATTTGAATAAAAATATCCAAACCAAGATTAAATGATAATTAATATAAATAAATCATAATGTTTATTTAATTAATTAAGAAATGAAAAAGAAAAGATGATTAAATAAACTTATTTATTTAATCAAAATGAAATAATGAACAATATAAATAAATTATTTAAATTTATTTATACGCAGATGAAATTCAGAGATTTAATTAAATATTAAAAATATTTAATTAATTACCAGATAATGTGATGTGACCATTTTTAGGTGTATACAATAGTTACCGAAAAGAACAAAAACATTTCATCAAATTGGCAATACACACAGTTGTTGGAGGCGATCCTCTTCTTTGATTTGGAGTGCACTATATTTGTTGGCATGTAATTTGTAGAATCTATCAAAAGAGAAAGGTGAATCTATGTGTATTCCTATAATTGATTTTACATGGGAAAGAGTTGTGAACGTTAGTCCTTGTCTTTCTGGAGTTCCAATATCTATTGTAGCTTTCTCCAATGTCAAGCCTTGAGATTTATGTATTGTTATTGCCCAATCCATTGTCAAGGGGAGTTGTGTTCAGCTGCCTCATGTGATCAAGGAAATGGGGATGGATTTTGGGTTGTCTTGATCCCATGTTGGTCTAATGTAGTTTGGGAAGTGCACAACAACATATTAAGGTGATTGAGGTGGTTTAGCACCCCTAGCATATACGATAGACTTGACAATACCCAATGATCCATTAACCAAGCCAACTGCCACCTAGAGATTTTTTATTAACATTACTTCTTCACCAATTGAAAGGAAGAGCCATGCTTGAATTTTCTCATCATCACCATAATCAGGTGTGTTTTGTTGATTAGTTTTAGCAATACTAATTGTAATGGAAATATTTAACTGTTTAAGCATTTTTCTATTGTGCAAGGCGACCAAGCTATTTGTTGGGAATAAGTGAATAGCTAAATCAAACTCTTGGTTTTATTTTTTTGAAAGCATGGCGTTTGTTTGATTCATAAGAGTTTTCCATTCATCTTGAGATGCCTAAGAATTTTGAATATTCAAAAGGAGTCTACGAGACTCTTGTTGTGCATCGGACTATCCATGTTGGTGGAAGACTATGTTGAGTGTGACAACATTAAAAGTGTTCCAAAGAGCCAAGGCTATGGAGCGAGAAGTGTAGATAGGCCTATCCAAAATAGGCAGCAACTGTGAGAGGTCACCCACAAGTATAATAGAGGCACCAACAAATGGTTGCATATGTCCAGCAGGAAACACTTGCCGCAACTGACTATCTATTTTGAGTAACAACTTGGGTACCAAGAAGCTCATTTCATCAATTAATATGTACTTAATATGTTTAAAGTCCTCTTTAAATATGGTCAATGGGTGTCCTTGCAATGGATTCATATCTCTAATTAGTATCCGAAGAGTTGTATGCACTATAGAGGCACATATATTGTAAGTGACCACCCTTGTTGGTGCCAAAGAAAGCAAAGGATTCATTCTCGATTTTGGCAATGTATTTAGTGTTCTCTAGATGTTTTCTATAAGAAATGATTTACCTATACCTATAGTACCTTGAATAATCATATGCAATGGTTGTGATGAAGATGAGCCAAGGTGGTGTTGTTTAATGATATTTAGAGCAAGCTTTTTCTTAGGAGATAGTTGATGACAAAGTGTAGTTGCAGCAGGTGGGAAAATACTACCTTCAAGTGTATGCAATTTACTTTTTGAGATGAACTCTACAGCAACATTATGTATATTCTCAAGAACATGGTGTGTGTCCCACATGTGATTTAAATCAAAGTCTCATCTACCTAATAGTTGCAGTTGGTCCAAGCAGATAGTGTTTATAGCACCAATTCGAGAAAGCAATTCCCATTCCTATTCATCTGCAAGAGGTAGAGACTAGGTGTTTTTGATATCACTATCACCTTCTTCTTGATTGGTGGGGGGAGCAATAACTCTATTCACATGCCAAGGATGATAGCCAACAACATGAAATAGCCTCCAATTCTGTGCTATACAATATTTGGTTAGGCCTATATCTGCTTCTACATTTTGGAAAGGCTTGTATAGCAGCAATTCTGACCAACAAAATGTTCAAAGGTATCACAATGCTCAGGAGGGGTAGACTTGAATAGCAGGTAGAAAATGATCACAGCAGGGTGTGGTCGCAAATGCCAAGCCTCGCCTTTGTAATTTTTTTGATGTGTATACAATTCTGCAGATTGAATAAGGGATATAGTGTCCATCTCAGCTAGTCATTGCATGTAACAATGAATATAACTACTTGCAAGCTTTTCATCACTATAAGCTATTTTATAATGGTGGGAGGTTTGCCTACTCACGTTCAAAGATTTGAAATGTCGGCTTGACATGACAAGGGGCAACTTTTGCAGCATATGGCATGTTTCTTATGCACCAATGTCACAATCTACAAAAAAGGTCATCATGAACTTTTGATAGGAAAGTAATGCTTTATCCCCAAATGAATTTGTATTTCCAAGCCTCTGCAAGATATCAATATAGCTTTCAAACTTTTTTTCAGACTTTGATTCATATTTGGAAATGTAGTTTAGCACAATTTGTCTTGACAAGACTAGTTGGCAATCAACATTTTCTCGCTAGATCGCAAGCATCTCAAGGTTGTGGATATTAAGGTGCTCATCATTTCTTGTAGTATTTTAGGATTTATTTGATTCATTGTCAATTTCCAATGTTGATGATGGTTGTGCATTCCATGGAGCTTTCTAGCGACATTGTAATTGTTGTCCTTTTCTCCTAAGGCATGTGTACTAAGTACATTTGGTATGCCTCTGCACCATGTTCACCAATTTTTCGTAATCCACCTTTGGGTCCATGGAAGAAATTTGTGAAGTGTCAAGCAAACACGTGTCCCCTAGAGAAGAGTGGTGGACTCTTGATATTAGTTGTTCTAGGGAACGAGGATTCCATGTTGAAACATAGCGATCAAAGAAGATTTTTTCCTGCTAAACTTTGTGTGGGTTGGACCAATCAAGCATGTCCATATTCGGGGCACCTGGAAGCCACAAGAAACAATGGACATGTGTTGATCCACAGTGTTGAAACTCATACCTATACCAGTAATCCTTTCTATGGAAAATTCTCTCAAGAACCTCCTCACAGAAAATGGTGAACCGCAAGTGCATGTACAAGGCTGTTATATGTGAGTTCTGGACAACATTGTCCGTGAAGCATCTTTGGGAGTATGGCATATGTGGTTGAGCACCAGGATCAAGCACCTTGTGCAAATAATGTCATTTTGTGTCTATAGAGCTTAGAGTGAAAAAAATATTTGGTGTCCCAAGTTGGTGGATCATTGCAGCAAGCTCTTGTCAACACTTGCCCCAATACGAGCGTGTCCCTCACAAGGATGCACCAAATCAAATGAGTTGGTTTTCTATCTAGGTGTTCAGGGCACCCCAAAGCAGTTGTCGCAGTGCAACCATAGACTTTGGGATCCTTTCCTCCAAGTTTTTTTTCATGAAAACGGAAGTTGATTATTGGCTTCGATGTCTCATTATTAAATTATAAAGGTAATATCTAAATCTGACATGCCTCCCAAATCTATTATCATAGTATCTCATCAAGTGCAATGCATATTCATGTAGGTGAATTTGTATGCTTCTCAACTATAGGGGCATCATTGTTCCAGTGGGGAGCAATGTTGGAAAAGCCTTGCTTAATAACCCTTTTGTATTGTATTCATTGATAGGGTTAGAATTTATCTCAGGCCAAGGCAAAGTATCTTGACTATTGTATTCAATTTGCAAGGCATCTTTGATTGCCTGCAATTCCCGGGGAGGGTTGGGAAATAATGGAATAAATGATGATGAGTCCTCAAGCTCAACTTCCTCATCAACAGCAATTTCAAAAGTTACTCCTGGTTCAGCTATGTTCTATACTGGTTATTTCATTGTGTGCAAAAGATTGGAGATGTGAGTACTTGTATCAGGCAACAAATTTAAAGCATCACAATCAATTACAACATCACTATAGTATGGATCATTTTCAATTTTGTATATCAATGCAGTCATAATATTATGTTTATCAACATAGCAATCATAGTTTTTTCCATGAATGCCAATTCTTCAAACAATCACCAACTCAAACATCATGTAGGTGATGTGGTAACAAAGTTGCAATGGTCGTGATGTCTTGAGGGAAGCTTATATTATGGCCACTATATTTGTATTGGCCTCCTCTAACATGGGTCACTTGCAAAACTAGAGCAACTCTAGCTATAAGCATTTCTTCAACCTAAGTCGGATTTGCAAGGACAAGAGGTTGTGGTCCTGGGTCCATCTTGTTCATTGAACTAAATCAGTGGACGCCCTTATCAGAAGCACAACGTAGGTAAACGACGTCCAGGTTGGATGCCCACACTTTCATGCTGACGTAGCTTTTCTTGCAAATACTAAAAACTTTCAAATTGGACAAAGCATCAATGCGTCGGCAAAAGGATTGCATTGTAGCACAAAAAGGATCTCCAAAAATACTGTTAAAACAATTACGGGCCAATGATGCGGATGGCAAGGCATGCCCAGCAAGGTTGTACTAAGATCCACAATCGCCCATTGTTGAGGCACCTTCATTGGGAAGGTTATGTGCAAGCTGCCAAGGGATGGAGGGTGTGGGACTATAGAAGCAAACATGTGTTTCTAACAAGCTTGGTAGCAATTACGATCTAGCCTCTTGATTAGGTGGGGCCAAGTAAGAATGAACTACAGTGGCTCTTCTTTCCAAGTATTTGGCCCAATGACTTGCACAGATCTGGTCTCTATGCTGCACATAATAGAGTTGGTTTCTTTGGCATTTTGTTGCATTTTTTTGGTCCACACTTGATGTAGGATTGGAACTTGAACGAGATTGAGGATCCTACAACCATAATATGAGGAAAACAATAAAGTTCTTGCAAACACCAACTTAAAGAACAATGGTATAGCTAAAGAGATTAAGCCAACTCAAAACATCACAATTGTTTAGTAGCATGATGGACGACAAGAACCAAGAGGATAAGTTCTAAACATAGGTGCATATGGGTGTGATGGACAAGAAGCAAGGAAAGTAGAAGTTGTAAATCTCTCTCTCTCTCTCTCTCTCTCTATATATATATATATATGTATATGTATCAACATGTTTAAATGTAGATGTATATGAATGTTGTTTATAACTAATTTCACATACATACATGTCCACATATAAAAAAAATTGGTCAAAGATTAAAAAATAGAGCATGTTGTCTCAATGTATAACCACTTCTATAAGCAGCAAAGCAACAGGATCAGGAACAAAAGTTTTTTTTGATGTGATGGACATTGGGGAAAAGGGAAAAGAAAACAGATGTCCAACCAACAAAAACTGCAAAAAAAAGTGCATCTAATTTGAGAAACATATATTCTGGTATAGATTTTGTTTCGTAAGTATATATATGCATTGCATGCCTTGCATGCATAATAGGCAAGACTATATATAAACATTGACTGCATCTAATTTCACATAGATAGATATCTGCACATAGGAAAAATAAAATCAAACACACTAAAAGAAGGCTTGTTCTCCACCCTACCATATTGTTTCATGGAGCCTTGAGGGCTCTTAGCAAACCCCCGAGCAAGAACATAAATTATCTAGCACTATAATCAATGTTGAGATCAATGTTTAATAGTACACTTAATATACAACCTATCATACATATGAATGTTGTTTGCATCTAATCTCACAAACATACACATCTACACATAGGAAATATAAAATGAAACACAACAAAAAAGAAGGCTTGCTCTCCACCCTACCATATTGGGTCATGGAGCCTCATGGGCTCTCACCAAACCCCTGAGCAAGAACATACATTGTCCACCACTCTAATCAATGGTGAAACCAATGTTTCTTATTACACTTAATATGCAACCTATCATTCCAACAACTCCTTTTTGAGGCTCAAAGAAATAATAACTAAAAAAGGTGCATCTAACTTCAGATTCCTATATATCAGTGTTCTTTTTTTTGCAAGCACATATATAGGAATTGTATGCCTTGGATGAGTTTATAGGGATCTGTTGCTCAGATATATATATACACAAAAATTATGTGTGGAAATTTATGTATGTGGAATTACATGTAGACAATAGGTATACTATCTACCACTATAATAAATATAGAGATCAATGTTTAATATTACACTTAATATACAGCCTATCATACATATGAATGTTATCTGCATCTAATCTTACAAACATACATAACTACACATAGGAAAAATAAAATGAAACACACCAAAAGAAGTCTTGCTCTCCACCCTACCATATTGGATCATGGAGCCTCATGGGCTCTCACCAAACCCCTAAGCAAGAACATACATTGTCCACCACTGTGATCAATAGTGAAACCAATGTTCCTTATTACACCTAATATGGAGCCTATCATTCTAACAATTCCTTTTTGAGGCTCAAAGAAATAATAACTATAAAGGTGCATCTAACTTTAGATACCTATATATCAATAAAGATTTTGTTTTGCAAGTACATATATAGGCATTGCATGACTTGGATGCATATGTAGGAATCTGTTCACCAAACATGGGCACACATAACAAGCAATAACCAGAAAGCAAAAAAATGTAGATATGTACAGAATGAAAACCAAGTCAACCATAACATTAAAAATGTTTTTGTTGAATGGAGCAACATACACCATTTTCATGTGCTTGCAAGGATAAAGAATGTGATGTAACCAAGAAATTGTTTGTCCTCTCACAAGCACATGACAGTGGTGTGTGGTTGTCCTCCATAATCACATAAACCACAATCTACAATGGTTATAAAAGGGAAATCATAAATGGAATTTTTTTTGTGGGAAAGGAATATTTTACTAATTTCACATACATACATGTCCACATATAAACTTTTTTGGTCAAATATTAAAAATTAGAGCATGTTGTCTCAATGTATAATCACTTCTATGAGCAACAAAGCAATAGGATTAGGAACAAAAGTTATTTAATAAAATAAAACACACTAAAATAAGGCTTGCTCTCCACCCTATCATATTGTATTATGGAGCCTTGAGGGCTCTCAGCAAACCCCCGAGCAAGAGCATAAATTGTCTAGCACTATAATCAATGTTGAGATCAATGTTTAATATTACACTTAATATACAACATATCATACATATGAATGTTGTTTGCATCTAATCTCACAAACATACACATTTTCACATAGGAGATATAAAATGAAACACAAAAAAAGAAGGCCTACTCTCCACCCTACCATATTGGGTCATGGAGCCTCATGGGCTCTCACCAAACCCTCGAGCAGGAACATACATTGTCCACCACTCTGATCAATGGTGAAGCCAATGTTTCTTATTACACTTAATATACATCCTATCATTCCAACAACTCCTTTATTTAGCTCAAAGAAATAATAAATAAAAAGGTGCATCTAACTTCAGATACCTATATATCGATGTAGATTTTGTTTTGCAAGCACATATATAGGCATTGCATGCCTTGGATTCATTTGTAGGGATTTTTTGCTTGCATATATATACACACAAAATGTATGTGTGGAAATGTATGTATGTGGAATTACATGTAGAGAATAGGTATACTATCTACCACTATAATAAATACAGAGATCAATGTTTAATATTACACTTAGTATACAATCTATCATACATATGAATGTTATCTGCATCTAATCTCACAAACATACATAGCTACACATAGGAAAAATAAAATGAAACACACCAAAAGAAGTCCTGCTCTCCACCCTACCATATTGGGTCATGGAGCCTCATGGACTCTCACCAAACCCCCGAGCAAGAACATACATTGTCCACCACTGTGATCAATGGTGAAACTAATGTTCCTTATTACACCTAATATAGAGCCTATCATTCTAACAATTCCTTTCTGACACTCAAAGAAATAATAACTAAAAAGGTGCATCTAACTTCAGATACCTATATATCAGAATAGGTTTTGTTTTGCAAGTACATATATAGGCATTACATGACTTGGATGCATGTGTAGGAATCTATTCACCAAACATGAGCACATATAACAAGCAATAACCAAAAATCAAAAAAATGTAGATATGTATAGCATGAAAACCAAGCCAACCATAACATTGAAAATGGTTTTGTTGAATGAAGCAACATACACATTGTCATGTGCTTACAGGGATAAACAATGTGATGCAACCAACAAATTGTTTGTCCTCTCACAAGCACATGATAGCAGTGTGTGGTTGTCCTCCATAATCACATAAACCACAATCTGCAATGGTTATAAAAGGGAAAATCATAAATGGAAATTTTTTTTGTGGGAAAGGAATATGTTTTCTCAAGTTTTAAATGGCAGGTGTTATTACAACCATTGCCACTATAAACCATATAACAATTAATGTTGAAGCGCCAAGCCCTACCAACTAGAATTTAATTTTGTTGGCCTTGTCTATGGATGCGCCAAATGCTTTTTTTTTGGGGTAGATAAATTGATGGTCAAGGAAGAAATGTATATAAAGATGATGGAGGGTAACCACATTAATGTCTTTTTAATTGCATTCATACTCACTGCTATTATTTGTTGCAGTTGATAGCACTTAGGTGCCAATGTTTCATTTGATAAAGGAGAATTATTTTGACCACTTTGTAATCAATGTCAAGATCAATGTTAATATTACACTTAATATACAGCCTATCATACATATGAATATTGTCTGCATCCAATTTCACAAGCATGCATATATGTGCATAGGAAATATAAAATGAAACACAATAAAAGAAGGCCTGCTCTCCACCCTACCATATTAGTTCATGGAGCCTCATAGGCTCTCACCAAACCCTTGAGAAAGAACATACACTATCCACCACTGTGTTTAATAGTTAGATCAATGTTTCATATTACAATTAATATACATCCTATCATTCTAAGAATTCCATAGGAAATATAAAATGAAATACAACAAAAGAAAGCCTGCTCTCCACTGTGTTCAATGGTTAGATCAAAATTTCATATTACACTTAATAAATATCCTATCATTCTAAGAATTCCTTTTTGAGGCTCAAATAAATAATAACTAAAAAGGTGCATCTAACTTCAGATACATATATATTAGTATAGATTTTATTTTGCAACTGCATATATATGCATTGCATGCGTTGGATGCATATGTAGGAATTTGTTGCTTGGATATAGATACACACAAAAAGTATGTGTAGAAATGTATGTATGTGGAATTAGATGTAGACAATATACATATAGAGATGGATGCAAACTTATATATATGTATGTATCTGCACACAGGGAAAATGAAATGAAGCGCAACAAAAGAAGGCCTTCTCTCCACCCTACCATATTGGGTCATGGAACCTCATAGGCTCTCACCAAACCCCCGAGCAAGAACATGCATTATCTACCACTATGTTCAATGGTTAGATCAATGTTTCATATTACAGTTAATATACAACCTATCATTCTAAGAATTCCTTTTTGACGCTCAAAGAAATAATAACTAAAAAGATGCATCTAACTTCAGGTACATATATATCGGTATAGATTTTGTTTTGCAACTGCATATATTTGGATTGCATGCTTTGGATGCATATGTAGATATCCATTGCTTGGATATATAAAGACACAAAAAGTATGTGTAGAAATGTATGTATGTGGGATTAGATGTAGACAATATACATATATAGACGAATGCAAATTTATATATATATATATATGCACATAGGGAAAATAAAATGAAACACAACAAAAGAAGGCCTGCTCTCCACCCTACCATATTGGGTCATGGAGCCTTATAGGCTCTCACCAAACCCCCAAGAAAAAACAAACTTTATCCACCACTGTGATCAATGGTGAGATTAATGTTTCACATTATACTACAGCCTATCATTCTAAAAATTAGCCAAGCAAGGATGAGCTACTATGGTTCTTTGTTGCAAGTATTTGGCCCAACAATTTATGAGGAAGACAATAAAGTGCTTGCAAACACCAACTTAAAGAGAAACGGTGAAGCTAAAGAGATTAAGCCAAGTCAAAAAGTCACAATTGTTTAGTAGCATGATGGATGAGAAGAACCAAGAGGACAACTTCTAAATACATGTGCATATGGGCGTGACAGACAAGAAGCAAGGAAAGTAGAACTTTCAAAGATGTATATATATATATCAACAAGTTTAAATGTAGATATATATGAATGTTGTCTGTAACTAATTTCACATACATACATGTCCACATATAAACTTTTTTTGTTAAAGACTATAAAATAGAGCATCTTGCCTCAAAAAGTGCATCTAACTTCAGATACATATATATCAGTATAGATTTTGTTTTGTAAGTATATATATATGTGTTTCATTCCATGCATGCGTAATAGGCAGTACTATATATGAATGTTGGTTGCATGTAATTACACATGTGTTTTAGATGTTGTTTTTCTTTTCTTTTTTACACAAACAACTTGAAAATCCTAGGCCTGGGACAATTACATCACACAAGAATAGGTACAACATGTTTCAATTAACAACAGCAATTTGAATAAATGTACAATGCTGCTCTTGAATAGGAAAACTGCAATTGTTAATTGAAACATATATACCCATTCTTCTGTCAAATGTTTCAGCAATTTTTGGATGAATGGACTTAGGGCCAAGCCATGCCAAGTAGCAGTAAATTTTTATGGGAAAGGAATATACATTTGGACTTTATATGAATGTTGGTTGCATCTAATTTCACATAGAAATGTATCTGCACATAGAGAAAATAAAATCAAACATAACAAAAGAATGCTTTCTCTCCCCCCCACCCTATTGGACCATGGAGCCTCGGAGGTCTCAGCAAATCCCTGAGCAAGAACATACATTATCAACTAATGTAATCAATGTTGAGATCAATGTTTAATATTACACTTAATATACAAGAACCCACATGTAGATAGGCACTTTTCCTACAAGAAAATAAAATGAAACACAACAAAACAAGGCATACTATCCACCCAAGCATATTGGGCCATGGAGCCTCATAGCCTCTCACTAAACCATGGCAGGATCAAGAGAATTCCCTCTTTTTTTTTCTTTCATTTTATTTTCCCTATGTGCAAATATCTATGTATGTACCACAAAACAAAAGAATTCACAGTAGCAAACCCATGCAAAAAAAAAAAATGTGTTGCATGTTGGATATGAATATTGTCTATCAAAGAGGAAAAAAACCACAAAATAGAAGAATTCACAGTAACAAACACATGCAAAAAGTTTATTTATGGTTTATGTGTAGTGGCGATGGTTGCAAAGCAATAAAATAGTTTACATTATTCCCGATAAGGCATTGTTGACAGTTTTTGTGTGGCTTGCGAAAATAATTTGTGTTCTTTTCCATAATCCATTGTTGATTGTTGTTATGTGGCTTTAGCAATACTATTTCATTTGTGGTTTCCATATAGTGGTGATGGTTGCAAAGGAATTAAATAGTTTATGTTATTTCTAATAAGGCATTGTTGATTGTTGTTGTGTAACTTCAGTTGCTATCAACACTGTGAGCCACTGTGACAAGGGTTTTTGCAAACAACATACATAGATATCCACTCCTAAACCTGTCAATGCATGTGAGAACATATATAGATAAGTTTAAATGTAGATATACATGTATGCTTCCTGAGCACAGGAAATAAACATCACTTGGCATAGCTTGGAATGACAACATTGTTTCATGTATGGTTTCCATATACTAGTGATGGTTGCAATAATATACAACATTTAAAACTTACCAAGGTAATTGAGCAGTTTATGTTATTTTCAATAAGACAATCTTCACTGTTGGTTTGTAGCTTCAACTGCACAACATGCCTAGATATCCACACCTATACTTGTCAATACATGTGAGAACATATATATGTAAGTCAAAATGTAGTTACATGTATCAACAAGTATAAATGTAGATATATATGTATGTTGTGTGCATCTTAGTTTAGATACATATATATGTGAACTTCTTTTTTTGTATGTGTATATCGATGCAATAGATCATTTCCTCCTTTGTCAAGCATTTTTTTTATTTCTCTGAGCAACTTCAATTTTTCTAAGCAAGTTCAACTCTGGGTATTTTATATTGTAACCATTTTCACTATTTTCATTATTTTGAGAATTCCTATGGAATGACAATATTATTACATGTATGGTTTGCATGTAGTGGCGATGGTTGTAATAACACCTACCATCTAAAACTTAGCAAAGCAATAAAATAGTTTATGTTATTTTCAATTAGACATTGTTGACTGTTGTTTTGTAGCATCAACTGTTATCAGGACTATGAGCAACCACTGTGGCAAGGTTTTTTGCACATAACACACATAGATATCCACACCCAAACTTGTCAATACATGTAAGCACACATATATATATAAGTTTAAATGTAGATATATATCTATGTTGGGTGCATCTAACTTCATATACACACATATGTGTAGACACTTTTTCTATGTATATATATATATGCAAGCAAGAGATATCTAAGTATGCATGGAAGGCATGGAGTGCATATATATACACTTACTAAATAAAATCTTGATAGATGTATATGCATATGAAGTTAGATGCAGAGAACATACATATTTACCCATACGTAAACTTGTTAATACATGCAAGTACATATATATACTTGCATGTATTTATAAATATAGCAGCATAGAGAAATAGATACATATTTGCATACAAGCACACATACATTAAAAGGTATAAAACAAACATATGGCTATTTCTAAGTGATATATATATATATATATATATACTTACATGTAGGAACAATTTTAAATGTAGACATATATGTATGTTATGTGCAGCTTACTTTAGATATAATTATATTTGCATTTTTTTGGTCTTGTATGTGTATATCTAAGCAATAGATATCTAGATATGCGCACATATATTTTTTTTGTATAGATGTATATGCATGCTACAGATGGCTTAAATGATCAATGGTACTCGTGAAGATAACTATGCAATATTATGGTTTCCATGTAGTGGCGATGGTTGCAATAACACCTACCATTTAAAACTTAGCAAAGAAATAAAACAGTTTATGTTATTTTCAATTAGGCATTGTTGATTGTTGTGTAGTAGCATCAACTGCTATCAAGACTACGAGCAACCACTGTGGCAAGGTTTCTTGCACATAACACACATAGATATCCACACCCAAGCTTGTCAATACATGTAAGCACATATATATACTTGCATGTATTTATAAATATAGTGGCACAAAGAAATAGATACATATATGCATACAAGCACACATACATCAAAAGGTATAAAACAAACATATAGCTATTTCTATGTGATATATATATATACTTACATGTAGGAACAAGTTTAAATGTAGACATGTATGTATGTTGTGTGTGACTTACTTTAGATATACATATATTTGCATATTTGTTTTCCTATATGTGTATATCCAAGCAATAGATATCTAGATATGTGCACATATTTTTTTTTTGTATAGATGTATATGCATGCTATAGATGGCGTAAATGATCAATGGTACTTATCAAGATATCTATACAATATAAAAATTATTAATGTTCATAATGATACAAGAAACAATACATTTTGTTAGGCTGGATTTTAATAACCTGGACTCAAGCAAAAACACAAAAGTAGTGTGCAATCGGTAGAGGAAAGTCATCATTGAACATTATATAGGAAATATGGTAACAAGAATGAACTTATGTAACTCTAATAAAATCAAAGATAACCATATGTGGCATGGCTTTATGAATGGAGAGCCAAGACCAATATATTCAACATTCAACCACCATCAAAAGATGAAAAGCACACACATGAGATTGAAATAAGTATGGGTTTGTACCATAGAAAAATGGATCTTTGGAAATTTTCATGGTCATTTAGGTCTTTTTCCTATGATGCTTGGCCTATTCTACTTAGATTTAATGTTGTAATGTGACTTATACATTCACATTAGGTCTTGAATATTCAAATTATTAAGACTTTATGATGTCTTGTGAAGGTGTTGTGAAGTGTTGTAACACATTTCCACACTTTTCTAGACTCTTCTTCTTATAATTCATCTAAATATTCCCTTTTTAGCCCTTGCCAAGTCTTATTCTAAAGTGTCATAAGGTCTTGTAACAAACTTTCACGCTTTTCTAGACTTGTCATCACTAATTACACCTTTCTTATACTTTATTTGGCACCTTTGTACACTTATAGGCCTTAATTAAGTGTGTTTTTGAATGAAAACCCAACAAATAACATTAAATACAACTTAATTCTCCACACCCACTTGCTTGCCTTGAGTGGGACCCATTCGCCATGGATGGTGAATGAGTCCCTCTTGGCAAAAAAATCAAAATAAATTCAAATTTCTTTCAGGTTTTTATTCATTAAGACCTTAGGTCGGCCTGTGATGTTGTATTTTTGAGAAATTAGGGCATGAGTGTGTATAAATAAGTGTTTTTCTATCCATTTTAACCCCCATTCATTTATTCATTATTGCATCCATTTGAGCATCATTGCATCATTCAATCAAGCAATTATCAAGCATCTTGGAGCAGCCATTGACATATCTTCATAACTTAACAAGGGTTTGGTGAAGTGGGATTTGACCAAGGCAAATCCCTATACTCTAACCCTTAACCATGTTTCCCCTCTTTGGATGTGTGTTTACAGATATTGTAGGCAGATTTTTCAAAGAGATGGGTGTTGAAAAGTGGTCAACAAGTCATCAAATCTATTCAAGTCAACAAAGACCTAATTCAAGCTTGGAGACATCATTTAGCCTATTTTCTGCAGATTTGATTCCAACAACCCAACAAGAAGACAAGTGCAGATCTGGACCCACAAAGTTGACTTCTGAATTTGAAAAATTTTGTAGGTGGATTGATTCTCCATTAGTGGTGAATGATTCTGACTGCCAGGCTAGAAAAAGTGATTTCTGAGGATTTTAGTTCCCGACATCCTGAAACCTGTTTCAGCAGAATTTACCAGAACCTGGAATGATTCACCATCAGTGGCAAATGAGTCCCAGTGGTCATCAATAGTGATTTCTAAGACATTCCAAAACCTTCAAGAATAAACATTCTATCCCCAGGTGCACTCCATTCAATCTCATTAAGTTATGTTTTTATTTGTGCATGTTTCTAGTTCATTTCTGCATATCACACTGTATTTTCAAACACTTCATATTTCTTAAGTTTTGCATAAATAATCAGTCTATTTCTTTAGTCCATTGCACTTAGATTATTTCATTTAGGAATAATTTCATTGTACTTGCATTAGTTTGAGTGAACCATTTATATTTTGTGTGGGATCTATCTCTTTTCCTTTAGGTGAAAAACCCTAATTGAGCAAGAGAGTCATAGTATCCTGCACTTTAAAATCTTTGGTTCAAGGTTCAAGGGAACAAACATTATAGTCGAGAAACATATGATATCCAAATTCAATATGACCTATGAATGGACATGCAAAAGTAGTATACAAAACATTTAAGCAGCATCAAAAGATTATAAAGCACATATATGAGATGAGCAGCAACATTCAAAAGAATACAGGAAAATTGGTGTAAATACTCATACATGTGACAAAGACAACAGATGTATATGCATGCTACAGATGCCTTAAATTATCAATAGTACTTGTGAAGATAACTATATACAATACATAGATTATCAATGCTCATAATGATACAACAATCAATATGCTTTGTTAGGTTATATAGTTTATGATATTTTCCATAAGGCATTGTTGACTATTGTTCTTTGGCTTTAGCTATATTTTTTCATATATGGTCTTCATATAATGGTGATAGTTGCAAGGCGATAAAATAGTTTATGTTGTTTGCAAACAATATATATCTACACACATTTGTATCAGCATGTTGTATGTGCTCACAAAATTCAATCGCATGCATATATGTTTATGTATATGCATATGTAGATGTATATATGCATATAGCTATGTCCACATGATAACAACTATAAATACTTATACACCTATTGAATAGAGTGACATAAGTTCATAACCAAACATAAAACAAAATGAGGAACATACACTAAAAGGGGAACAAAACTATAAGCGACATAAACGATACAAAACAAAAGAAGTGTAACTTTTTTTGTTAAACATTATAAATTATAGTGTGTTGTCTCAATATATAACCAGTTCTACAAGCAGAAAAGAAACAAGAACAAAAAGTAAAGGTGTTCTGATGTGATGGGATGCCAAAAAAGGGAAAAGAAAATAGATATCCAGCCAACCCAAACTGCAAAAAGTTCAGCTATTGATTATCTCTACAGAGACCTGCCCGACATAGGATATTGCAAAAAAAATTGAGAGCAACAGCTTGCATTCAACTTTGACTATTGTTGTTTTAAGCCTTGTTTATAAATTATAGATCTATGTTTTAATAAGAATAGTGAAAACAAAAGAAGTGTAGAGGACACCATTGATGACAAACTGAGGAGTCATTGCAGCAAAAGACCCATATTGCAACATATAAAGCTCTTTTACTAAAATTTGCAATAAGATTGTTGCAACCTCATCAAAAGCAACAACCCAAATCTCAACTATGTGGTCTTCCATCTTTAGCTGCAACAAATATCAGAAGTCACAATCAGGCACGGTTGTTTGGAATTTAGGGCAGTACCACATATTATTGGCAGACTCTTCACACTTTTTCTTGCATTGTCTACCATTAGCCTGCAAGGGACATGCAATGTAACAAAATGCATCGGTTTTAATATATTTCATTGTTTCCTTGATAGTAGCCTACAAAGTTTTTGGCAAGGCAAGACAATGCTCCAAGATATATCCAATAGTGACTCTGCCACTAGCCAAAGCAACCTTTCGAGGTACTAGCCATGAGGATTCAATGGCAGGTGGCTCAACATGTCCTCATTGTATCAAGGCCTATGCTTTTGGGATGTCAGGATTTATGTATAGAGCAATCCCTATGGATGTATTTACAATAGATCCATTGAAATATCCAACATGACCATTTCCAACAGCAAGTATGACAACAGAAACAGGAGTGCACAACCTTTCCAACTCGTCGCCTTTTGCTTCCCAATTTTGACCCCACAAATTAACGTAAATGTAAGAGGATGACAAATCATTAAGTTTCATAGTTCTTCAAATCATTTCAGTTTGATCCTTTCTTTGAATAGTTGATACCTTTCCTACATGCACCACAACCCCAATAATATCAATCAAAGTGTTATTGCTGCAGTTGCAATTTCATTTATTGGGCTGAATTTAAATGCTTTATCTGGCACAAAGGTCTCATCGTCACAACACTTCAATATCAATTTTTGATCTAAAATAATTTCCATATGGTTGTTCAACTTATTAAATTTCTTATCCACTTGTTTGACTGAGCCTTTTGACACACAATAAGTGTGTCCCACCTGAACCCTATCATAATACAATGTTGTTGTGTCATTAAAGCAAGTGATTTGTATTTATGTTCCCTCACTGTCAATACTGTCAAAGTTGAATACTTGGCCCTCACGTACTTGTTTATTGTAATGGTACATATCCCTTTTAGTTGTCACTCGGCCTATTATTGTCCATCTGGTTTGGTAAATATTCAAGCCTTTAACAGGATTGATATTTGCAGGAGCACTATGTTTTGTTGGGGATGTATGAATCCCAAAATTTGAGGCTCATTTGGATGGGAAAGGTGACTCTGATATCATCATTTGTTCTTCCTAATATTTAAATAGATATCTAGGTGTTCCAATCAGCTAACAATCTGAGATTTTGACATCCAAGGACAATATAAAAAATTTCCTAGAACCAGAACAAGATCAAATATTAAAAAAGGTGGGACCCACAAATGGGAAAGCATACAACAACAAGTCCAAGTAGTGCAAAACAATAGCCAACCTTGATTTGTTCCTACACACATAGTTTTTCAAGCACAAGATGGAACCTCTTTTCAATGTCCCTGCAAACAAAAGAGCATTGTATCTTACAGGAAAAGTGCCTATCTACATGTGGGTTCCATTAGAGAGGACAACTTTGTAACGGTCGATCAGGCTTTGATCACCACCTATTTTTTGAAAAGACATTAGCTAAAGAACTAGGGATGGAATGACATCTCCAACATTAATAGATCAAATTGCATGCCCTGACAAGGCTGGCTACACATTTGAATCCTACAAGGCAGCTTTCTCATCTAAACCAAAGCAATGAGATGTTCAAGACTGTGATAGCACTCTAGAAGCAAAAGGGGGGAAAGAGTCAACACAAAACAAATCAATTATTGGGATCCAACATGCAGATATATAGATAATTATACATGGTTATAGGATCACAACAAATTCAAACTTTCATATAATAGATGAATATGAAAGAAGGGAAAGGTCGAGCAAAAATCAAACAAATTTATATTTTTCGTTCAAAATTGCAACCCTTTTTTTTTCTAACACATAGGCCACTCCCAAATGGCCAGCAAAGCAAAATGAAAAGGAAAAATATAGAGGTCAAATATAAATTGGTTAGACCATATATTACAAGGACTGTTAATTCAAATGAAGCATATTCACAATTCACTAGATGTACATGGCAAAGATTCGATACAATTCTCAGTAGCAAAAAGGAAATAAGAAACAAACTTATGGGATTGGTGTCTGGGGGTTGTTTAGCAGCCTGGGGAGAACTAGAGTCCACCGACATTGTTGGGGATGCTCTATTTAAAGCTAAGTGTCGCAATGCTGGCGACTGACTCTGAGCTCTATGCCACAACATGAGGACCCAATGTTCAATTAAAGCGATGAAGGCTAAAAAAGGCATCAATGTTTCATATAACACTTAATATATAGCTTATCATTCCAAGAATGCCCTATTGAGGCTCAAACAAATTACAACTATTTTCCCAAAAGAAGAAACGTAGGGAGGAGTATGTATGAATGTTTTTTGCATCTAATATGACATACATACATATCTGGACAAATAAAATGAAACACAACAAAACAAGGCATGCTATCCACCCAACCATATTGGGCCATGGAGCCTCATAGGCTCTCACCAAACTATGACAAGATCAAGAGAACACCCTCTTTTGTTGTCTTTCATTTTACTTTCCCTACGTGCAGATATTTGTGTATGTACCACGAAATAGAAGAATTCACAGTAGCAAACCCATGCAAAAAAAAAAATGCATTGCATGTTGGATACGAATATTGTCTATAAGAGAGGAAAAAACCACAAAATGGAAGAATTCACAGTAACAAATGCATGCAAAAAAAAAAAATGGGTTGCATGTTGGATATGAATATTGTTTGTATATATGAATGTTTTCTGCATCTAATTTCACATGCATAGATATCTGCGCACAAGGAAAATAAAATGAAAGACAACAAAAGAGGGCTCTCTTTTGACCCTGTGTGGGAACACTTTGGCCGCGTATTTCGTCAGCCTTCCTTGTTTTTAAAACTTCTGACATGCGGCCCCGACCAAGGAAAAGGTGGCGAATTCAAACAAAAAAAAAAGTGTTTAGCACGTCAATAGAGAAGGCCAGCAAAATTGAACACCGATTGGTAGGGCTTGACATGTCAACATTAATTGATGTATGGTTTCTATATAGTGGCAATGGTTGTAATAACATCTACCATTTAAAACTTGAGAAAATATGGCAAAGCAATAAAATAGTTTGCGCAATTTTCGATAAGGCATTGTTGGGTGTCGTTATGTGGCTTTACCTACTATGAGAGCTTTGAGCCACCACTGTGACCAACATTTTCAGTGGCGAGCACCTGTGAAGGTGCAAGTTTGATGAGCGGTGGAAGTTTTGTGAAGGTGTGAGGTTATTTTGTTTTTTTGCATGGGTTTGTTATTGTGAATTCATTTGTTTTACGGTTTTTTCGTCTCTAATAGTTTTCTTTGCTCTTTGTTGTGGTTTGAGAAAGAAGGAAGCTAAAAGAAAGCAAGTGGGAAGAGGTGCACTTGGAAAACCCCTTTAAAGCAAGTGGGAAGAGGTACGTTTGGAAACAACCCTTTGTAGAGGATTTCAAAAACAATTGGTTTTTTTCCTCTCTAGATTTTTTTTTACGCTAGACAAAGAAGGCAACTAAAAGAAAGCAAGTAGGAAGAGGCACATTTGGAACACCCTTTGTAGAGGATTTTGAAAATAGTTTATGCTCTCGCAAAACAACCAACCAAGAACATACATTGTCTATCACTACGATCAATGGTGACATCAATGTTCCATTTAACACTTAATATATAGCCTATCACTCCAAGAATGCCCTTTTGAGGCTCAAACAAATAACAACTATTTTTCCCAAAAGAATAAACATAGGGAGGAGTATGCATGAATATTGTTTGCATCTAATATGACATACATACATATCTGCACATAGCAAAAAGTAAAATGAGCTATATCAGGATGGAGAGAAAGCCTCTTTTGTTGTCTTTCATTATATTTTCCCTACATGTAGATATCTATGTATGTGAAATTAGATGCATAAAAAAATCATATATACAGACAATATTCATATCTAGCATGCAGCTCCTTGTCAGTAAATTTAATATGGTTGGGTGGAGAGAAAGCCTTGTTTAATTGTCTTTCATTTTATTTTCCCTATGTGCAGATATCTATGTATGTGAAATTAGATGTAGACAAAATTCATATGAAGCTCCCAGTCAAAAAATTTGTTATTCAATGCATGGCAAGGTGACAAGACAAAAAAAGGTGACGAAGCCAAAAAATTTAAAGCCTTTGGCACAATAATAGAAAAAGCCTGGGATATTAAATGTTAGTTGGCAACACTTGGCACGACAACATTATTCCATGCATGGTTTCCATGTAGTGATGGGGGTTGTTGTTTGAGCCTCAAAAAGGAATTCTTAGAATGATAGATTGTATATTAAGTGTAATAGGAAACATCGATCTCACCATAAGTAAGCAAAACATGGAAGAGGGAGAACATGAAAGACTGTAGCAGCTAAAGCTAGACAACAACAACCAACTATGCCTCACAAAAAACACATAAACTATTTTATTGTGTCACAACCACCGCCAGTACACAAAAACCATAAATGGAGTAATATTACTGAAGCTAGAAAATAACATTTGAGAATGGCTTACGGAAGATAACATAAATTGTAACTGTTTCATTGCTCTACAACCATTGCCAGCACATGAAAACCATAAATGAACTATAGGGAAACCATAGATGAAATAATATTGACATGTCGTAGGGATTCTCAAAACAACAAGTAAAGCTCAACAGGGGAACCCTAGTCATAGGGGCGGCTCAAAGTGTTGATAGTAATTGAAGTTATTGTTACCATCTGGACTATGCACCCTATTGAATCTTGAATCCAGCTATCCCATGAAACATGGGATGACCTCTCGAGTTGTGGGACTCACGAAACTTGAGGTTAACCTCCGATTATAGGGTGGCTTCCCCTTGGTAAATCGCCTAAAAAAGAACTAATTCTAACTAAAGAACCTTGCTAGGAAAAGAGAGGAGAAAGATTTAATAATCTAAAACTAAAATGGAAAATGGAGGTGATACACCAAATATAGTAGATTTCTACTTCGTTTCAACAACACAACCTATGAATCTCAATCTAAAGCTTCACACAGTAATTTACAACAATAATTTGGAGGTAAACTTAGAACAGTAGTAATCAAGGAGTCATAGGACTCACAATAATACCTGCTTTTCTTTCATACACAAAGAAAATTGAAACAAATAGAGGCAAAATGTTGATCTTTGAATCACTAAAGGCTGCTACAATGATTGTTTTCTAGAAAAACAACAAAATATTACATCACAAGCATACAATCAACCATTATTTCAAAGTGAAATAAGGTTGAAGATGCAATCAATGAAGAAGATTACAGAAGTAGAGACCTAATTATGACTGAAAAAATCAAAGGACCGAATGTCACTTTGTCACAATAAACTTTTTCAATGCTTTTCAACAAACATAGGCCTCTTATTTATAGATTTTGAGAGCCTAAAATCAAAAATTCAGGTTGACTTTAGATATTTTCCCTATGAGTTGTCATCCTTATCCTCTGTAGATAAGATATTTGTAAATCTTATCCCTTGTGGATAAGATTCACCTTTTTGCTTTATGAGTTGTCAATCTTATCCTGTGAGTTGTCAATCTTATCCTTTGAAGATAAGATATTTGTAATCCTTATCCTTTATGGATAGGATATTTTTAAATCCTTATCCTTTGTGGATAGGATATTTTTAAATCCTTGCTCTCTATCGATAAGATATTTTGCAATCCTTATCCTTTGTGGATAAGATATTTTGCAATCCTTATCCTTATCCCTTGACTTTGATTTTGAATTCCTTTGACTTTGACTTTCCTCCCTTGACTTTGACTTTCACTTTGACTTTCTTTTCATAAAATATTTTCCTTTTATTTTTTGTGTTGATTTTCCATAAAAAATTAGGTAACATTTTGGCGATTTCTGCGGGATGAATGCCTGCTAATCATGGGATCTAGAGGATTTATTGGTCCATTGGGCACAGAGTCATGAAGGGAAAAACTTCAACATTTGGGCCTCCTCAAAGCAAAACAAAACATGTGCAGCTACACTTGGAGGAAAGCATTAAAGCTAGAACATGCATTCCCTTAAGGAGAATACAGGGTGTGCAAATGCACTTCATGGAAAGCAAGATATTTACAATATATACACTAAACTAATAGAAAGCAAAGAATGGAAGCTTGCCTCTATCAAAGATGAACCTTTTGAAGGAGTTGATCTCCGTCAAACCATAGTTGCAAACCTCACCTAGCTGAAACCACTAAAAATTGTTGCCAACATGCATGTAACTGCACAAAACACTTGCAAGGTGTAGGATCGCTTCACTGTAAATTTTTCCATTGCAAGGAAACCATATGATGCAAGTGTTAAACTCATCTAATATTGGTGCCTTAGCTAAACATACAACAGTAGGGGTGAACCTTTTTGAAGATAGGTCAACATCCAAGAGAAAACCTTTTGTAGAGGGAAGAGAACTCACCTCACAAAAGGATAGGCCAATGTCACCATCGTTGACCTCCTCAAAGCATGAACTGAAACAAAAAGAGAAATTTTCCAACTCACATGGTGATGCAAAATATGCCAAAACTAATTTTTGATCTGCACAAGGAATCGCTTCTTCATGCACCTCAAATGAGAAACTTTGAAGCTCGGGCATACTAACAAATTGAGCAACAAGAGCATCACTCTCCAAAAAAATGTGTGGCTGCTCAATAACTAAAAAATCATTTGTATTGATGCACACTTCATCAACACAAAACTCAGATTTTTGAGACACTTCAAGTGAAGAACTAAATTCTTCAGGTTGTCTCTTTGTTTTCATTTATTTTTGGCAACCAATAGCAACAAAATTAGACTCTTGGAATGTAATGGTTGCCACGTCCTCTGTTGCTTCTAAAACCATGGAGTTATCTTCAACCATCAAGCCCAAACCAAGTTGTTCGGAGGTTTCAATGGATGTGGGTATAGCTAATCTATCCTCCTCATCTTCAAAAAAACAAGGAAGGGCATCAAATGAGAGGACCGATTCCTCTACTGCATCAATTTTTTCTACCTTTTTGCCTTGTTGCTGCAACACTATTTCATTTTCAATTTTTTCTTGCAGCAAACCAAGACACTCATTATTTTGATCACATGAAGGCTCCACAACAACAACCTTTTCACTCCTAGCTTGAAATTGCTCCATGGGAGTAAAAGGTTGAACATCCTCAAGGATGGGTTCTTGTGAGGAACGAAGGCTTGCAAAACTTAGGATCTCCAACATAGAAGATCCGATTGATGGCACAAGAGGTTGTATTGGAGTTTCAAGGGGCTAATTAGGATTCTTGAAACTAATTTTTTTGGGTTTTCATACCTCTTGCATAACAAGTTGTTCTGGAACAAAAGGAGGGCTAATAAAAGTTTCAAGAGGCTTGCTAGGGCTCCTGAAACTTGGGAATTTATGTTTTCTTGCCTCCTCCTTAGTAGGCTATTTTGGAAGTGGTGGAGATGCTTGTCTAAAACTAGGCACACAAAGGACTACCTGAGTCTCGGGCACCTGTGCTAAAGCAAGGGCAAGTCTAATTTTTTCTTGCCTAGCAACAAGATCTCTTTCTATACACTCTTCTTGTCGCTTTCTTTGTGCCTCCAACTGTTGCTCATACCTCCATTTAGCATCATTATTTTGTTGTTGTGCATAATAAGCTTGATGGAAAAACTCATCATGACATGGGAAATAACCTTCTTGATGCCCCTGATAGGCTTGACTTTCCCACTCCTCCTATTGTAGGTCAAATGCTTGTTGTTCCTTAAGCTCAATAATTTGTCTATGGAGATCCCTCAACATGGACATGAGTTGACTCATGTTTTGGGGTTGAAAGGAAGAACAAGGAGCCTCTTGGGATTGTTGATAGGAATATGTAGGTGTCTAAGAAGACTGAGCAAGGTTGGGTGGGTGGTACACATTTTGAAAGGGATGAGAACCCACAACAGCAAGGTTCTGTTGAATGAAATGGGAGGTATAACCAGCCTGATATGGCTAATTGGGAGGTGCAAAATTAGCATTATCATGATATGGTGGAGTGTACATATGGTTTCCTCTAAAACTTGACATTATTAAGCATGGAAAATGCCTTGAAAATTATTAAGAGCAGAGGACTGCCCAAACAAAGATTTTGGGTACATACCAAAGAGTCACCTAAAGAGTTGTAGAGTTGCTAGGTGCTCAAAGAATGCCTCCAAAGGTTGAAATGTTTAAGAATGCACCACTTCTTCAACAATATGAGATGGAACCAACACTGCTTGAACCAGTAGATGTGAATGGAGTCACCATTGTGTTTGAAAATATGCCTCAAAATGCTAGATGCATTGAAGAAAACACCAAATTCTTCAATGGAGAGAAGCTTGTCCCACCAGGCATGCCAAAAACTATTATCACCTGGACTATGCACCCTGTTGAATCTTGAATCTAGTTATCCTGTGAAACATGGGATGACCTCTCGAGTTGTGGGACTCGCGAAACTCAAGGTCAACCTTCAATTATAGGGCAGCTTCCCCTTGGTAAATCACCTAAAAAAGAACTAACTCTAACTAAAGAACCTTGCTGGGAAAAGAGAAGAGAAAGATCTGATAATCTAAACTGAAATAGAAAATGGAGGTGATACACCAAATATAGTAGATTTCTACTTCGTTTCAGCAACACAACCTATGAATCTCAATCTAAAGCTTCACATAGTAATTTGCAACAACAATTTGGAGGTAAACTTAGAACACCAGTAATCAAGGAGTCATAGGACTCACAATAATACCTTCTTTTCTTTTATACATAGAGAAAATTGAAACAAATAGAGGAAAAATGTTGATCTTTGAATCACTAAAGGCTGCTACAATGACTGTTTTCTAGAAAAATAGCAAAATATTACATCACAAGCATACAATCAACCATTATTTCAAAGTGAAATAAGGTTGAAGATGCAATCAATGAAGAAGATTACAGAAGTAGAGACCTGATTATGACTGAAAAAATCAAAGGAATGAATGTCACTTTGTCACAATAAACTTTTTTAATGCTTTTCAACAAACATAGGCCTCTTATTTATAGATTTTGAGAACCTAAAATCAAAAAGTTAGGTTGACTTTAGATATTTTCCCTATGAGTTGTCATCCTTATCCTCTGTAGATAAGATATTTGTAAATCTTATCCCTTGTGGATAAGATTCACCTTTTTGCTTTATGAGTTGTCAATCTCATCCTTTGAAGATAAGATATTTGTAATCCTTATCCTTTATGGATAGGATATTTTTCAATCCTTATCCTTTGTGGATAAGATATTTTGCAATCCTTATCCTTTGTGGATAAGATATTTTGGAATCCTTATCCTTATCCCTTGACTTTTATTTTGACTTCCTTTGACTTTAACTTTAACTTTGACTTTGACTTTGACTTTCTTTTGTAGAAAATATTTTCCTTTTATTTTTTGTGTTGATTTTTCATAAAAAATCAGGTAACAGTTACAAAACAACAGTCAACAATGCCTTATTAGAAATAACATAAACTATTTAATTCCTTTGCAACCATTGCCACTATATGGAAACCACAAATGAAATAGTATTGTTAAAGCCACAGAACAACAATCAATAATGGCTTATAGAAAATAACACAAATTGTTTCCGCAAGCCACACAAAAACTATCAACAATGCCTTATCAAGAATAACATAAACTATTTTATTGATTTGCAACCATTGCCACTACACAAAAACCATAAATGAAATATTTATTCGAGGCCATAGAACAACAATCAACAATGCCTTATGGAAAATAGCATAAATTATTTTATTTCCTTGCAACCATTGCCATCACAAGGAAACCATAAATGAAACAATTTTGGTTTCAATAGTAACCTAGATGACATAAGAGTTCACAACAACAAACCCATGCAAAAAAAAACAAAATAACTCCGCACTTGGACAAATTCATTTTTCAAGAGTGCCTTATCGAAAATGAAATAATATAGCTAAAGCTAGAGAACAACAATCAACAATGCCTTATGGAAAATAACATAACTTGTATAACAAAACTATTTTATTGCATTGCAACCATCAGTACAACACAAAAACCATAAATGAAACAATATTGGTTTCAACAGTGACCTAGATGAAAAAGCCCACAAAAATAGAAGAATTCACAGTAACAAACCCATGCAAAAAAAACAACAAAATAACCTCTCACTTGGACAAATTTTCTTCCCAATAGTGCCTTATTGAAAACAACATAAACTTTTTTATTGCCAAAACAACATTCGAGAATGGATTATGGAAGATAACATAAATTGTAACTGTTTCATTACTTTGCAACCATCGCCAACACACAGAAACCATAAATGAACTACAAGGAAACCATACATGAAATAATATTTTCATGTCGTAGGAATTCTCAAAACAACAAGTACTATGAAACCTTAAATGAACTACAGGGAAACCATACATGAAATAATATTGACATTTCACAGGAATTCTCAAAACAACAAGTAAAGCTAAACAAGGGAGCCCTAGTCACAGAGGCGGCTCACAGTGTTGATAGTAGCTGAAGTTACACAACAACAATTAACAATGCCTTAATAGAAATCACATAAACTATTCAATTCCTTTGCAACCATCGCCACTATATGGAAACCACAAATAAAATAGTATTGCTAAAGCCAAAAAACAACAATCAACAATGGCTTATGGAAAATAGCACAAACTGTTTCTGCAAGCCACACAAAAACTATCAACAATGCCTTATCGAGAATAACGTAAACCATTTTATTGCTTTGCATCCATCGCCACTACACAAAAACCATACATGAAATAATATTACCATGCCGTAGGAATTCTCAAAACAAAAAGTATTGTTTTATTGCTTTGCAACCATTGCCACTACACAAAAACCATAAATGAAATAATTTATTCGAGGCCACAAAACAACGATCAACAATGTCTTATGGAAAATAGCATAAACTATTTTATTTCCTTGCAACCATCAGCACAACACAAAAAACCATAAATGAAACAATATTGGTTTCAACAGTGACCTAAATGAAAAACCCACAAAAATAGAAGAATTCACAATAACAAACCCATGCAAAAAAAATAATAATAATAACCCTGCAACTGGACAATTTTTTTTCCCAACAGTGCCTTATCAAAAATAACATAAACTATTTTATTTCCAAAACAACATTCGAGAATGGCTTATGGAAGATAACATAAATTGTAACTATTTCATTGTTTTGCAACCATTGCCAACACACGGAAACCATAAATGAAATATAGGGAAACCATACATAAAATAATATTGTTAGGTCATAGGAATCATTAAAACAACAAGTACTATTTTTGAAATCCTCTACAAAGGGTTTATTCCAAACATACCTCTTCCTACTTGCTTTAAAGGGGTTTTCCAAATGCACCTCTTCCTGCTTGCTTTCTTTAACCTTCCTTCTTTCTTGAACCATAGCAAATAGCAAAGAAAACTATTAGAGACAGAAAAAACCACAAAACAGAAGAATGGCGGCTCATAGTGCTGATAGTAGCTAGACTTACACAACAACAGTTAACAATGCCTTATTATAAATAACATAAACTATTTAATTCCTTTGCAACCATTCCAAATAGTTCCTTATAAAAAACACCATATACTATTGTATTTCCTTGCAACCATCGCCACTATATGGAGACCATAAATGAAACAGAACAACAATCAACAATGTCGTATGGAAAATAACATAAACTATTTTTGAAATACTATTTTCAAAATCCTCTACAAAGGGTTTTTTCCAAATGTAACTCTTCTCGCTTGCTTTAAAGGGGTTTTCCAAATGCACCTCTTCCTGCTTGCTTTCTTTCAGCTTCCTTCTTTCTCGAACCACTACAAAAAGCAAAGAAAACTATTAGAGACGAAAAAAACCACAAAATAGAAGAATCGCGGCTCACAGTGTTCATAGCAGTTGGACTTACACTTCAACATAAATTGTTTTATTGCCTTGCAACCATCACCACAATATGGAGACCATACATGAAACAATATAGCTAGTCATAGTGGTTGCTCAGAGCTCTCATAGCAAGTAAAGCCACAGAACGACACCCAACAATGCCTTATCAAAAATTGTACGAACTGTTTTATTGCTTCACCATGTTTCTCAAGTTTTAAATGGCAGGTGTTATTACAGCCATCGCCACTATATGGAAAGCATACATCAATTAATGTTGAATTTTACAACCATCACCACTATACAAAAATCATACATCAATTAATGTTGAAGTGCCAAGCCTTGTCAGTCGGTGTTCAATTTTGCTAGCCTTCTTTATCGATGTGCCAAACATATTGTTAAACTCGCCACCTTTTTCCCGACCGAGAGTCGCAAGTTAGAAGTTTTAAAAACTAGGAAGGCTGAAAAAATTTGTGGCCAAAGTGTTCCCACAATAATCCTATCGGCTTAAATATTCTTTGTAGAATGACAAAATGGGGTAAAAAACAAACATTTTTCCTTCCTTCCATAAGCAACTAAAGTGACTTTTTTAAATCACATGCAAAATTTATGTCTTAAGTGGGCACTAGGAAAGGGGGTTGAGAAATTAATGACATAGGGGGATATAGACTTAGGACTTTAATATTTTAACAAGTCCACCTGGTAACCTAACAGAAAGGGATAGTAAAGGCACAAAACGAAGGCCCATAATTTATAACTTAAAGATTGGGTAACTGAGGTAGATAGTCAATGTAGGATTAAAATAAAAGTGATATGGTGTTGCCTAGACCTAGGGTCTTTTAGGATTTTTTAACTTAAACATATGTATAAAATAGTATTTTTAACAAACCCTAGCATGGAAAACTACATTATGAAGCTTAGGACTTAGGGAAAAATCTAAGAACCATAAGAATACTGAAAATGTTCTATTAGATATCATTTGATCAATTATGTTATTTGGCCTTGGGTTTGAATGATTAGATGTTGTGACATATTTTATTTATGGATATTTAGAATGATACCTAATTTTCACAACTAGAGTTCATATAGTGGTGTTAATGAAATGGCATGGTGTAGTTTACAAGTTTTTTTTATGTGGTTTATAATTTTTCTTTATATGATCTATTGTATCTTCTTGGAGTTTCATTTCATATGACATTTGCATTGATAATTATTTAGAGATAATAAAATATCTTTGTTTGTGTCAAACATGTTGATAATCATTTACTATTATTATACTTCATTAATTTTTAATAACAATATAAATATATAGATGATTAAGGGTCTTTAGTCTTAATGATAGCAATTTTTTCTTAGTGTGGAGATCATGGGTGAGAAAGTGAAAAAAGCTTTTGTAAGTTTGATTTTTTATTATAATTCAATTGCAAGTTTGTATATCAATGTGTTCTTCAACACTTGATGATATAGAGGACATGAGCTACATCATTTATGATCAATTTTTTTAGTTGAATTTTAGATGTTATGGTTAACACTAGGCTAGAAATTTTCCAATTAGTGGGAATCTTAGGGAAGTATATGTATAGTTACACCATGGTAAAAGGGTCTTCAATTTTATTGCATGTATGTGTTTGCTAGGAAGGAAGATAAACTTGTGTAGGAAATTGATATATAGAGACTTTTGATTGCAAATTAGGCTCTATATGTGGATAATGGGAGGTCTACTAAAATGTGTATTTACCTAATTTTAACCTAATTTTATGATGTATTTAGTTAAATATGTGTGACTAAATATGGATTATTTATATTGTTTCAATTATAAAGGTTGAGTATATGGCATACTTAATATTATTTTGCATTTTATTGGAATTTTATATTTATGTCTAAATGTTATATGAAGAAATAGACACTAGAAGTTATTTACAACAAAGTGGTAGTGTTGATACAAGTTGTAATGCTGAAAATGAAACAAGCTTTTGCACAGTAGAAAACAAGGAAGAAGATTAGTTAGAAGCACACATGCATACAATACTAAAATCTAACATGCAAATTCATACGTTAAGCAACAAAGAACATGGGAAAGTAAAAACATAATTAAAACTGAAACAATCTCACCAATTCCAAATGTATTTCCATGAATTATCTCGATTGCCCTTCTCCATTTTGCTTGTGTAGTATAATTGCCCTCAGATTTTCAAGTAAATTCGTGCAAGTATAGCCTAAGATAATGATTAGGAAAATATCGAAGATTCAAGACAAAAGTGCTCTCAAAAGTTATCAAATTCGCGAGAGAGATTGGAATGAAGAATGACAATTCAATTTATAGAAAATTGATTATTCGAACGACAGGTCAAGATTGAAAGATCAACAGACGGTTGAGATTGACTGATTGGACATGCATTCAGATAACTGATAGAAGCAACATGAGTGATTCGAATTAGAAATAGAATTAAAGATTAAATAAATGATTTAATCTTCAGTTCGGCATTCGAAAACATAAGAAATATCTTTGCATGACAAAGATAAAGATTGATTATAACGACTCTCTGTTCGAACATACGCACAACATTTAATTAATTAAATAAGAATATTTAATTAATATGCATGTGCATGCAAATGAGTTAGAACTGGATGATTGCATGATCTGAAGAAGAGATTACTCGAAGACACCACTCAGACATTAAATCAATAGTTAACTGAGCGATTAAAATAGATGTCGAGTTGAGTAAAAGTGAATACTTAGATAACTCACATAATTATCTAAAATATAGAGGAATGTGTTAAAATAGAATTAATGAATTAAATAATTCATTTAATTCAAGACTCGATATTTGGAGAATAATTAAATAAATAATATTTATTTAATTAAATGATGAAGGGATTCCCATTCAGCGGAGGATTGCCCATATCTTGAGATTTCAAATTGGAGGGTTTCCTTTGATCTATCTTGGTGTGCCTATCTCTGCTGGTAGGCTGCCTAAAGATTCTTGGCAGAATATTTTGGATAAATTTCGGGTGAAAGTTAATCACTGGACTCATAGGTGGCTATCCTTTGCTGGCCGTATTCAGTTGCTCAAGTCGGTGGTGCAGGCTCTTCCCACATACAGATGTATGCTTCAGGTGGCCCCGATGGGTTTTCTTAAGGATTTAGACGCTTTAGCCAGGAAGTTTCTTTGGGCTGGTAACTTGTTGTCTTCAAAGTGGAGCCTTGTTAGCTGGGATACTGTTTGTAGCCCGCGTCAGTTGGGTGGTCTCGGGTTAAGGCAGTCATCCTTGACCGGGGAGGCTCTGGCTGCTAAACTGTATTGGAGATGGTGTGTGGAGCAGGATCAAATTTGGGCTAGGATCTTATCTCATAAATACTTCCCTGGGGCTGCTTGGCAGGATATTCCCAGATTTCCCTTGGAGGGGAGAGGCTCGATGATTTGGAGTACACTTAAGAAAGGTGCTACACTTGTTAAGGATGGCCTTTTCTGGATATGTAGGGGGGGGTCGTCGGCTCACTTCTGGTCTGATTCTTGGGATGGATTTCCTCCCATTACTTCTCAGTTCCCTAATTTGTTGATGCTGAGCCAGAGGTTTCTTGAGGCTGGTTGGTCTAGGGTGAGTGACTTTATGGCCTTCTCTGATAATGACCAACTGGTGTTGGCGAGATGGAAGCGACTTGATGAATGGCCGGATGTTGGATTGAAGGAAGAATGCATAGAGCTTCATAATATCCTTTCTAGAAGGCGATGCAGTTCCCTCCGGGATGGGGATGTCCTCTCTTGGTCCCCTAATCCTAAGGGGGTCTATTCTGTTGCTTCTGGGTATCAGGTTTTGTTAGCTCGTAAGCTGGAAGAGGTGGAGGTTCCCTGGTGGAAGAGAGTGTGGAATAACTTTTCTTGGCCTAAGTGTAATTGTTTTGTTTGGACCTTAGCTCGGAACAGATGTTTGACGTGGGACAACATTCAGAAGCGTGGATTTCAGGGCCCCTCTATTTGTGTTCTCTGTGGGGGAGGGGAAGAAGAGTCTGCTCATTTGTTCTTTCGCTGCTCCTTTGCTACGCATCTTTGGCATTTCTGGTGGGGAGTGTGGAACAGTACCTGTGTTCATGCCTCCTCTTTAGTTGACTTTTGGAGCAATTTGGGTAGGCCTCCTTCGGTGGCCCCTTTTTTGCAGGATGTGTGGTATGTGGGGCCTACTTTCATCCTGTGGCAGATTTGGCTTGAGAGAAATCGCAGGATTTTCCGTGGTGAGAAAATGGGTGTGCAGCAAGTTTGGCAAAGAATTTTGGGTATGATTCAGGAAACGGTGGCGGCTAAATGTGATGTTGGGTTTCCCCTGGAGAAAGGGGATGCTACAGTGGTGGATAGATTGGGGATTCAAGGGTCGGCTTTGGCGATTGCTAGTCGTAGGCGAGGTCGGAGCCAGCGGCAAAGGGTTCATAGGTTGGGTAGATGGGTGCCCCCTCCAACTGGCGTCTTGAAGATTAACACAGACGGCTCTTCTCGGGGTAATCCTGGGCCTGCTGGGGTTGGGGGGATTGGCAGAGACTTTAGGGGGTCAACGATCTTCTTCTTTTCTGTTCATGAGGGAGTGCAACCCATTAATTTGATGGAAGGTTTGGCAATCTTATACGCCTTTGAGCGGGCGTTTGCCTTGGGATGGCGCAAGGTTATCTGTGAGTCTGATTCGCAAGTCTTGATAAATTTGCTAAAGGAAAGGAAGTCTTCTGGTGTTCACTGGCAGTTGGCTAGGTTGGTTCAACAGATTTTGTTGATTAGTTCCATGATGGAGATGGTGTCCTTTGTTCACATTCCGAGGGAATGGAACAAAGCGGCTGATTGTTTGGCCCGGTGGGCTTCTGAGCACGCTGAGGGTTGGAGTGTTGATGAGTTGGGACAAGTTTCTCGGGAGCTCCGCCACGACTTGGAGGGGATTCTTTCTGAAGATGGTAATACTAGGGATGTTGAGTGATGTGGATGTTTGGTTCTTGTATGGTTCTGGTGGTTCTCGGGCTTTGGCCTGTTGATGTGTTGTAATGCTGTTCTCTGATTATTAATAAAGTTTTTACCCCTTTTTATTCAAAAAAAAAAAAAAAAAATGATGAAGGGATTTTAAATGAATAATTAAATAAATAATGACTTTATTTAATTATAGTTGAAAGTGTGATAAAGAATAAATTAAATAATGATTTATTTAATTTAACAAGACGAATAAGGTTAATTAGTAAAATAATTAAATAAAAAGCGTTTATTTAATTAATTAGAAGAAATAAACAAAGATGTGAACTAATTAAATAAATAAGATTATTTAATCAAGACCATGAATTATGAAGAATATGGAAGTCGCAGGCTTAAACCAGATTTCGGTGTCTACATTAGTCACTTGTAGCTAACTAGTATTCTTGAAATAGATCACTTCCAACCAAATAGTAGTATTGATATGGGTCCATTATAGTTAAATATTAATATTGCTATGTTGATGTTGAAGTAATATTATGAATCCCATTCTAATATATAGTAGTTATTATTAGTTGGGTGCATAATATTTATCAATCACCCATATGCAATATTAAGCAAGGGTGTGGATGCATATAATTTATAAGTCATCCCACTAATTAAAATAAATCATTTGTCCCACATGCATGAGATGACAGTTTTTATCTTTAGCAAGACTAACTATATTGTAATGACTTCCCAAATGGAAGGTATATTTTAATATTCCTAATTGGAGTGTATTCTATATTGGGAAGTTTCCCCCTTGAAGTCATACTACAAAGATAATAAAATAATTATGTTTCTCTTATTTCTTCATAAATTTTTGTAGTATTTTATTTGCTTGCAAGTTCATTATAATTGGTACTCGATATTGTAATAAAACAACTTGCACAATAGAAGAATAAACATAAAATATGTAAATACTTGATAATATTATTCCACTTCAAGGGGGAAACATTCTAATCTGCTACAAGGGGTATACCTCCAATAGTCTTTAATAAGAACAAAATACTCAATATGATAACAATAACTAACCTCAACCTCATATATATACCATATTTATTCCTAGGATGCAATCTAGGCTGACTTTAAGTACCTATATAACACTATATTAATGGTTATATAAACTAATTAAAAGTTAAGGTATCCATAAGCTAACTACTCATAACCCTTTGTACATATAGATTAAGGGTGTAGCATGCCCCCCTTTAAAGAAGCATTTCCCATAATGTTGATCAACTATAGATGCTTCTCATGAAATCTCCATCTTACCATGTGGAAACTTTGATAGCAAATTACTTCCACTTAATGAACTATTCTATGCTTTTCTAAATCCTAAAATCATTTGAATATGTTTCTCAAAAATTAACTCAAGCTCCAAGAATTATCTTCCCTTTGTATCTAGCTTAGGTAGCACTAATTGTGTCAAAATTTTGTGATGATCCACTTGCCTCTTAATTGTATTATATGTCTTTTCCTTGTTATCATTAACACTAAATGGTACATCTTACTAGTTTTTAATGTGTTCTTCCAGTTATCTAGCCTTTGGGTGCATCCTCAAGGAAGAGGTGGTGGATGGTGGGTAGTGCCATGTTACTATTTGAATGGTACGATCATGATCTATAGTTAGATGAAATCACAATAGAAATCCCTGGTAACTATTGATTACACCTTTATAATTGCATATAAATTTATTGTTGTAGGAACCTTTGACTATTATTATTTTGATTCTTCTCCTTCTCCTTCTCCTACCCCTTCTTATTTCTCTCCCTCTTATTCTTCTTCCAAATTTTTGTAAAGATATATGTGTTCATAATATTTTAAACTTGGCTAAAAACTAAACAAAAATAGGGCAGCAATGGATGTCAACGGTTGGAAGCAGGAGAGAGGCACTACTAGGGTTTTGATCTCCTCCGCCCCCTTGGGCTTGGCTCAGTAGAGAAAGAATGGAATTTTTCAACCAAGCGAAGACTACAGTGGCAAAAAGGATGGAAGGGACAATCAAATGCTTCAAGACGGGAAGTCCTCAGGCCAAAATGAGGACAACCCTGTTCCAATCGATGGAGGCTAAGCTATGCAGAGAGTTCAGAAAGGAGAACATTCAGGCATTGTCATTTTCTAGGGAAAAGGAGCTAAGAAGGGAAAAAAATTGTTTGAGAGTGTGGATTGTGAAACAGGGCATGGTCTAGCAGTGCAACACTCTGCAGAGAAGTTGACAAGAGTGGGATTAGAAAACTCAGAATGTCATCCAACATATAAATCAATCACAGTGGAACTGAATGAAGAGCTAGAAGAAGAGGTGATTTTTAATGAAAGAGTGTTTTCTGGTTTGGGCCTGATTGGTAAATTCAAGGGTTTTTGGCCAAGCCTACCCGACCCTCACCAATGGATTTCTACACATTGGAAGCCTATTTTGGAAGGGTATGTGCAAATTTATCCCATGGAAAAAGGAGTTTTTATTGTTGTTTTTGAAAAAGAATGGGACAAAAATAAGGTCTTGTGTGATTTTCATTGGGAATGGGATGAAAAACACACTTTGATGCTCAAACCATGACATCCAGCTTTTAACCCATCCAGTGAAGTTTTTAAAAGGGCTCCTATTTGGGTGAGGCTTCCTAATCTCCCTCTCTAGTTTTGGTTTGAGTCATGCTTGGAGGCTGTGGGGAACACTCTAGGAAGCTTTTTAATGGTGGACGATGGGTCTTCTAATCTTCTACATTTGACTTATGCCCAAATCTTGGTAGAAATGGATGTATCTAAGGTGCCCCTAAAAGAGATTCAATTGAAAATTTTGAAGTGTTGTTGGGTGTAGCCACTAGACTATGAAGGGGTACCTTTTAGATGCAAAACATGCTACCAAACTGGGCATGTGGTGGTGGAATGCACTAAAAATAGGAAAAAAATCTACCTCATGGTGGAAAAATGTGAATCCACAACATTACACAGTGGAGAAGCAGGAGAAACAAGAGAATTTCCAGTTGAAAAGCAACGATGAAGAGGGTTCGAACAATGGGGTTCACATTCAAGAGGAGAAGACGCAGTCGAAATAGATAGAAAGGGAGGACCAGCAATTTACTAATGTTGTCCTGACTCAGGAAGGGTCCAAGAGTGGTAACACTGATACTGTTGTTTTTAAGGGAAGTAATAAGGAGGTAAATCTCAAAAACAGAACTGCAACTCTTGAGTGTAGGGAGAAAGGTGGGTTGGTTAGGCCTCAAGTGAAAGAGGTGGGGTGGGGTATTGGTTGGAAGATGGTCAAGGTAAGTTGGTAAGTAGCAAAGGGAATGGAGATAGAAAGTGTTCGCATGACAACTCTTTGGATTGGCAAGAGGAAGCTGCTAGGCTGGAGGACGGTTGGCAAATAGTTCAGGGGAAGAAAGCAAAGAAGGAATCAAAGAAAGAATTTGCAATGGTCCTCTAATTGTAGACTAAAGGATGACCAAAAAAGGCTCCATTCCTTTGATATGTTAACAAGTCCTTAAGGGTTGTGGATAGTATTCCGGTGTTGGAAATTTTAGGGGTGGAAAGTAGTTTGTATGTTTGGCAGGTGTAGGAAGTTTAAGTGATCTTTAAGTTTTTATATATAGTATTATCTGATGGTGAGACTAGTGGTGCTTTCTAGGTATTTTTTGGACATGGTAAGGACTTACTTTGGTATTGTAATGTGTTCAACTATGTAATATTTTCTTTCTCATTAATAAAATCATCTCTGTTACCGACCAAAAAATATATATTTTAAACTTGGCTAAGAAACTATACCTAATCATCACCTCAAGATCTCCTATGTTTTGATCCATCTTTGACAAGATTTCTTCCTTCATCCTATTGATATCTAACCTTAAATAACCCAAGGTTATGGTATCCCTCTCCTCTACTATTGGATCCTCTTGGTAAGGATTCTTTCCAAGAGTGATGGAATTCCTTCCCTTACCTCTTTTTCAAGCTCCTTCCATGATGCAAAAAAAAAAATTATATAATAAATTACACAAAATAAATCCAATTAATATGAAAAAATATTGCAAATAATTAAGGTCTAGGTCTTAATTCCCAAAGAAAAAATCTAATAATTTAACTAATGTGTAACCTTGGGAATAAATTTTATGTTAACCATAATTTTGTAATAACTCCTTGAAAGTTTCTCAAAAGACCCTCAATTATAGACTTTATTATCTTGAATATATCCTTGAAAACCCCTTTTAAAATCAATTAAAACTTCATTAAAATGAGAAAGATGTGTTCTTCCCAAAATGACCTCCAAATTTTTAAAAAAATCCTTGTGTCTTACCTTCATGGTGCCAAAATCAAGATCTAATACCACTTGCAATTAAAAAAACTTAAACAATAGAATAATATAATAGAAAATATGCAATAAATACTTGATAATAATATGACACTTCAAGGGGGAAACCTCCTAATCTACTCCAAATGGGTACTTCCAATAGTCTTCAAATATAGAAATACTCAATATGATGCTAATAACTAATATCTACCTCCTATATATACCATACTCAAATTACTTGGATTCCATCTAGGAAAATTTAACTACCTATATAAGACTATATTAATGATTATATAACTTATTTAAGAATTTATATAGCCACGTGTCAACTACCCATAAAGGATTACAAGTAGAAAATCTCTTTCCAAGACCATTTCTACAAGTACCATTATTAGTTTAGGTATTTCTACAAATACCCACCATATTCTCTCACCTTTCTCTCAATAAATTTTTGTGATAAAAAATGGTTATTTTTATAGTATCACTAAATATCTTACCTAAATTTTGTTATAAAAAAATCCCTTGTAAGTAGTTTATTTTTATATTAGAATCCCTATGTTAGTAGTTTTTAAATATCCTCAAAATACTTCTCATTCATTCCTAAGTTGGATTCCCCATAAGAATTATAGTGAAGTGAGGATTATTTTGACTCCAATACCCAAGCCTTAAACAACCTCTACATATGGTTGTAAGCTTCCACATACTTGTAGGAATATTAAAAGACCCATAGGATTTTTTTGCAACCTTTCCTTAGTAACCTTTAATCATATAAGTTATATGATGCACTAATAAGTATTTATCCTCAAGAATCTACTTACATCATACCTTGAATACAAAATAGTGGGCTATGGGTATTTTCCTAATCCTCTATGAATTTCACTCTAAAACATTGAGTTAACACTATTCACAAACACGATAAGTGTATTAGTGAGCTCACAAACTAGACACACCTATTAACCATAATTGTGTGTCATTCATACTAGAGATGCTATTAATCCATCTTTTCATAGTTGGATTTGGCATCTATCAAGAAAATATCAATTTTCTCTATGCAAAGAATATCATCTCTAGGTTCTAAATTCTTGTTATGTACTTACATCCCTATCTTATTCATTGGTTCACATGTAGTCCTATTGTCAAATCCAAAAAAAATGAAGTGAATTTATCTCAATTCAATATAATCTTTCAATGTTGATAGAAAATCAAACCCAAACAATATATAAGAATTAGTAAGAAAAGAGGTTTAGCAAATTTTCACCCCATCGAAACCATTACCTAGTTGTGCTTACATTTTTCAATTAGTCAATTTGATATATAACTTTGAATAACCCTTTTTCTATCTTGAGATCTTATTTACCTCATTAAAATGTGTATATAATTGTGATTATCTCTACCTCCTAACCATCTTCCCATATAACTTTCGTTAATTTTTTACCTACCTTCAAATTACCCCCATTATATAGTAGGTTGTCACTCTCAAAATCCACCAATCTTATTGTACAATTTTCTGATAACTAACTTGTTCAAACGTAATTGGTTATAGAAAAAATATTTTAAAATGGTATTCAAGTAGTTCAAAGATTTAAAATCCATGTATAATTCAAACTATTGCAAAGGGATCCAAATACCAAAATTAGGTTCAACTTCCACACTTGCCTAAATTAGAATTTCCTAATTTTTTGATGGTACAAATCCTACAATTGACCTTAATAGGGAAAAATAATATTACGTAGTACGTAAAATTTTCTAGGATCAAAAGATCTCAATTACTTATTCTCACTTGGAAAAATAAGTCATTTATGGTTTCAATAGTTGGATAGAAATCACTAATTTGTCACATGGATAGAATTTTTCAAGGAATCTCTCAAAGTTACTTTCACTCTAGTACATATAAAGACTTTATTAGTTCCCTCACAAAATTATTCCAAACCCATTCAATACAATATTGTCAAACAAAGTTTAAGAAACTAACTAACTAGACTCGTGGCCTTGAATAATTTTCAAAAAAAAATTCATAAGTAGTCTAAATGAGTATTTTAGGGTAGAGGTTATCATATTTAAACTATTCAACTATAATTTTCTCTTACCTTGGCTAGGCTCACTAAGGATAAATTGTATCCCAATAAAAAAAAAAATCAACTCCTATTTTTTGACCCATAAAAGATGTGATAGCTCAAGGAACCAAACCCCCCATGACTCATAAGCTATTCAATGAAGATTTTATTTTCTATTTTTCTACAACCACCTTAATCCTAGGGTATTTCACAACAATATCTAGATCTAGGGAAAATATGGAAAATGAGGAGACAACCCCTATTCAGAATAAGGGAGAGAAAAAGGCAAACTATATAGGGGGAAAACAAGGCCTCCTCTTCTTCTTTGAGCCCTACCAACATCAAGAGGGTATTTCCCAAATATCTTGAAGATAGGAACACAACTAACAAGATAAGAGATCTCTAATTTATGTAGCTAAGACAAATGATGTGACTCTAGATATAAAATGGTTATGTCTACATGCATTGAGTTTTTCACAATAATCATTTTCCTAATAAAAAAATCAGACACAAACAATTTATGGATACAATGTCAGTAGTTTCTATAAAGGTTCAACACTTTTAATAACACTAAATCTATGAGTAATGGGAGAACACCTAGTCTACTGTGATACAACTCTGAAGTGTAGATTCTTTGTTTGTTTTAAATGGGTGGATGGTGAGATTTCAACTACCAAACCAATGCCTAATCCTATAACTTAGTCAAATCTAAATAAAACCCTAATGACAAAGAAAAAAATAATATTTAAATGAGTTTGATTTGGCTTTGTCTTGCAAAGCTCAAACCCTCAACTTCCCTTTTATCCCAATGATGCTCATATACTTAGTAATCTATAACTATATCCTCTATGCATATATTCATTAATAATGCTCAAATACATGTGAAGAATGATAAGAAATTTATAAAAAAACATCCCAAAAAAGTGAAAGATCAGCCCCTACAAGAAAATGATTTCCTGTAATAACTTTGACATGGCCATGACATTTCCACTCATCGAATGTGTGCCTTTCTAAGCTTGAATAATTACTTTATGGATTTTTTGTTAGGTGTTCAAATAAATTGATAAATGAAACCCTAATAACTTACAACCTCTTTCCAATAAAACCACTCAAAACATGACAAAAATGTGCTCTATTCCTCTCAAGTAGTCAAAATATGGCACCATTAATTTTTAATACTTTTCCTAGATCATGTGAGGTCCCTTTTCAATGACTACATGGACTTCTAGGATGTTCTATTGATTTAAAAAGGAAACTAAAAAAAAGAGGTAGAATTGTTGAACTTCAAAATTTCAAGGGGAACTCATGCAAAAAATCTATGGTCAAGCTTGTGATAGGAATAATAAAAATGGGGGATCAAGTTTGATACTTTGATGAAAAAAAATATAAGGCACAAAAAATTCAAAATTTGGATGACTAGCATGAAAACTATGACAAGTCCAACAAATTGACAAATTTTAAGGGTTTGGAGTATGTTTTCAAGATTATGTGGAAGGATAAGTTGTGGGGATGAAGCTTGATAACCCAAAATGTTGGCAAAACAAACATTTGAAAAAAATAACAAAGACATGAGTGGGTATTCAAGATTGGTAGGGAGGGTATTGACAATATGAGAAATCCTAATAGATTGAAACTATAATAACATATAAGACTTGAGGAAATGGACCCTATAGGCTCAAAACATTTTTTTTGGAATTTTTGAGGATATTGAAGCACAATGAATAGGCAAGGGACACAACTTGATTTATCGAAAAAAATATTGTCAAAGGTATAACTCACTTAGGAATTCTTAGAATAGTTAAGGTGAGCTAAGACAAATCCAACAAAATATAAGACTAAACAAAACCGAACTTACAACAATTTTGAGCATAAATGGCTAGGTTCCAACACTATCTCCAGTTGGGGTCATGCAATTGGCTGACACAGTGAAATCATATGACTTATCCAAGTGAGTAAACAAAAAATGAGAATAAAAAATTGTTGGAGAATACACTTCACCTTAACCAACAAGTCTTAATATTACACAAACATCAATATAAAAAAAACTTCACTGTGATATACTAATCATCATGAGTACACAACACACATACAATAGAAAATATATATATATAGAAAAACCATTACTTACAAGAATTAATGCTAAACCATCATTTCATAAAAAATTAACTTCATAAACACCAATTGAAACTTTTGAGGTAATATGCACAATCCTTATTTCTTTTATTAATTGCATATGGCTATGCCACCGACCATATTCTTCTCAATTCTAATATTTTGAGTAGCACCCATTCTAATATTTCCCTAACATCAACACATACATTTGGACCTACAAATCAAGAGTTCCTTAATATTTCTTATTCTAAGAGGACAATCCATGTTTTCTAGGAAAAACATATCATTCTCATACCTTTGGTCATTCTTGAGGTAGAACAAGGTGGATACAAATTTGAGATCTACCTTATTTAACTCTATTGTATACAAACATACACCACCTTCTTTTATGGATATCATCTTATCCTCCCATAGTGCACACCTCCATTTATCATCATGTGAAGACCTATTGATTAATGCAATAGGTTTCTCATACCCACCTTTATCCTTCTCAAGTGTTATAGTAGTATCATATGATATGGAAAAAGGGAAAACATAAAAAATATATAAAAAAAAACTTGACTTTCCAAGGTTGGTGCATCTTGAAATTTTTGGACTTGATTTGCATATGTGAATTAGTTATCCCTCCTCCAAGTAATTAATTCATCTTTTTCATTCTCAACTGGAGCAAGAAAAATTAAGAAATCAGCAATAGTCTCTTCTTCATTGTGATCTTTCAAAAGAAAATTTGGACCAACATTAATAAATGGATCTCTTTGAAATATTTTGTAGTTATTCACCTCATTATGCAAGAACTCCTCTTCCCTTTGTATGTTGATCTCCTCACAAAATAGGTAAATTTTCTTCTATGGGAGAACCAAATCATTTACATTAGAGACACAAGGAATGAATTGACTACAAGAATGGATATTCAATTCCTCTATTACCCCAACTCCTACATATAATTCCTTCAGCGACTTGGGAAAAACTAAATGTTTTAGCAATCAAATTTGATCCCTTTTGAACTTTGATTTCATAAGTTGGTTACACTTCCTTCTTCTTCACTACCCACTTTGGTACCATATAAAGTTCTCTTTCTCTTTATCAATTTTTCTATAACATTGCTACTCTTGATCTTATCATTTACCCATTTTGATTTCTTATGATGATTCATAGAATTTCCTTTTGATGTAGCAATACTATCATCTCTTAATGCAAAAATGTATTTATCCTTCAAATGGAATTCATTCATTTCATGTACCATAGTTTTATTTGTATGGGATATCATGTCTTCAAATGGTGGCTTGGACTTATTGATTGGTTGTGTGAGTTCTCTTCACTAGTCTATGTTGTGAGTGGGAAAAACATATTCTTCTATATTAATACTATTTGCAACATGCCAATTTTTCTTCATAGTAACTTTCCTATGTTTCAACCTCAAGTAAATAATTTAAGCATCTAACCATTATAAGTAATAAAATTTATTTTCAAAACTATAAAGATAGCATACACATTTGAAATAAACATCTTTCCAAACTTTTCCGTTGCATTATATCAAAGTTTTACAACTTCCAATGTATTGATTACATAGTACATAATAACATGATAACATTTATCTTTTACAATCTTTCCATAGATATGGATACAAAATACACATATAAGGCTCCATTGAGCTTACTATAAATAGATGTATGAATGGTCCAAGTGCCCTCCATCAAATCTCGGTCGCCTACTGATGAGGAGAAGCATCACTCAAGTGTTTTTCCACCAACCTTGGACTAATTGCGGTCCTTGCTTGTCTACCAAAACTGATAGATAGCCCTACCCTTTAACAAAGAGATTGATTTGGTAACCTCATAATAAAAATTGACCTTTCATGAGCTTGGTGTTGTGTCCTACATATCTAGATCTATCACACAATGGCTACAACCTACACATATGGCATTCCCTACCTAGTATGTAAACCTAGATCATAGTGAAATGACAATGTAAATAGTGGAAACTTACACTACTCTGGCCAAAGTATTCATCACCCCGAATTTAGAGTGGATGTCATATACTTCACCCATCTTCCTAGCCTAATTTGTATTGACCATTCATAACCTATGGATAGACTATCCCCTTACACCATGGAGTAACCTTAACCCCAAGAATAACCTATAACCTCTATGTTAACTAAGACACTTCTACTAAGCAAATCAAAATAACTCTAAGTCTCAACTAGGTTAAACATTAGCTATATAAGCTATATCCATAATATAGTATTTAATCCCACTATAACCACCCATTCCTTAATATGGAATATGTACAAACACTTCAAGAAATATAGATCCTTGCACTAAGTACAACAAGTATTATTTCACTTTCACATAAGAATAAAATAACCTTTCCCTAATAAGAAATTGAACTAATTTCCCAAATAAGACAAACAATGTCAAACAATCTTTTCATATACATAAAATGTATAAAAGATTAGAAATCAACATGTCTGTTTATGCAATGCTCTAATTGATCAAACTGGATTCCTAACACAACCTTCCCCAATTCATTAAGCAATTCCCTAATTATCCTTCTCCCTCTTCACCAAAATATCACTCTCAAAGTCCTCACAACACTCAAAAACTCTCTTAACTCATAAAATCAAAAAATAACAACTCAAAAAATCACAGCAAGAATGCAAATTTTTGTCCCTGTTGAGGTAGAAAGCACCTCTATTTATACACAAAGGTGGCAACTAGAATCATTGTACAGTAAACACATGCACAACCAACCATAGTGAATGAGTCGCTTACTCAAATGGACAACAAGAATGATAATCAGAAATGAAAGTTTATTGTCTTCTACAAGTCTACTTACTTTTGCCAACTTCACATTTGACCATTTCACATATTTCAAATTGCTTCACAATCTGGAATTTTTTTGCAAAATGGACTTCTAATCGGTTCATACTATTCACAAATTGGCGCCACATTATACCCTTCATGCTCTATTATTTTGGTCATTTTTTCTATTAACTAGGTCAAAGCTTCCTATGTGTGAACAATCACTTTTTCCTTTGCATTTGACTTATTCTTTGGTAGTTTATTTACATGTTGGTTGGCATTGGATATTATGCGCTTTACATAGCAGTGACCATATTTCATAAAGCACTTTAAATGCTTTAAGCATAACTTATGTTTATGCGCTATTTTAAGCGTTATTCCCTTTATCTATATGTTGTGTGCAATACTTAGCATTTGCTATGTTTAATATGCTAAGCGCTTTATAATTAATTCAACGCTATAGAAATCATTATCATATATATATATATATGATAATGATTTCTATAGCGTTGAATTAATTATAAAGCGCTTAGCATATATACATGTCTACAAGTCTACTTACTTTTTCTAACTTCACATTTGACCATTTCACATATTTTAAATTGCTTCACAATCTGGAATTTGTTTGCAAAATAGACTTCTAATCGATTCATATTATTCACAAATTGGCACCACATTATACCCTTCGTGCCCTATTATTTTGGTCATTGTTTTCTATTAACCAGGTCAAAGCTTCCTATGCGTGAACAATCACTTTTTTCTTTGCATTTTACTTAGTCTTTGGTAGTTTATTTACATGTTGGTTGGCATTAGATATTATGTGCCTTACACAGTGCTGGCCATATTTCATAAAGCACTTTAAATGCTTTAAGCATAACTTATGTTTATGTGTTGTTTTAAGCATTATTCCCTTTATCTATATGTTGTGTGCAACACTTAGCATATGCTATGTTTAATATGCTAAGCACTTTATAATTAATTCAACGCTATAGAAATCATTATCATATATATATACATGTATACATAATATGTTATATATATATATATAACATATATATATACATAACAATTATGTATACATCTATATATATATATATATACATAACATATTATGTATATATATATACAAAAAATTAAAAAATAACAACTCAAAAAATCATAGCAAGAATGCAGATTTTCATCCTTGTTGAGGTAGAAAGTACCTATATTTATACACAAACATGAGCAACTACAGGCTAGAAATGGGATATCAAAGATGACACTTCTCAATTCAAAAGGTTTGACTCAACAATAATAAGAAAAGGTGGCAGCTAGAATCATTGTACAGTAAACACATACACAGCCAGCCATAGTGAATGAGTCGCTTACTCAAATAGATAGCAAGAATGATAATTAGAAATGAAAGTTTATTGTCTTCTACAAGTCTACTTACTTTTTCCAACTTCACATTTGACCATTTCACATATTTCAAATTGCTTCACAATCTAGATTTTTTTTGCAAAATAGACTTCTAATTAGTTCATACTATTCACAAATTTGTGCCACATTATACCCTTCGTGCCCTATTATTTTGGTCATTGTTTTCTATTAACTAGGTCAAAGCTTCCTATGTGTGAACAATCACTTTTTCCTTTGCATTTGACTTAGTCTTTGGTAGTTTATTTACATGTTGGTTGGCAGTGGATATTATGCACTTTACACAATGTTGGCCATATTTCATAAAGCACTTTAAATGCTTTAAGCATACTATCCTGCAACAAATATTGCAACATCCCCCTTCATACCCTTCCAAAAATATAATGGCTTCACATCTGCCAACATCTTCATCACACCAGGATGTCTAGAGTATAGTGCATTGTGAACTTCTTTCCACACCAGGTTCCTTAACTCCTCTAAATTAGGTACATAAACTCTCCCTTTAAACCTTAGTAATCCAATTGGTTCAAAGTGAAAACCTTCATACCTTGCATCTTGTGTATTATCCATGAGTGCTTGCTTAACTTGCTCGTAAAATTCATCACCCATGGATTTGTGCAACACATTTCCCTTAAAGTCAGTTTGAATTATATCCATTGAGGCAATATGCCTCCTATGACTTAGGGCATCTGCAACTCGATTCTCTTTTCGTTTGATGCAGTTGATGTTGAAGTCATAGTCTGATATCAATTCCAACCATCTCCTTTGTCGTGCATTCAAATTAGGTTGAGTAAATAAATACTTCAGACCATGATGATCGATCTTTAGTTCAAAAAGTTTTCCCATCAGATAGTGTCTCCACATCTACAATGTATGAACAACTTCCGCTAACTCCAAATCATGTGATGCATAATTTTTTTCATAGGGCTTCATCTTCCTACATTCATAAGCTATAACTTTCCCTTCTTGCATCAAAACTCCTCCTAATCCTTCACCTGATGCGTCTATTATGATAGTAAAGTTTCCTTATGGAATAGGAACCTTCAATATTGGTGCGGTAGTCAACTGCTTGAGTAGGTCAAATGTTGCTTGACACTTTTCCTACCACTCAAACTTCTTACCCTTCCTTTGTATTGAAGTAATAGGAAAAACCTATCCTAGAAAATTTTTCAACAAACTTCCTATAGTAACCAGCCAAACCCATAAAACTTCTAACCTCCGGTACACTTTTGGGCACTGCCCACTCAAGCACCGACTTTATCTTAGTTGGATAAACTGGAATCCCTTTTGTCAAAATTATGTGACCTATGTATTGTACTTCCTCAAAATTATGTGACCTATGTATTGTACTTCCTTCTAAAAGAATGCACACTTAGAGAGTGTTCCATATAACTTGTGCTCTCTTAACCATTGGAGAACTATCTTAAATGTTTACAATGCTCCTCTTCAATCTTGGAATAGATTAAGATATCATCAACTAATACTAATACAAACCTATCTAGGCTATCTCTAAATAATTCATCAAGTTCATGAATGTTGCAGGTGCATTCGTAAGTCCAAAGGGATGGACTGCGAACTTGTAACGTCTATATCTAGTCTTGAAAGTAGTTTTGAAACTGTCTTCATCTTTGATCCTTAGTTGGTGATAACTAGATCATAGATCAATCTTTGAAAACACTGCCACTTCTCACATCTGATTGAAAAGATCATCAATATGTGGCAATGAGTACTTATTCTTTATCATAGCTTTGTTAAGCATCTGATAATCTATACATAAGTGCAAGGCACCATCCTTCTTCTTCACGAAGATCACATGCGCTCCCTAGGGTGAAAACTGGGTCTTATCAATCCCTTGGACAACTCTTCCAACTATTCCTTAAGCTCTATTAATTTTGTTGTAGTAATCTTGTAGGGTACTTTGGATATGGGTTTTGACCCTTGTACTAGGTCAATGGAGAAATCAAATACTCTCTTAAGAGGCAATCTAGGTAGTTATTCTAGAAAGACATCCACAATTTTCGTAAGATTGTATACTTCTCCATATCTATTTCTCTAGATTCCACCACTTCTCCTTCTTCAACCGCTTGAGAATATTGTGGTTCACAATACATGGCATCATCTTGAGGAGTGACTTCCTTGAATTCTTCTAGTTTATCTATTTTAACTACAAAAAGTTGAAAACCTTTCTTTTTCACCTTATGCATTTGCACAACCAATATCTATCGTAGTTTCACTTCTCTAGGAGTTCCTTGAAAAAACACTTGGTTACCTAGATCATCTAAGCATTCTATAGTTTTAGCATGGAAATCCACTTTAGCTTTATGCTTCCATAGCCAATTCATTCCTATGATGACATCAAAGAGCCTAAGGGTGATACATACAAGTTTACTTTTGTTGAGAAACTTGGAAGTTCAACCCTTGCCTCAAATAAATATTGGTTCACCATTGCTCTTGCCTAGTTTACATATTCTACATCCCAATATTTTTCCATAAAACTCGCCTTCCTAGAAATTTGATTACCTACTCTAGGTGAAACAATTTTTTTTGTGACTCCAGTATCAATAAGTATGGAAATAGGTAAACCAAACAAAGTACCTAGAGTTTCCACTAGGGTGATATGGTATCTAGCTTGTTGATTGTCCATTGTTGCATGGATCCTTTGTTGAAATGAATCCTGTTGAGGAGGATGTGAATTACCATGTGGTTGTGAACTTGATGGTTTGTTGGGACATTGATTAGCAAAATAATCCCCACCACATGTAAAGCATCCTCTTACTGGTCCTCTCCTTTTTGCTAACCTATCAGAATTAGCATTCCCTCCATATTTGTTATAGTTACCATTGTTCTAGTTGTTTCCTCAATGATCCTTCCTTGGCTCATTCCAATTATTGTAGGATCCCTTGTCCCCATGCCTTTGAAATTCTTGTCCCTCATTAAACTTCTTTGGTGCTTGATTAAATTGAGGCCCTTCAAACTTCTTTTGATTCTTATTCTCCCAATAGATCGAGATGGCTATGAGTTTTTTCTCTTTCTTGATTGCCTTCTCATATACTAGGTCCATAATGGTCAGACCATGTACATCCACCTCTCTACCTATTTGGTCATTTAGTCCCATAATGAACTCCTTGATTCAAAATTGCTCATCCTTTTGGTACATTGGTACATACCCTAAGAGATGAGTGAACTTCTCCCAGTATTCATTCATTAACATATCTCCTTGCTTAAGATTCTAGAAATCAATGAGCTTTTGATCGAAAAAGAGTTGGGGTAACCACCTCTTTCAAAAAATATCAACAAACTCATTCCAGGTCAACTTTAAGGAACTGATTCCAAGTTCCATCTTCTTGTTCATCCACCAATTAGAGGCTTCTCCTGCTAATTGCAATGCTTCCCACAACTTTAGTGACCTCTTAATAGTTCCTTATTTCAAAGGTCTTCTCCACTTGAATTAACCACCCCTTAGCTTCTTCTTTGTTTGTGCTTCCTTCAAATTTAGGAGTAATCTTTCTCATATCTCTAGATAATTCAATTTCCAAACACTTTCTCTTGGTTCCCTCGGAATATAATTGTGTCCTATCACTTTCTTGATCCCTAGATTTAGTGTGGTTTTTGGAATCCTCCCCTTCTTCCTCATTGTTGGGAACTTTTTCATCTTCTTCGTTGTGTGGGACCTCTCCTTCCTCTCTTTCTTTTCCCCTCACTTCTTGTTCAAGCTTTCTTATCCTTGCATTAGTTTCATCCATGATTGCTAGAAGTCGATCTGACTTGGCTTCAACATTATTTGAACCTTGTCCAACTTCTTGACTCCCTCTAGGATTAGTTCTTGTCCTAACCATTGTCTTAATTATATTTATACATGGAGGTTCATCTTTAACTAGATCCTATCATGGTTTTACAAAGTGCATAGAAAACATTTCAAAAGAGAAAATAATCACATACAAAATTTCATTGAGGTTCTCATACACAAGCTTTGATAAAAAAAAATCTTTCATTTATTTATAAGGATTTGAATATCCTTCCTTTTTTATAGAGAATGACTATTTAAATAGTCAAGATTAGATTATCTATCAGATTCTCTCTCATATACATAACTACATGGGATGTAACCCTCTAATTTTTGCTCATCTCTATCCCAAAAAAGATAGTAACCCTCAAATTTATCTTCTAATACATAGTTTCAGGGTACATATCCCTTAGATTCACTACTAGAGGCTATAACAATTAATTCATTCATAGGTACTACATGAGGGTTCCTAAATATCAACATTGGAATGACACTACATTCTGAGGGCATGTCCCTAGAAAGTGGTAATGAGTCTGACTTGACTGGAGAAACTGGTGGTAAGTTGTTGAAATTGGCTTCATCTCTCATCCTTCTCTTCTCTTGACTAATATGTGATAGAGTGTGACTGATTGTCTTGGTATCACTTAGCCATATGGCATTTTCATAGTTGGTTCCCTCAATGGTACGAACAAGGGCTTCTTTTTCCTTCTTGGCCTGTAGGTAGTGCTCATTTCTGATTACTGAATTTCTTGCAGTTAACCTAAGATGCACCATCCTAGCACAAGAATTTTTCAAACATTAAACTCATAATTTTGGAAGGGAAAACATAGCAAGCACATAGGTTTTAGAGCTGAATCTGATAGCTTTGATACCACGTGTAACATGCCCATTGTTCTACATTGTAACTTTCCTATGTTTTAACCTCAAATAAATATTTTAAGCATCTACCCATTATGAGAAATAAAATTTTCTTTTCAAAACTATAAAAGATAGCATGCACATTTGAAATAAACATCTTTCCAAACTTTTCCATTGCATTATATAAAAGTTCTAAAACTTTCAATGTATTGATTACATGATAACATTTCTCTTTTACAATATTTCCATAGATATGGATATAAAATACACATACAAGGCTCCATTGATCTTATTGGAAATAGATGTACAAATGGTCTAGGTTCCTTCCATCAAATTTTGGTTGCCTATTGATGAGGAGAAGCATCACTCAAGCACTTTTCCGCCAACCTTGGACTAATCGCAGTCCCCCGCACATCTACCAAACTAATAGATGGCCCTACCCTTCAACGAATAGATTGGTTTGGTAACCTCATAATAAAAATTGACCTTTCTTGAGCTTGGTCTTGTGTCCTACATATCTAGATCTATCACATAGTGGCTACAACATACACATATGACATTCCCTGCCTAGTATGTAAACCTAGATCATAGTGAACTAGCAATGTAAACAGTGGCAACTTACACTACTCTGGCAAAAATATTCATCACCCCGAATTTAGAGTGGATGTCATATACTTCACCCACCTTCCTAGCTCGATTTGTATTGACCATTCATAACCTATGCATAGGCTATCCCCTTAGGCCATGGAGTAACCTTAACCCCATGAATAACCTATAACCTCTAGGTTAACTAAGACACTTCTACTAAGTAAATCAAAATAACTCTAAGTATCAACTAGGTTAAACATTAGATATATAAGCTATATCCATAATATAGTATTTAATCCCACTATAACCACCCATTCCTTGATATGGAATATGTACAAACACTTCAAGAAATAAAGATCCTTACACTAAGTACAACAAACATTATTTCACTTTCGCATAAGAATAAAATAACCTTTCCCTAATAAGCAATTGAACTAATTTCCCAAACAAGACAAACATTGACACAATCTTTTCAAATACATAAAAAGTATAAAATAGTAGAAATCGGCATGCCTATTTATGCAATGCTCCAATTGATCGAACTAGATTCCTAACACAACCTTCCCAAATTCAGTAAGCAATTCCCCAATTATCCTTCTCCCTCTTCACCAAAATATCACTCTCAAAATCCTCTCACAACTCTCAAAAACTCTCTCAACTCATTAAATAAAAAATAACAACTCAAAAAATCACAGTAAGAATGCAAATTTTTGTCCCTATTGAGGTAGAAAGCACCTCTATTTATGCACAAAGGTGAGCAAATGCAAGCTAGAAACAAGGTATCAAAGATGACACTTCTCAATTCAAAAGGTTTGAATTAACAAGAATAAGAAAAGGTGGCAGCTAGAATCGTTGTACAGTAAACACATACACAACCATAGTGAATTAGTCGCTTACTCAAATGGACAACAAGAAATGATAATAAAAAATGTAAGGTTATTGTCTTCTACAAGTTGACTTACTTTGTCCAACTTCACATTTGACCATTTCACATATTTCAAATTGCTTCACAATCTGGAATTCATATTGCAAAATAGACTTCTAATCAGTTCATACTATTCACAAGTTGGCATCACATTATACCCTTCACACCCTATTATTTTAGTCGTTGTTTGCTATCAACTAGGTCAAAGTTTCCCATGTGTGAAAAATCACTTTTACCTTTGCATTTGACTTAGTCTTTGGTAGTTTATTTACACATTGGTTGGCATTGGATATTATGCACTTTACACAATGCTGCCCATATTTCATAACACTCAACACTTTAAATGCTTTAAGCATAACTTATGTTTATGCACTGCTTTAAGTGCTACTCCCTTTATCTATATGTTGTGCACAATACTTAGCATATGCTATGTTTAATATGCTAAGCACTTGATAATTAATTCAATGCTATAGAAATCATTATCATATATATATATATATATATATATGATAATGATTTCTATAGCACTGAATTAAGATATATATATATCTTAACTTACAAGTTTATAAAATACTTTATTCAATATACGAATACACATTCACATATTCTCATATTTCACATATTAATGCATGCATTTGTATACATATACTAGTATGGACGTATCCTTCTCGTCAATACATACACGTATGCTAATATATATATATGTATATACTCATATACTATATATATTACGCTTTGATATTTAAACACATATATTCTTAGTCATATCAATCGACATATATATACAAAATGCATATATATGTCACCTTGTCCGATCGATATTCCCATGCATATGAGTAATTTGTTCATGAGCATGCGTAGATACGTATATCTATGTATACTCATGCATGTTTTTACTCGAGTGTATGATTTTATCATTGACATGTATACATATATATACATTTTATGTATATATCTATATATCCCATCAATTAAATATAAACACATAAAGAAGAACTCGCAAATCACAAAGAGACTCAATACTTTAAACCCCTAAACAAGAACATTCACAAATAAAACCACAAGCAAGACTAAAGGTAACTTACTATTTCCCAAACTATTATGCTGACTTGACCAAACTAGAAGTGTGTGTTTGAAAGCTTAGTTTAGGTCTTTATAAAAGGTTGCTAGATCAAGTTCTTCTTCCTAAGTGATACTTCCCCTCTCTTTAGGAGGCTTGATTCTATTCCTATATCCAAATTTATACTGTGCAATAGTATTTAGCCAGAAATAATACATTCACTTGCATCATATATTTATATAATCAAAACATTTCATAACATCAAATTAAATCAACATTTATTCTTCATATTTTTGAAACACATAAAGCATAAATACACTCATCTAAGGCATTTTTTACCCAAATTGGTAATAGTAAATAAGTAGTAACACAACAGGGTGTAACACTATTCTCGTTTTGAACCTCTGAATTAGTTGCATCACTATTAGCATAGTCATATTCTCCTCTCTTGAGGTCACATCTAAATGCACCATACTAACCATGTTCATCTTCAGAGTACTGAGAATATTCTTCCTCATGATAAATTTTTTTCCTCTCTACTCATTGCGAGGGAATTTAATTTATTCATTGTGGAAACTTAAGCTTCCTTCAAATCTAATACTAGAATAAGAACTAAAATTCCTAGTGTGGGAAGAGCAGCTTTGTGGGTGGTTTTAAATCTTAGAATGAGGATGGAGATGGAGGCTTAGATGAGGATGATGACATGTGTGTTGGTTGTAGCTTTGTGGCTTGGGTGCCCGGTTCCCTTGTGCAGGTCCTCCCTGTGGCGTTGGGTGGGAACAGATCGGGAGTTGGCTATTTGTCTTCTACAAACGATGAGGGGTGTGTGGAGGACGCTAATCTAGTTGATGAATCTACCTTCCTCCTGGGTCTGTGTGGCGTTTGTGACTTGGGAGGCATTTCTTGGCTCTCTGTGGAAATGTCTGATGGTGTTGTTGTGGTTGGTTGGGGTTGGGTGCCAGTTTCCCTTCCCATTGGTTTTTTGGATGCCAACCCTTCTGTGGGTATGGTTGTGCGTTGATGTCTTTGAGGATTTTTGGTTGAAGTTTGGTCTTATTTATGCTCCTACTCAGTGTAGTAGGAGGGCTTGGGGGCTTATCGTGCTAGCTTGTTCTTCTTCTAGCTTGTTCTTGGTTGTTCTTCATTCCTGCCTGCTATTTGTTCAGTGGCTCTCTTTTGGGGGTTTTGGTTTTCAGAGTGTTTTGGGTCTATCTTGTCCATTCTCTTTGGTCTAGTGGTGTCTTCTACTAATTGTATGTGTGGATTTTTGGCCCCTCTCTGGCTTTGACTAGCATGTTGGGGTTGCTTGGTGTGCTCTTTTGTTGGGCCTTCTCATTACTTCTGCCTTGTTTGGGACCCCCTGTTCCTCCTGGGATTTGGTTACTCTTGATCATTCTGAGACAAGGACTCTGCATTTGGTGGTCTTCTGGCCTGTGTTTCTTTTTGTTGATGTGTTCTCCTCTCTGCAAAGTAGATGTGTGGTTTGGGGTAGCTTGGAGGTCGGATTCCTTATTCTTTGTGAGGAGTTTCATGCTGGTTTCCTTGAAGCTTTTTGCTTTGGCTTCTTGTAGAATTTTGTCTATAGGTGGTGGTTTCTTCTGTTCTTCATTAGCCTCTTTTGGTTCTTTTTATTCCTTCAGTGGATGAGGTTGTTGGAGCTACTCGTCTTGGTTCTGTTGGACTTTATCCAAGATGATGCTTATTTGTTGTTGGTTGGGTTATGCTCTTTGTTTTCTCTTTGGACCCAATGGTGTGAGATCATTAAGGAGGTTCTTACTTCTTCTCGGTTCCTGATGCTTACACAACTAAGGGATGTTATGTTTTCCCTTTCTACTGAAGTTGTTTATGGGTTTCTTTTGTCAGTGTCTCCTATAGAGGGGGAGATTTCTCTTGTTGAGGTGGAGTGTTGGCTTATTTTGAGGTGGAGCTTTTTTGGTGTGGAGACTGATGGTTTTGGTGGTAAGGGATTTCATTAAAATCTCTCCTATAGAGGGGAGCCCTCTCTTTTAGAGGTGGAGGCTGGGTTGGCTTCTCCGGTGTTTTGGTGCTGTTGGAGGGTTATTGCTTTGTAGTGCTCTACTATGTTCCCCATTACCCCTATCGAGGTGGGGTAATTGGTTCCTTCGAGAATCAGTGTTTTGTCGGTGTTTTACACTATTATGGTTTTTCCTTGTTGCTCTCTTATTGAGGTAGGGAGTTGGGGAAAAATGAAGGTCTTGAAGGGTGCTTTGGCAACCCCTTTCATTTTAGCTCTGTGTTGAGCAGTTGTTTCGCTATGCAGTGGAGGCTGCAGGTGGTGTTTGGTGCCTGACAGATTCAGGCAATTCCTTTAAAGATGTTCTGGGGTTAAGGCCCTTGTGATTTCCTAGTTTTTTTGGGTTTTCAGTCCCTTCAAAGCTGATTTCTTGCAGTTTGTGTTGTCTTGTATATCTTTTGGTTAACTGTTGATGTTGGGTTGTTGATTATCTCTTTGCAGCTTTCTTTTGTGTGTAAGGGGTTTCAAATCCCCTCAAAACCTGTTTGTAAGGGGTTTCCAGTCCCTACAAAACCTGTTTATTGCTAATCAAAAACATTTTCTCCCCATATTTAGTTTCTTCTTTGTATGTTAAATTGGTAGGAAAGGGATATTGGTCAGTCTCATATGCTTCTATATTTTCATGTGTCACATATAAAAAATGGTCCTCATGGGATTTTTCCTCGCCATCTTTATCAATGGTGATACTGTCCACTTGAATTTTCTATTATTATTTTCTTCATATTCGTAAAAAGTAAACTCTTAATTTCTTCTCCTCAAGAGATCACATGCATATTCAAATGGAATTCTCTAAGTTTTCAACAATGCAAAGAGTTCCTTATATTCTTCAACTTCATCGTTGCATGATTTTTTAGGAGAACAAGGGTATTTTTCAACAATTTCCTAATGCTACATGTTTAATTATTGCATACAAAACCTCAAATATTTTATCCATGTATCTACAACCAATAATACATCATAGCTTTATATACAATCCTCTTCAAGTTCAATAATTGTCAAGAGATCACTCACTGTATCCTTAAGGAAATAAAACAATTATTTGTTTTCAAATATATATATATATATTTATTTATTTATTTAAAAAGTAGGATAGTATCCATCAAAATGTGTCATCAAATATTCATATTATATACCATGGTTTTTCAATTATTCATCAATTATTTATGGACTCTTCTCTTTCTAACAATCATGTCTATTTTCTTTGTCTCGTAATCAAACCATTACATTCTTTTATGTTTCCTTATATTCTTAAAACATCTATGCATGAAACATCTATGTCTTAAAACCCCACTTCTAGTTCTTGATTAGTGGATCTAGGTGAACTACAAGTATTTGAAGCTTTGCATGATGGTCTTTATCTCCTTGAATAAATTGTGGCTTCATGTTCTTATTGGTATTCTAGCTATTTTCTCTTCTCCATATCATATTCTATTGATCTAATTATTAATATTCTAAAAATGATTAAAACAAAGCCATCACTCCTCACTTGGAAGAGACAAATACTTTCCCACATCCAAAGATTCAAATAACCAAAAAATAACTACTAGAGTCTTCCAGAATATATTAAATTAATCCTGTAACAATAAAATATCCTTTTATCCCTAATGAAAAATACTAAGCATAATCTAGATCTTTTAACAATAAATTCACCACCTCAAAAGAGGAAAAATTCCTCTCTTTTAGTTTGTTCCACCAAAAAATCATTATAGGTTCACTAATTAGTAAATATTCAAATCTTTTACTCTTCCCAATAGATAAACTTCATTGAGTTTTTTCCCTGAGAAATTCAACATTTGTGTTGTCTCTTTTTTTCTATAATTGTACCTCAATCCTAGAGAAATTCACAACAATATCCAAATCAAAGGAAAAATATAGACAATGAGAATTATTCCATGCTTATATTGATAAAGGGAAAAAGGAAACTAGATAGGAGGGAAAACAACACCTCTTCTTCTTTGAGCCCTTCCAAGCTCAAAAGGGTATTTCCCAAACATATTAAAGATAGGAAAAAAAAACAAGGCAAGAGATATCTAATTTAAGTAGTTAGGACAAATGATGGGACTTTAGATATAAAATGGTCATTCATCCATGTGTATGCATGCATTGATTCTTTCACAACAATTATTTTCTTAATAAATATGATCAAACATAATTCCTCTATGGACACAATGTCAATAGTTTCTCTACAAGTTCAATAGATTTAACAACGCTAAATTTGTGAGTGATGGGAGAATGCCTAGTCTATTATCATATAACACCGAAGTGTATATTTTCTATTTGTTTTAAATAGGTAATTGTAGTTTTAAATTTATATGTTGGTGTTTGTTCATTTAATCTAGGAACCTCATATTCAAAAAATAGAATATGATGTTTGTGTACCAAGGAACATTATTCAATGAATAATAATTAAGCTTTTGATCATCATTGCTTTCGTTTACATATTTTGCCTCTAAATTTAAACATTCCATGATTTTGGCTAAATCTTGGCCTCTTATCAGGTTAACTATCTGAACATCAATATCATACTCCTATATTTTATTTATCCATCAACATCTTTTCCCTAAAGCTTATTTTTGGGTGAGGATATCCTTCACAACTACACATGGAACAAATGTAACTACCTTTCCACCCTCTAAGTAAGGTATGTAGTTTTGAATTTCTTGAACCAGAGCATATGCATTCTTTTCTATTGTTTAATATTAACGTATTGCCCCTTCTAAAACTTTAGTAAATAATGTAATAGGCTATTTATAACCCTCTTCATTATTTTATATCAACAATGTAATAATAGTATAAAAAGAAGCAAAAGAGAAGAGTTGAAAAGGTTTAGCATAATTTGGGTTTACTAGAATAGGTGCCTCTTTGACCTTGACAAATGCCTTAGCTGGTTCATTATTCCAAATAATCGACCACCCTTTCTTAAGAATGTTGGAGGTGGGCTTACTTGTCTCAATAAAACTGGGTAGAAATCTTCTCAAGAAATTAATTTTCTCAAAGAAGGATTGAATTCCCTTAACTATTATGGGCCTAGAAATTTTATCAATTACCTTAACTCTATCTATATTATTATTATTTTTTCCTTGGACATAATGTGGCCTAGCAATTTTCCTTCTTTCATATCAAAAACATATTTTCTAGGATTTAATGAAATCCCATACTCTAAAGATCTTCAAAAAAAAAAATCGAGTGTTTGTAGTGGTTTATTCTATCCTTGGAGTAGGCTATCAAGTCATCTTGGAATACGGCCATTATCTCATTTATTAGGATTACAAATACAACATCAATGGCTCTTTCAAATGTTAACCCAAAATCATTGAGTGCAAATATCATCCTCACATATACATATATGTGCCCCAAGGTGTTATTAAAATTGCCTTGTGTTGCTCAGATTCCTTGACTAGAACCTAGTTGTACCCTAAGAACTAGTCCATCAGTGACATTAGCTTAGAACCAACCACCCTTTACAAAAAATGATCCATGTTAGGAAGAGGATAGTTGTCATGCTTGTAAAAATCATAGTAGATTATTCCATGTGTTTTAGAGCATCTAGTAGATTTCAAAATTATGTAATGAGTATGGAATTAGTCTCACTTTCTCATCTCCTTACCATCCCCATGGAAATAGATAGGTTGATTAAAAAAAAAAGTATCATGAAATAATTAAAAGGATACTAGCTCTAAATGAGAAAAGGTGGGATGATAAATCAAAGTACACACTTTGGATAGATAGACCAACTGATGAGGTTGGCAAGGGTCTATTTGCAATTTTTTATGAGATAGATGCAAAGATGTCAGCTAGTTTAAGATAACCAATATATTATCTATTGCAACATATTAGTGGCACAAAAGATGTTACAATGTCTAATAGGATCATGAAACTGGTAGATAAAGAAGAAAAATAAATATTTCACATGAGAAGGATCTTTTAAATAAGAAAGTGACATTATTTGTTTGACGAGAGTGAATTACAAAGGAACTTTCAAGTTGGAGATTTGATCCTTATGTAGAATGCAAGATTTGAGGACAAAGGAAAATATGATAAGTTTGATCCTTAATGGCTAGGGCCATATGAAGTTGCAGAAGTTTATGGAGGCAATATATCATTTAAAGGACTTGGCAAGGAGCTCGATGGAGCTACCTATCCATGGATAAAATTTGAAGCATTACTTTATGTGAGCAATTCTAATTTTCCTTATACATATTTTTTTTTTTTTTGTGTTTTTTCTTGCATATAACATTGTGTTTGTGAAGTAATGACACTTGTTTGTCATGATGAAGTGTAAGTCAACCCTAGTTCCTATTAATCCTCATTTTTTGTCTACTCTTGCATATCTAAGTTCTCGTTGTGCCTACAAAAAACATACATCCACAATCAAAGCTTGTTGGGACTCAATTTGTCTAATTTTTTTTCTTGAGTCTCTTCCCTTTTGTGTGTCTTAGTCATATTTTTCCCATTGTTAATCAATACGAGACATCCTAAATGGGTTCTCTTAGTGTTAAATGCTAAAAAAATCCATGAAAATTCTAAGTCTAGTTCATTTTTAGTGGCACCCTTATTTTTTATATGTTTTTTAGAGTTTCATACTTTTAGGGAAGTCTATTTCTATATCTCTCTTTATCGATGCTAACAATCCACCCATTTCATTAAAAATCTACCTAAGAGTCAAATTTTAGAGTTTCAACATATCACTTCCCAACATCCCTTCTAGACTTATTCCCCTAGTATGGCCTTCCCCAAAAGTACATGAAATCCCACCTTTTCCCATTAATTCCCTCATCAAAATATTATACTTTCCCATACCTCGATATTATTTCATTTGTATATGGTATTAGTTCTTCCCAATCCCCAATTCCTAAAAACCTTTAACAAGTTTGAGTCATTTGTATCAGGATCAAACTGTTATATTTCCTCCTCTATCCATCCCTTGACACACATTTCAATGTGTCTATATTCCCTAAAACCCAATCACTTGAATTTAAAAAAATAAGTGTTTCAAAGTCAAACTTTTAGTCATTCCTTATTTAGCACCCTTTTTCATTCAATCACAAAAGTTTGAAATTATATTGATTTACTTTATAAAACTTATTGGAGTCAAACTTTCAGCCTCCCCTTAACTCAATACCAAGTTAAACCCCTTCCCAAACCCCGAACCCAACTTCCTAAAAGTATTTCAAATGTCCATTTGCTAAAGTTGTTTGGCAATATTTTTCTCTTTCTTAGGTTGCTTGCATTGGTAATTTGAAATTGATTAGTTTAACATATTGTTTGGTTCAATATTTTGCGATTCATTGTTGTCAAAGTTCACGAGTTTATTGTTGTTAGCTTCATCTTGTAAAATTTTATGGTTTATTTGTGTTACCATTTCAATTAGCACCTTTGGAGTGCTTATTGGAAATGGACAACTATTGCAAGTGTTTTAGTAACTGCTCTTCGAATTATAGAGAGGAAGATCCCTCTTTGCTGATGTTTTGCATAAAAATTATAGTAAACTAAGGTTCCTATCTTTTTTACTCGACGACAGGACACAAGGGTGCATAAACACAATGCATTGCAACTAAGGTTTTCTCTAGTTTTTGCAGATCTTAACTACAACTAAACTAGCTTTTAATCTATCCCGTCTCCTCAAGATAAATAGAGCATGAGGGCATAGGATCAGGAATGGATGGTTGGATTACTTGGGATGACCATCTCGCCAGAATGAGTTTGAGGATCTGAAATCTTAGATCTATGCTAGAATAAGGTTTTATGCAAGCAATTACTCTTTACGGTAAGATGGATCTCAGACTTTCCAAGGAGGAGGAACCCTTGTCCGAGGTATAGGCTAGGAAACAACTCACCAGAAACAACAAATTACAATGATTTGGCTAACAGGATTCTTGAGGAGGTGACGACACCTGTCCAAAGTGTAGGCTGAAAGACAACTCATTACACAACATCAAACAATAACTATCAACATCAAAATATCCAAGGAGGAGGAACCCCTACCCAAGGAGGAGATTGAAACAATAAGTTATAAGAACAAGACGTTGAAAGAAACTCAAATCTTTAGATCAAACTGCAAGTGCCTCTTGATTTCCTTCTTCAAGCTTTCTCATAGAATTACAAAGAATTGGAACATGCAAACGTACGAAATCATACACAATTGCTCATCAAACCAATTAACGCTTATCCAAGAGTGAACAAATATGCACTTTCAAACTTTTTGGCAAAAATGGCGTAACAATTTTGTGTGGTAAATAAAAGTTAACAAATAATGAGCCCAAGGCTCTTATTTATATAAACTCAAAGGAGTAGGCAACCCTAAAATCTCCTTGAGTTAACAATTAGTTCTTGCCAATCAAAAAGATTTATTCCTATGTCTAAAAGCAGGTGAGCAAGCAGTTAACTGGAAATCTACTTCAGTTAACTGAAACTAAATGAACAGTCAATTGGAAGTCTACTTTAGTTGACTGGAACTAAACTAAAAATGAACTTAAATTACAAAATGTGCCTCCAAAATAGAGATCCATAATTACTAGAGATCTGAGATAGACATCCATAATTGATGGAATCTAACATGCATGATCAGTGGGATGTGGAGTTAACTTGGAATGAGGCATCGAGTTAACTCTTGTCACTATTAATAATATTTTGAAGGGTAGGACGTCCTAGGTGGGTGCTTTACACCTCACCACCTCTAGTCAACAGTTCCTCTAACATGCATTGACTTCTTCTGCCTCTTGCGAACTGCTTTTGATATTCGATCTTCTTTGCATTTGCATCATCCAACCTTGTTGACATAGAATGTGGAAGGTAGTGTGGTAATAACCGGTGGCGACTCTGTGTTTGGAATGACTACCTTCTGTATTTGGCTATCCATTGAACAGTGATGTCATTTATGCCTTCCAAGGCGTCCATCTTGACTACGGGCTTCACTTGATGCATGTCTGTGTCGAGTGTTTTCATAAATTCATGAAGTAGGACCATTTTGGTCTTGATTTCAACTTGAAAGTACTATATTCTGAAAAAAAAATTGACTGTTGACTATAAACACGGATATGTTCAAACAACTTCTGAAAACCCCTAAAAAATAACCACCCGCCTAGAAGTATTTTTTTGGAAAAAATATGACACATGGGTTTTGTTCGTGCTTCAATGTTGAACAAACCCAGTTCGTTGGATTCTTGAATTTGTGAATTTTTTGAAAAAAAAAATCCCTAAAACTAGGGGCAACAATTTTACTATTTTTGGAAAATTTCAAGAGATGGGTTTTGCTAAAAAACTGTGTTGATCATACCTCGTTGGTCAGATCTATGATAGCCTATTATTTTCTGTGACATGCAAGAAGTTTAAGACATAAGAGAGGAAGAATACAAGAAGAATATTGGAAGTTATTTGCTACTCTTCTGTAAAAATATGCCTCTAGATGCAACCTTTGAGAAATTATCCTTCAGTGCAACTGATCTTCAAAAATATGAAGAAGGGTCAAAACCCCTCTGTCAGATCTTGAAAAGACGTCTTGGAGAGCAAATTATTGTTTTAGCTTTCAACCTGTAAAGAAAAATAATGTATAATGATGTCCAAGCTTGATACATAGTGATTGATGTGGAAGCAATCAAGTTTGGATGCCAACTCATGATGGAGGAGTTTTTCTGCCTTATCTGGAGTTCTTGGGAGTGATTTCCACTGATTGTGGGATGTTTTAGACATGAGAAGCCTCCAAAATATCTAACTCAAGTCAAAAGATTTGGATTTGACCTTTTAGGCATCCTTTTTGTAGTTGAACATTTTTTTATGCTGAGTTCATGGTGAAGTGCCTCAGTTGGATCATCGTTTCTAGTTGCTCTGTTGATTTTGAGTTGTTGCTGATAGATCCATTGTTGAGATAGGACAACTCTGATTAAGTGTGTCTAGGAGTTACAAAGCTCAAAAATTGAATCTGATGTCTTTAATTTGAGGGCGCCCTTTCTTAGCAGGGGCACTTTTTCACCAGACTTAGTCAGTTTTCTCGAGTGTTCTTCAATTCTACCATTTTGACCCTCTATGCTTTGATTTGAGATCACTGCTGACTGATGAGTCTGATGATCTTGCTAAAATGTGGAATGGATAACCAACTCAGTCTTGGAAAGGATGATTGGTTTTATAGATCCTGAAAGTTAGTTTAAGTCCTTCAAAAGCATGGGTGCCATTGGCTTGCAGGGGCACCTTTGATCTTTTGACCAGTTATTTTCATGATGTAAACTTTCATGAACTACCCCAACTTGATCCTTGTTGTTAGGCGTTTGATTTGTCTGTTGTCTTCATTGATAGTGTCATTGTTGAGATTGATCAAAATAGAGGAGGTCATCCTGGAGGTGTCTGAGCTTGTAAACTGCATCTGATTGCCCAAAAAGATGGGCACCTATTTCTAGTAAGGGCGCTTTTCCTTAACACTAAGCCATTTCTTCATGTTTTTTAATCTCGCCTTTGCATCCAGTGCTTTCTACTTGATCTTCATTTGCAAATGCTTGACAGGTCGTGTGAACATGCAACCAAATTGATTACAGAGTTGAAAGGATGCCGAGCAGATGCCTTGAAGAAAGCAGCTGCTAAAAACTTCATTTGGTTACCCAGAATGATGGGTTCCCCTGACTAGCAAGGGCTCTTTTGCTTTGATGTCCAGTAGTTTATCCTCCATTTTACATGCTTGAATGATCAAAAACTACCATCATTTGATGCATCTCATAGATTGGCGAATAGGTTCGTTGTGAAGTTGAGTTGATGTTAGGGAGATTGCTTGGAGATAAGCTTACTCAAAAACTGACATCTGAATAGCCTCATTCTTGGGTTCCCTTGGTTAGTAGGGGCTCTTTTTTCATGTTTTGACTGTTATCTTTGATGCTTTTTTCTTTCAACATCTTCTGTCTTTGCCTCCATTGTCAGTGATTGTTGGATCAAGTGATCTTGCTTGACGATGCGTTGGAAAGGAAACAACAATACGAAGAAGATGATTTCCTTGGTGAAGTTTGATGATTTTCCTTGACCCTCTGAATTCAAGGGCGCCCTTGGCCAGCAAGGGTGCTTTTAGATGCAACTTCATCATTTTCATTGAAAATCTTCATCTCCTCGCGATTCATGTTTGTTGTGCATTGTGACTGATTCAAGAATTGTTGTTGACAACACGAACACATGCATCCTAGCAATCACCTTCACCACGTTGTGTGTACGGGTGTTGGAAAAATGACTAAGGTATGGACTACATAGCCTCCTCTTGGTAGCAAGGCATGCATTCTCAAAACTTAGCCAATTTTCAACATTTTTTACTTTTGAAAATCCCTTTGTCACATAACATCTTTTCAAGCATTTTCACCATGGATTCTTCATTGAAGCTTTTGACACTTAGCGTTTAGCACCTAGTACTGGCCAATTTGCCATTAATGGCTACAAAGGTCCTAACTTTCTTCCTAAAAAATGAAAATATACGCACCAGAGTAAAACTAACTATTTCACAATTTTGACTTGACCAATGTGATTGTGAAGTCAATTCATCCTATCAAAATCATTTTCAATCAATTCTGGAAAGGTCCTATTTTTCGGGGTTTCTCTAAAAATAGGGGTTTGAAACCCTAATTTTCAAATTTTTAGAATTTTGCAGGTATCTTCCTTGACACAAACCCACAAAAACCTTGTGTTTTTTTTTACCTAAAACATACTTTTGACAACATTTTTATATGATATAGATCATTTTAAGAAAAATGTCTCTATTATCTCTGATTTTTAACTTGTTAAAAATTGGGATAACCTATTAAAATTTTGAATAAAATTTGAAATTTTCTTTACTAAGGCATGTTTTACTAATTGAAAACGTTGGAAAATTTCAATTATAGATATATGGTCCCCTTGGACATCTATTTTTCTTTGTTCTTGATCGTTTCGTGAGTTTTTGAGTCATTTTCATTACATTTTTGGCCAATTTCGGGTTTTTATGGCTTCACTGCAAGTAGGAGATTTAATTTCTTATTGCAAGTCAATAATAGGAACTTTTTATCTCTATTGCAAGTCATTTTATTTTTATTTTTTCATTTCAAGTCATTTGTAGGGACTTTTTAAGTAACTTACAGGTATAGGAACTTTTAGAGCACAGTACAAGTTACTTTTTAAAAGTCACTTGCAATATGTCTTTAAAATCCCAATTTCAATTAAGTTACTTGTTTTGAGTCTAAAAAGGTTTGATTTCACCTTTGTTTCACTTAAGTTACTTGTAAATACCTTAAAAAGTTCCGATTGGAGTTGCTTTTCATAATAAACTCGTTTTTCACTTAAAAAAGCTTGATTTTAATAAAAAGTCACTTACAACATACTTTCTAAGGCTCGATTAGAGTCTTTTGATGAAAATAAACTTGTTATTCACTTCAAAAGGTCCGATTTTCATTTAAATAAACTTGTAATATACCTCCAAAAGCCTGATTTGGTCTTTTTAGTGCAAAAAACTTGTAATGTGCTTTTAGAAGTCCGATTTCACTTGGTGTGAACTTGCAATTGATTCAAAAACTTTCGATTCAAGCTTATATCATTTGAAGTCATTTCATTGCTTGCTCTGAGACATAAAAATCTTGACGCCATTAATGGAGGAAGTTGTTTGTGTTTGAGTTTGCTTCTTCTCCTCTTTTCATGGTGGATTCTTGAACGTTTTGCTACAATAAGAAGACTCCCAGCTATGACAAATCATTAAAACTTCTTTGGCTATGTTTTTGCAAGGCGTCTAGGGTTTCCTTTTCTTTTTAGTTTGCAATCTCTTATTATAGGTATGTTCGCTTTTCTTTCATGGTTTCTTCTTATTTTAGTGTGTTTGTATTCATGATTTCATGGTGCCATTGTTTGACGTCATTTATTTCATAAATAATAAAAAACATTTTTATGAAAAAGTCATTCCTTTCATTCTAAAACGTGTTTTCATTTCCCTTCATTCCATATGCCTCCATCTTTCTAAAACGCATTTTCATTACTCACTTCGCCCTCCATTAAAACATCTTTCATTTCATAATACAAAACTTCACTCATAGAAACATCATTTCTATTTCCAAACGCCTCTCATTTCATATCGTTTGCCTCTCATTTTGTTAGAAATGTCATTCACCAAAACGCGTTTTCCTCTACTTTCAAAATGCCTTTTAAATGACATTTGCCTTGCATTCATTTAAAAACGCCTTCACAACAAAAACGTGTTTCTTATTTCATGCCTTGCCATTCCATAATGTAACACGTTTTTGGCTGAAAATCATTTTTCATTTTCAACATTCATTTCATTTTTGCACATCCCATTCCTTTTCCTTTCAATCCCCTTCCATTTCATCTCATTTCCATTTCCTACAAAAAGAAAAGAATGAAAAATGATGCCCAAAAGTGCTAATCGAGATTTTTCCAACCAATTGCAAGTAGGGCATTTTTGTCAAAAATGCAAGTACAAGTTAACACAAATAAACTTGCAATAGCTTCCTATTTTTCCTACTTTGCACTTTTCATTTGCAAAAGCTTCCAAAAATCCCTATTATACACTTTACTTGCAGCCATCATCCAAAATCCTGAAATACTTCAAAAGTGCCTAAAAGTCGAACTTTTAAAGCTTGATTGCAAATGCAAGTTGAAAGTTTTGACTTGTAGTTTACTAAGATGCAATCTAACTTTTCCATTTACCATGAAAAACACATGTCCCTTTCACTTGCAATCAACCTTCCAAGATCCGAAATGAGTTATAATGCTCATTTTCTTCCCTCATAGAGCAAGAACACAACTCTGAGTTTGAGCCTTCATCATGTCTACACATGTTGATGTTGATGATGTCTTAACTTTGTGGAATTTTCCTCGTAGTGTTGCAAATTCTTGTTCAATGACAGAGGAACCAACTTCTCCACCAAACAAAAAGATGAAGTACAAGTATGATAAATATCAGAATGAGATCTCTCCATCTCATGTAGTCCCAAATATCAAAGAAATCAGAGATACAAAGATTGGACATGTTGATATGTTTGAGTTTCTTAAGAGAACTGAGAAATCAACTTCGCATGATATGCAATTGTTGCTGAGAAGTCATATCCATTTGGTTTCTTCTTTTCCTGTTGCTATCCTAGAACCAGAGTTTGTCCTTGCATGTGCAACTCGCTTTGACAAAGAATCAAGAACTATCAAAGATGATGATGGTAGTGTGGTCATTAGGCTTGATCCATAAACCATTAATAAAATTTTCAAAGTTCTAGATACATCAATATATTCAGACATCTCAATAAAGAGTGCTCTTGATCACTATGAAGAAAAGAAAGCAAATTGTATACAACATATCAACACTAAATGGCTTTTAAAGCGTCAAACTTGTTTGTCTCGGTGGCCCAAGCTATATCGAACTGAATTCAAAGAAGAGATCAATGATATAATCACACTTTTGAGCAGGATAATGGGATTGAAATTTTCTAATGTTTTTGAGAAGTGGATGTACAAGTTCATATTGGTAATAAGGAAGGCACAACACCCAATCTTCTAGGGTGAGATAATCAGTGATAGATTATGTGAGCAGCTTGCGCAAGTTCCCACTACGCTCACGTTCTACATGAACTCTTATTAGGTCTACATAGCAACTTCTGTGAGACAATTTCCAGGCCTTTCCACCAAAAGAGATAGATCACTAGTTCCAATTTGGGAGTATTATGATCAACTGCCTTTGAGACCAAGTAGAATTCATTACAGGAGAGTCCAAGATGCATTCTTTGGTCATTTCATGCGTCTATTTGACAAGACCTTACAAAACAACAAAGTATCTGAGGCTGCTTGGAAGAAGGTGAACAAATATGGTTGTCTCTTTCTTCAGTTTCCCACCTTCACCTATATGAGAGTTGGATGTTTTGAAGATCAACCGTACATGCTTCCAAGATATCCAACAAATAAAATCATTTTAATGGAGCTTGCAAGGTAGTTGATGACAGTACATGCACGATAAGCTGTACAACATAAAGCTAGAGTAAGCATCTCTTCTCGTAATTCATTGTAGATTGGGAGATACTCTTTGACAACTACTTCAAAAGAAAAGGCAATGGAAACTGAAATTCAAGAGATCAAATTGAAAAGATTCAAAGCAAGAATAGATTTTGACTAC
>VDFB02058242.1:315969083-315981398 GCA_007258455.2 Sequoia sempervirens | reverse complement strand
ATATACATATATATATATATATACATATATGCACATAGGGAAAATAAAATGAAACACAACAAAAGAAGGCCTACTCTCCACCCTACCATATTGGGTCATGGAGCCTTATAGGCTCTCACCAAACCCCCAAGAAAAAACAAACTTTATCCACCACTGTGATCAATGGTGAGATTAATGTTTCACATTATACTACAGCCTATCATTCTAAAAATTATCCAAGCAAGGATGAGCTACTATGGTTCTTTGTTGCAAGTATTTGGCCCAACAATTTATGAGGAAGACAATAAAGTGCTTGCAAACACCAACTTAAAGAGAAACGGTGAAGCTAAAGAGATTAAGCCAAGTCAAAAAGTCACAATTGTTTAGTAGCATGATGGATGAGAAGAACCAAGAGGACAACTTCTAAATACATGTGCATATGGGCGTGACAGACAAGAAGCAAGGAAAGTAGAACTTTCAAAGATGTATATATATATATCAACAAGTTTAAATGTAGATATATATGAATGTTGTCTGTAACTAATTTCACATACATACATGTCCACATATAAACTTTTTTTGTTAAAGACTATAAAATAGAGCATCTTGCCTCAAAAAGTGCATCTAACTTCAGATACATATATATCAGTATAGATTTTGTTTTGTAAGTATATATATATGTGTTTCATTCCATGCATGCGTAATAGGCAGTACTATATATGAATGTTGGTTGCATGTAATTACACATGTGTTTTAGATGTTGTTTTTCTTTTCTTTTTTACACAAACAACTTGAAAATCCTAGGCCTGGGACAATTACATCACACAAGAATAGGTACAACATGTTTCAATTAACAACAGCAATTTGAATAAATGTACAATGCTGCTCTTGAATAGGAAAACTGCAATTGTTAATTGAAACATATATACCCATTCTTCTGTCAAATGTTTCAGCAATTTTTGGATGAATGGACTTAGGGCCAAGCCATGCCAAGTAGCAGTAAATTTTTATGGGAAAGGAATATACATTTGGACTTTATATGAATGTTGGTTGCATCTAATTTCACATAGAAATGTATCTGCACATAGAGAAAATAAAATCAAACATAACAAAAGAATGCTTTCTCTCCCCCCCACCCTATTGGACCATGGAGCCTCGGAGGTCTCAGCAAATCCCTGAGCAAGAACATACATTATCAACTAATGTAATCAATGTTGAGATCAATGTTTAATATTACACTTAATATACAAGAACCCACATGTAGATAGGCACTTTTCCTACAAGAAAATAAAATGAAACACAACAAAACAAGGCATACTATCCACCCAAGCATATTGGGCCATGGAGCCTCATAGCCTCTCACTAAACCATGGCAGGATCAAGAGAATTCCCTCTTTTTTTTTCTTTCATTTTATTTTCCCTATGTGCAAATATCTATGTATGTACCACAAAACAAAAGAATTCACAGTAGCAAACCCATGCAAAAAAAAAAAATGTGTTGCATGTTGGATATGAATATTGTCTATCAAAGAGGAAAAAAACCACAAAATAGAAGAATTCACAGTAACAAACACATGCAAAAAGTTTATTTATGGTTTATGTGTAGTGGCGATGGTTGCAAAGCAATAAAATAGTTTACATTATTCCCGATAAGGCATTGTTGACAGTTTTTGTGTGGCTTGCGAAAATAATTTGTGTTCTTTTCCATAATCCATTGTTGATTGTTGTTATGTGGCTTTAGCAATACTATTTCATTTGTGGTTTCCATATAGTGGTGATGATTGCAAAGGAATTGAATAGTTTATGTTATTTCTAATACGGCATTGTTGATTGTTGTTGTGTAACTTCAGTTGCTATCAACACTGTGAGTCACCCTTGTGACTAGAGTTCTTCGGGTTTGCTACTGTGAATTCTTTTTTTTTTGTGGTACATATATAGATATCTACACATAGGGAAAATAAAATGAAAGAAAACAAAAGAGGGTGTTCTCTTGATCCTGCTAGATATGTATGTATGTCATATTAGATGCGAATAACATTCATGCATACTCCTCCCTATGTACAGTCTATCATTCTAAGAATTATCCAAGCAAGGATGAAGTACGACGGTTCTTTGTTGCAAGTATTTGGCCTCTCATTCTAAGAACATCTTCCAGCAAGTGGCTCTTAACCAAAAAGAAGATTAAATTGGTAATCCCAAAAGAATAAATATACGAAGGAGTATATATGAATGTTGCCTACATCTAATATCACATACATACATATCTACACATAGGGAAAATAATATGAAAGTCACTATGGTGGCTTAGAGCTCTCATAGCAGTAAAGCTAGAGAACGACACCCAACAATGCCTTCTCAAAAATTGTGCAAACTATTTTATTGCTTGGCTATGTTTTCTCAAGTTTTTTATAGCGGGTGTTATTACAACCATTGCCACTATACAGAAACCATACATTTATTAATGTTAAAGTTCCAAGCCCTGCCGAACACCATTCAATTTCACTGGCCTTCTCTATCGGCGTGCCAAACACTTTTTTTTGTTTAAATTTGCCACCTTTTTCCTGAACGGGGCCACATGCCGGCAATTTTAAAAACTGGGAGGGCTAACGGAATTCGCAACCAAAGTGTTCCCATGCAGGATCAAGAGAAAGCACTATTTTGTTGTCTTTCATTTTATTTTTCCTATTAAATTTTCCACCTTTTTCCTCTCTGATAGACAATATTCATATCTAGCATGCAACCCATTTTGTTTTTTTTTTCATGGGTTTGTTACTGTGAATTCTTGTGTTTTGTGGGATTTTTAGTCTAGGTCACTATTGAAACCAATATTGTTTCATTTATGGTTTTTTTGTTGTGGCAATGGTTGCAATGCAATAAAATAGTTTATCTTATACAATTTATGTCATTTTTTTAGGCTCAAAGAAGTAATAACCAAAAAGGTGCATCTAACTTCAAATACATATATATCGGTCTGGATGTATATGTAGAAATGTTGCTTGCATATATATACACACAAAAAGTATGTGTAAAAATGTATGTATATGGAATTAGATGTAGACAATATACATATATAGATAAATGCAAACTTATATATATGTAGATATCTACACATAGGGAAAATAAAATGGAACACAACAAAAGAAGGCGTGGTCTCCACCCTACCATATTGGGTCATGGAGCCACATAGGCTCTCACCAAACCCCCAAGAAAAAACATACATTATCCACCACTATGATTAATGGTGAGATCAGTGTTTCATATTACACTTAGTATACAACCTATCATTCTAAGAATTAGGAAAGCAAGGATGAAGTATGACGGCTCTTTGTTGCAAGTATTTGGCCTCTCATTCTAAGAACATATTCTAGCAAGCGGCACTAAATCAAAAAAGTGGATTGAATTGGTAATCCCAAAAGAATAAATATACAAAGGAGTATATATGATTTTTTTCTGCATCTAATATCACATACATACATATCTGCACATAGGGAAAATAATATGAAACACAACAAAAGAAGGCTTTGTCTCCACTATACCATATTGGGCCATGGAACCTCATGGACTCTCACCAAACTCGTGAGCAAGAACATACGTAGTCTACCACTATGATCAATGGTGAGACCAATGTTTCATCTTACACTTAATATATAGCCTGTCATTCTAAGAAATCCTTATTGAGGCTCAGACAAGTAACATCTATCCTTCCAAAAGAATAAGCCTAGGAAGGAGTTGATACCCATGCATTGTTGATTGTTGTTCAATAGCTTCAAAAATATTATTTCATTTATGAATTCCATGTAGTGGTGATGGTTGCAAAGCAATAAAATATTCTAATATATGCTTACAAAGAAAAATATATACAGATATATATGCATCTAAAGTTATATTTAGACAACACACATATATATCCATAGGTGGACTTGTTAATATAGAAATCACCACAAAAGCAGAGGAAATAAACGTCACTTGGCACAGCCTTCCACGACAACATTCTTTCATGTATGGTTTCCATATAGTGCCAACAATCGCAATAATATTTAGCATTCTAAACTTACCATAGCAATTGAACAATTTTAGTTATTTTCAATAAGGCATTGTTGACTATTGTTTTGTAGCTTGACCTACTATCAACACTGTGAGCCACCACTATGACAAGGGTTTTTGCAAACAACATACATAGATATCCACTCCTAAACCTGTCAATGCATGTGAGAACATATATAGATAAGTTTAAATGTAGATATACATGTATGCTTCCTGAGCACAGGAAATAAACATCACTTGGCATAGCTTGGAATGACAACATTGTTTCATGTATGGTTTCCATATACTAGTGATGGTTGCAATAATATACAACATTTAAAACTTACCAAGGTAATTGAGCAGTTTATGTTATTTTCAATAAGACAATCTTCACTGTTGGTTTGTAGCTTCAACTGCACAACATGCCTAGATATCCACACCTATACTTGTCAATACATGTGAGAACATATATATGTAAGTCAAAATGTAGTTACATGTATCAACAAGTATAAATGTAGATATATATGTATGTTGTGTGCATCTTAGTTTAGATACATATATATGTGAACTTCTTTTTTTGTATGTGTATATCGATGCAATAGATCATTTCCTCCTTTGTCAAGCATTTTTTTTATTTCTCTGAGCAACTTCAATTTTTCTAAGCAAGTTCAACTCTGGGTATTTTATATTGTAACCATTTTCACTATTTTCATTATTTTGAGAATTCCTATGGAATGACAATATTATTACATGTATGGTTTGCATGTAGTGGCGATGGTTGTAATAACACCTACCATCTAAAACTTAGCAAAGCAATAAAATAGTTTATGTTATTTTCAATTAGACATTGTTGACTGTTGTTTTGTAGCATCAACTGTTATCAGGACTATGAGCAACCACTGTGGCAAGGTTTTTTGCACATAACACACATAGATATCCACACCCAAACTTGTCAATACATGTAAGCACACATATATATATAAGTTTAAATGTAGATATATATCTATGTTGGGTGCATCTAACTTCATATACACACATATGTGTAGACACTTTTTCTATGTATATATATATATGCAAGCAAGAGATATCTAAGTATGCATGGAAGGCATGGAGTGCATATATATACACTTACTAAATAAAATCTTGATAGATGTATATGCATATGAAGTTAGATGCAGAGAACATACATATTTACCCATACGTAAACTTGTTAATACATGCAAGTACATATATATACTTGCATGTATTTATAAATATAGCAGCATAGAGAAATAGATACATATTTGCATACAAGCACACATACATTAAAAGGTATAAAACAAACATATGGCTATTTCTAAGTGATATATATATATATATATATATACTTACATGTAGGAACAATTTTAAATGTAGACATATATGTATGTTATGTGCAGCTTACTTTAGATATAATTATATTTGCATTTTTTTGGTCTTGTATGTGTATATCTAAGCAATAGATATCTAGATATGCGCACATATATTTTTTTTGTATAGATGTATATGCATGCTACAGATGGCTTAAATGATCAATGGTACTCGTGAAGATAACTATGCAATATTATGGTTTCCATGTAGTGGCGATGGTTGCAATAACACCTACCATTTAAAACTTAGCAAAGAAATAAAACAGTTTATGTTATTTTCAATTAGGCATTGTTGATTGTTGTGTAGTAGCATCAACTGCTATCAAGACTACGAGCAACCACTGTGGCAAGGTTTCTTGCACATAACACACATAGATATCCACACCCAAGCTTGTCAATACATGTAAGCACATATATATACTTGCATGTATTTATAAATATAGTGGCACAAAGAAATAGATACATATATGCATACAAGCACACATACATCAAAAGGTATAAAACAAACATATAGCTATTTCTATGTGATATATATATATACTTACATGTAGGAACAAGTTTAAATGTAGACATGTATGTATGTTGTGTGTGACTTACTTTAGATATACATATATTTGCATATTTGTTTTCCTATATGTGTATATCCAAGCAATAGATATCTAGATATGTGCACATATTTTTTTTTTGTATAGATGTATATGCATGCTATAGATGGCGTAAATGATCAATGGTACTTATCAAGATATCTATACAATATAAAAATTATTAATGTTCATAATGATACAAGAAACAATACATTTTGTTAGGCTGGATTTTAATAACCTGGACTCAAGCAAAAACACAAAAGTAGTGTGCAATCGGTAGAGGAAAGTCATCATTGAACATTATATAGGAAATATGGTAACAAGAATGAACTTATGTAACTCTAATAAAATCAAAGATAACCATATGTGGCATGGCTTTATGAATGGAGAGCCAAGACCAATATATTCAACATTCAACCACCATCAAAAGATGAAAAGCACACACATGAGATTGAAATAAGTATGGGTTTGTACCATAGAAAAATGGATCTTTGGAGTTTTCACTTGGTCTGTTTAGGTCAGCACCTGCTGGTCTTGGCCTATTCTGTGAGTTTGGCAATGTTTGTAGTGTGACATACCGTTCATTGGGTCTTGGATATTCAAGGAGTTAATTAAAGACTTTTGTGATTGTAGGGAGTGTTGTAACATTTCCACTTTTCTAGACTCTTCTTCTGTAATTCATCATCTTGTCCCTTACCCAGCCCACTTTACCAAGTCTTATTCGAAGTGTCATAAGATGTAACAAACTTTCAAGCACTCTAGACTTGTCATCACTAATTACACCTTTCTTATATGCTATTTGCTGCTTGTACACTTATAGGCCTTAATTAAGTGTGTTTTTGAATGAAAACCCAACAAATAACATTAAATACAACTTAATTCTCCACACCCACTTGCTTGCCTTGAGTGGGACCCATTCGCCATGGATGGTGAATGAGTCCCTCTTGGCAAAAAAATCAAAATAAATTCAAATTTCTTTCAGGTTTTTATTCATTAAGACCTTAGGTCGGCCTGTGATGTTGTATTTTTGAGAAATTAGGGCATGAGTGTGTATAAATAAGTGTTTTTCTATCCATTTTAACCCCCATTCATTTATTCATTATTGCATCCATTTGAGCATCATTGCATCATTCAATCAAGCAATTATCAAGCATCTTGGAGCAGCCATTGACATATCTTCATAACTTAACAAGGGTTTGGTGAGTTTATGACACTTGCATGTTATTTGTTCATCATTCCTTTCTCATTTCATTTCTTTATCAAGGGTTTGATTACCAAAGTGGGATTTGACCAAGGCAAATCCCTATACTCTAACCCTTAACCATGTTTCCCCTCTTTGGATGTGTGTTTACAGATATTGTAGGCAGATTTTTCAAAGAGATGGGTGTTGAAAAGTGGTCAACAAGTCATCAAATCTATTCAAGTCAACAAAGACCTAATTCAAGCTTGGAGACATCATTTAGCCTATTTTCTGCAGATTTGATTCCAACAACCCAACAAGAAGACAAGTGCAGATCTGGACCCACAAAGTTGACTTCTGAATTTGAAAAATTTTGTAGGTGGATTGATTCTCCATTAGTGGTGAATGATTCTGACTGCCAGGCTAGAAAAAGTGATTTCTGAGGATTTTAGTTCCCGACATCCTGAAACCTGTTTCAGCAGAATTTACCAGAACCTGGAATGATTCACCATCAGTGGCAAATGAGTCCCAGTGGTCATCAATAGTGATTTCTAAGACATTCCAAAACCTTCAAGAATAAACATTCTATCCCCAGGTGCACTCCATTCAATCTCATTAAGTTATGTTTTTATTTGTGCATGTTTCTAGTTCATTTCTGCATATCACACTGTATTTTCAAACACTTCATATTTCTTAAGTTTTGCATAAATAATCAGTCTATTTCTTTAGTCCATTGCACTTAGATTATTTCATTTAGGAATAATTTCATTGTACTTGCATTAGTTTGAGTGAACCATTTATATTTTGTGTGGGATCTATCTCTTTTCCTTTAGGTGAAAAACCCTAATTGAGCAAGAGAGTCATAGTATCCTGCACTTTAAAATCTTTGGTTCAAGGTTCAAGGGAACAAACATTATAGTCGAGAAACATATGATATCCAAATTCAATATGACCTATGAATGGACATGCAAAAGTAGTATACAAAACATTTAAGCAGCATCAAAAGATTATAAAGCACATATATGAGATGAGCAGCAACATTCAAAAGAATACAGGAAAATTGGTGTAAATACTCATACATGTGACAAAGACAACAGATGTATATGCATGCTACAGATGCCTTAAATTATCAATAGTACTTGTGAAGATAACTATATACAATACATAGATTATCAATGCTCATAATGATACAACAATCAATATGCTTTGTTAGGTTATATAGTTTATGATATTTTCCATAAGGCATTGTTGACTATTGTTCTTTGGCTTTAGCTATATTTTTTCATATATGGTCTTCATATAATGGTGATAGTTGCAAGGCGATAAAATAGTTTATGTTGTTTGCAAACAATATATATCTACACACATTTGTATCAGCATGTTGTATGTGCTCACAAAATTCAATCGCATGCATATATGTTTATGTATATGCATATGTAGATGTATATATGCATATAGCTATGTCCACATGATAACAACTATAAATACTTATACACCTATTGAATAGAGTGACATAAGTTCATAACCAAACATAAAACAAAATGAGGAACATACACTAAAAGGGGAACAAAACTATAAGCGACATAAACGATACAAAACAAAAGAAGTGTAACTTTTTTTGTTAAACATTATAAATTATAGTGTGTTGTCTCAATATATAACCAGTTCTACAAGCAGAAAAGAAACAAGAACAAAAAGTAAAGGTGTTCTGATGTGATGGGATGCCAAAAAAGGGAAAAGAAAATAGATATCCAGCCAACCCAAACTGCAAAAAGTTCAGCTATTGATTATCTCTACAGAGACCTGCCCGACATAGGATATTGCAAAAAAAATTGAGAGCAACAGCTTGCATTCAACTTTGACTATTGTTGTTTTAAGCCTTGTTTATAAATTATAGATCTATGTTTTAATAAGAATAGTGAAAACAAAAGAAGTGTAGAGGACACCATTGATGACAAACTGAGGAGTCATTGCAGCAAAAGACCCATATTGCAACATATAAAGCTCTTTTACTAAAATTTGCAATAAGATTGTTGCAACCTCATCAAAAGCAACAACCCAAATCTCAACTATGTGGTCTTCCATCTTTAGCTGCAACAAATATCAGAAGTCACAATCAGGCACGGTTGTTTGGAATTTAGGGCAGTACCACATATTATTGGCAGACTCTTCACACTTTTTCTTGCATTGTCTACCATTAGCCTGCAAGGGACATGCAATGTAACAAAATGCATCGGTTTTAATATATTTCATTGTTTCCTTGATAGTAGCCTACAAAGTTTTTGGCAAGGCAAGACAATGCTCCAAGATATATCCAATAGTGACTCTGCCACTAGCCAAAGCAACCTTTCGAGGTACTAGCCATGAGGATTCAATGGCAGGTGGCTCAACATGTCCTCATTGTATCAAGGCCTATGCTTTTGGGATGTCAGGATTTATGTATAGAGCAATCCCTATGGATGTATTTACAATAGATCCATTGAAATATCCAACATGACCATTTCCAACAGCAAGTATGACAACAGAAACAGGAGTGCACAACCTTTCCAACTCGTCGCCTTTTGCTTCCCAATTTTGACCCCACAAATTAACGTAAATGTAAGAGGATGACAAATCATTAAGTTTCATAGTTCTTCAAATCATTTCAGTTTGATCCTTTCTTTGAATAGTTGATACCTTTCCTACATGCACCACAACCCCAATAATATCAATCAAAGTGTTATTGCTGCAGTTGCAATTTCATTTATTGGGCTGAATTTAAATGCTTTATCTGGCACAAAGGTCTCATCGTCACAACACTTCAATATCAATTTTTGATCTAAAATAATTTCCATATGGTTGTTCAACTTATTAAATTTCTTATCCACTTGTTTGACTGAGCCTTTTGACACACAATAAGTGTGTCCCACCTGAACCCTATCATAATACAATGTTGTTGTGTCATTAAAGCAAGTGATTTGTATTTATGTTCCCTCACTGTCAATACTGTCAAAGTTGAATACTTGGCCCTCACGTACTTGTTTATTGTAATGGTACATATCCCTTTTAGTTGTCACTCGGCCTATTATTGTCCATCTGGTTTGGTAAATATTCAAGCCTTTAACAGGATTGATATTTGCAGGAGCACTATGTTTTGTTGGGGATGTATGAATCCCAAAATTTGAGGCTCATTTGGATGGGAAAGGTGACTCTGATATCATCATTTGTTCTTCCTAATATTTAAATAGATATCTAGGTGTTCCAATCAGCTAACAATCTGAGATTTTGACATCCAAGGACAATATAAAAAATTTCCTAGAACCAGAACAAGATCAAATATTAAAAAAGGTGGGACCCACAAATGGGAAAGCATACAACAACAAGTCCAAGTAGTGCAAAACAATAGCCAACCTTGATTTGTTCCTACACACATAGTTTTTCAAGCACAAGATGGAACCTCTTTTCAATGTCCCTGCAAACAAAAGAGCATTGTATCTTACAGGAAAAGTGCCTATCTACATGTGGGTTCCATTAGAGAGGACAACTTTGTAACGGTCGATCAGGCTTTGATCACCACCTATTTTTTGAAAAGACATTAGCTAAAGAACTAGGGATGGAATGACATCTCCAACATTAATAGATCAAATTGCATGCCCTGACAAGGCTGGCTACACATTTGAATCCTACAAGGCAGCTTTCTCATCTAAACCAAAGCAATGAGATGTTCAAGACTGTGATAGCACTCTAGAAGCAAAAGGGGGGAAAGAGTCAACACAAAACAAATCAATTATTGGGATCCAACATGCAGATATATAGATAATTATACATGGTTATAGGATCACAACAAATTCAAACTTTCATATAATAGATGAATATGAAAGAAGGGAAAGGTCGAGCAAAAATCAAACAAATTTATATTTTTCGTTCAAAATTGCAACCCTTTTTTTTTCTAACACATAGGCCACTCCCAAATGGCCAGCAAAGCAAAATGAAAAGGAAAAATATAGAGGTCAAATATAAATTGGTTAGACCATATATTACAAGGACTGTTAATTCAAATGAAGCATATTCACAATTCACTAGATGTACATGGCAAAGATTCGATACAATTCTCAGTAGCAAAAAGGAAATAAGAAACAAACTTATGGGATTGGTGTCTGGGGGTTGTTTAGCAGCCTGGGGAGAACTAGAGTCCACCGACATTGTTGGGGATGCTCTATTTAAAGCTAAGTGTCGCAATGCTGGCGACTGACTCTGAGCTCTATGCCACAACATGAGGACCCAATGTTCAATTAAAGCGATGAAGGCTAAAAAAGGCATCAATGTTTCATATAACACTTAATATATAGCTTATCATTCCAAGAATGCCCTATTGAGGCTCAAACAAATTACAACTATTTTCCCAAAAGAAGAAACGTAGGGAGGAGTATGTATGAATGTTTTTTGCATCTAATATGACATACATACATATCTGGACAAATAAAATGAAACACAACAAAACAAGGCATGCTATCCACCCAACCATATTGGGCCATGGAGCCTCATAGGCTCTCACCAAACTATGACAAGATCAAGAGAACACCCTCTTTTGTTGTCTTTCATTTTACTTTCCCTACGTGCAGATATTTGTGTATGTACCACGAAATAGAAGAATTCACAGTAGCAAACCCATGCAAAAAAAAAAATGCATTGCATGTTGGATACGAATATTGTCTATAAGAGAGGAAAAAACCACAAAATGGAAGAATTCACAGTAACAAATGCATGCAAAAAAAAAAAATGGGTTGCATGTTGGATGTCGTTATTGTTTGTATATATATGAATGTTTTTTGCATCTAATTTCACATACATAGATATCTGCACGTAGGCAAAATAAAATGAAAGACAACAAAAGAGGGCTCTCTTTTGACCCTGTGTGGGAACACTTTGGCCGCGTATTTCGTCAGCCTTCCTTGTTTTTAAAACTTCTGACATGCGGCCCCGACCAAGGAAAAGGTGGCGAATTCAAACAAAAAAAAAAGTGTTTAGCACGTCAATAGAGAAGGCCAGCAAAATTGAACACCGATTGGTAGGGCTTGACATGTCAACATTAATTGATGTATGGTTTCTATATAGTGGCAATGGTTGTAATAACATCTACCATTTAAAACTTGAGAAAATATGGCAAAGCAATAAAATAGTT
>VDFB02058242.1:315931388-315968983 GCA_007258455.2 Sequoia sempervirens | reverse complement strand
GATCATAATACTCCCAAATTGGAACTAGTGATCTATCTCATTTGGTGGAAAGGCCTGGAAATTGTCTCAATGAAGCTGCTATGTAGACCAAATAGGAGTTCATGTAGAATGTGAGTGTAGTGGGAACTTGTGCAAGCTGCTCACATAAACTATCACTAATTATCTCACCCCAGAAGATTGGGTGTTGTGCCTTCCTTATCACCACTATGAACTTGTACATCCACTTCTCAAAAACATTAGAAAATTTCAATCCCATTATCTTGCTCAAAAGTGTGATTATATCATTGATCTCTTCCTTGAATTCAAATCAGTATAGCTTGGGCCACCAAGACAAACAAGTTCAACTCTTTAAAAGCCCTTTAGTGTTGATATATTGTATACAATCTGCTTTCTTTTGTTCATAGTGATCAAGAGCACTCTTTATTGAGATGTCTGAATATATTGGTGCATCTGGAGCTTTGAAAATTTTATTAATGGTTTATGGATCAAGCCTAATGACCACGTTACCATCATCATCTTTAATAGTTTTGGATTCTCTATCAAAGTGAGTTGCACATGCAAGGACAAACTTTGGTTCTAGGGTAGCAACAAGAAAAGAAGAAACCAAATGGATATGACTTCTCAGCAACAACTGCATATCATGTGAAGTTTATTTCTCAGTTCTCTTAAGAAACTTAGACATATCAACATGTCCAATCTCTGTATGTCTGATTTCTTCGATATTTGAGACTACATGAGATGGAGAGATCTCATTCTAATATTTATCATTCTTGTACTTCATTTTTTTGTTTGGTGTAGAAGTTGGTTCCTTTGTCATTGAACAAGAATCTGCAAGGCTATGATGAAAATTCCATAAAGTTAAGACATCATCAACATCAACATGTGTAGACATGATGAAGACTCAAACTCAGAGTGGTGTTCTTGCTGTATGAGGGTAGAAAATGAGCATTATAACTCATTTTGGATCTTGGAAGGTTGATTGCAAGTGAATGGGACATGTGTTTTTCATGGTAAATGGAAAATTTAGATTGCATCTTAGAAAAATACAAGTCAAAACTTTCAATTTGCATTTGCAATCAAGCTTAAAAAGTCTGACTTTTAGGCACTTTTGAAGTATTTCGGGATTTTGGATGATGGCTGCAAGTAAAGTGTATAATAGGGATTTTTGGAAGCTTTTGCAAATGAAAAGTGCAAAGTAGGAAAAATAGGAAGCCATTGCAAGTTTATTTGTGTTAACTTGTACTTGCATTTTTGACAAAAATGCCCTACTTGCAATTGGTTGGTAAAATCCCGATTAGCACTTTTGGGCATCAGTTTTCATTCTTTTCTTTTTGTAGGAAATGGAAATGAGATGAAATGGAAGGGGATTGAAAGGAAAGTAATGGGATGTGCGAAAATGAAATGAATGCTGAAAATGAAAAATGATTTTCAGCCAAAAACATTTTACATTATGGAATGGCAAGGCATGAAATAAGAAACACGTTTTTGTTGTGAAGGCATTTTTAAATGAATGCAAGGAAAATGTCAATTAAAAGGCATTTTGAAAGTAGAGGAAAATGCATTTTGGTGAAAGACATTTCTAACGAAATGAGAGGCAAACGATATGAAATGAGAGGCGTTTGGAAATAGAAATGATGTTTCTATTAATGAAGTTTTGTATTATGAAATGAAAGATGTTTTAATGGAGGGCGAAGTGAGTAATGAAAATGCATTTTAGAAAGATGGAGGTGTATGGAATGAAGGGAAATGAAAACGCATTTTAGAATGAAGGAATGACGTTTTCACAAAAACATTTTATTATTATTTATGAAATAAATGACATTAAACAATGGCGCCATGAAATCATGAATACAAACACACTAAAATAAGAAGAAACCATGAAAGAAAAGCAAACATACATGCAATAAGAGATTGCAAACTAAAAAGAAAAGGAACCCTAGACACCTTGCAAAAATGTAGCCAAAGAAGTTTGAATGATTTGTCACAGCTAGGAGTCTTCTTATTGTAGCAAAACGTTCAAGAATCCACCATGAAAAGAGGAGTAGAAGCAAACTCAAACACAAACAACTTCCTCCACTAATGGTGCTGGTATTTTTATGTCTCAGAGCAAGCAATGAAATGACTTCAAATGATATAAGCTTGAATCAGAAATTTTTGAATCAATTGCAAGTTCGCACCAAGTGAAATCGGACTTCTAAAAGCACATTACAAGTTTTTTGCACTAAAAAGACCAAATCGGGCTTTTGGAGGTATATTACAATTTTATTTAAATGAAAATCGGACATTTTGAAGTGAATAACAAGTTTATTTTCATCAAAAGACTCTAATTGGGCCTTAGAAAGTATGTTGCAAGTGACTTTTTATTAAAATCAGGTTTTTTAAAGGGAAAAATGAGTTTATTATGAAAAGCAACTCCAATCGGAACTTTTTAAGGTCTTTACAAGTAACTTAAGTAACTTAAGTGAAATTGGGATTTTAAAGACATATTTCAAGTGACTTTTAAAAAGTAACTTGTAATGTGCTCTAAAAGTTCCTATACCTGTAAGTTACTTAAAAAGTTCCTACAAATGACTTGAAATGAAAAATAAAAAATAAAATGACTTGCAATAGAGATAAAAAGTTCCTATTATTGACTTGCAATAAGAAACTAAATCTCCTACTTACAGTGAAGCCATAAAAACCCGAAATTGGCAAAAAAAACGTAAGGAAAATGACTCTGAAACTCATGAAAATGATCAAGAACAAAGAAAAATGGATGTCCAAGGGGACCATATATCTATAACTGAAATTTTCCAACGGTTTCACTTCATAAAACATGCCTTAATAAAGAAAATTTTAATTTTATTCAAAATTTTAATAGGTTATCCCAATTTTTAACAAGTTAAAAATAAGAGATAACAGACATTTTTCTTCAAATGATCTATATCATGTAAAAATGTTGTCAAAAGTATGTTTTAGGTCAAACAAAACACAAGGTTTTTGTGGGTTTGTGTCAAGGAAGATACTTGCAAAATTCTAAAAATTTGAAAATTAGGGTTTCAAACCCCTATTTTTAGAGAAACCCCTAAAAATAGGACCTTTCTAGAATTGATTGAAAATGATTTTGATAGGATGAATTGACTTCACAATCACATTGGTCAAGTCAAAATTGTGAAATAGTTAGTTTTACTTTGGTGGGTCTATTTTCATTTTTTAGGAAGAAAGTTAGAACCTTCGTAGCCATTAATGGCAAATTGGCCAGTACTAGGTGCTAAAAGCTAAGCCTCAAAAGCTTCTTTGAAGAATCCATGGCGAAAATGCTTGAAAAGATGTTATGCGACAGAGGGGATTTTCAAAAGTAAAAAATGTTGAAAATTGGCTAAGTTTTGAGAATGCACACCTTGCTACCAAGAGGAGGCTATGTAGTCCATACCTTAGTCATTTTTCCAACACTCGTACACACAGCATGGTGAAGGTGATTACTAGGATGCATGTGTCCGCATTGTCAATAACAATGCTTGAATCAGTCACGATGCACAACAAACATGAATTGCAAGGAGATGAAGATTTTCAATGAAAATGATGAAGCTGCATCTAAAAGCGCCCCTGCTGGCCAAGGGTGCCCTTGAATTCAGAGGGTCAAGGACAGTCATCAAACTTCACCAAGGCAGTCATCTTCTTCGTATTGGCATTTCCTTTTCAACACATCGTCAAGCAAGATCACTTGATCCAACAGTCATCGACAATGGAGGCGAAGACAGAAGATGCTGAAAGCAAAAAGCATCAAAGATAGCAGTCAAAACATGAAAAAAGAGCCCCTACTAACCAAGTGTGCCCAAGAATGAGGCTATCCAGATGTCATTTTTTGAGTAAGCTTATCTCCAAGCAATCTCCCTGACATCAACTCAACTTCACAACGAACCTATTCGCCAATCTACAAGATGCATCAAACAATGGTAGTTTTTGATCATTCGAGCATGTAAAATGGAGGATAAACTAATGGACATCAAGGCAAAAGAGCCCCTACTGGCGAGGGGCGCCCATCATTCTAGGTAACCAAATGAAGTTTTTAGCAGCTGCTTTCTTCAAGGCATCTGCTCAACATCGTTTCAACTATGTAATCAATCTGGTTGCATGTTCACACGACCTGTCAAGCATTCACAAACGAAGATCAAGCAGAAAGCACCAGATGTAAAGGCGAGATAAAAAAAATGATGAAATGGCTCAGTGTCAAGGAAAAGTGCCCCTGCTAGAAATAGGCGCCTATCTTTTTGGGCAATCAGATACAGTTTACAAGCTCAAAGACCTCTAGGATGACCTCCTCTGTTTTGATCAATCTCAACAATGACACTGTTAGTGAAGACAATAGACAAATCAAACACCTAACGACAGGGATCAAGCTGGGGTAGTTCATGAAAGTTTACATCATGAAAATAACTAGTCAAAAGATCAAAGGTGCCCCTGCAAGCCAGTGGCACCCATGCTTTTAAAGGACTTAAACTAACTTTCAAGATCTGTAAAAACAGTCATCCTTTCCAAGACTAAGTTGGTTATCCATCCCACATTTCAACAAGATCATTAGACTCATTAGTCAGCAGTGATCTCAAATCAAAGCATAGAGGGTCAAAATGGTAGAATTGAAGAACACTCGAGAAAATTGACTAAGTCTGGTGAAAAAGCGCCCCTGCTAAGAAAGGGCACCCTTGAATTAAAGACATCAAATTCAATTTTTGAGCTTTACAACTCCTAGAAACACTTAATCAGAGTTGTCCTATCTCAGCAATGGATCTATCAACAACTCAAAATCAACAAAGCAACTAGAAACGATGATCCAACTGAGGCACTTCACCATGAATTTAGCATAAAAAATGTTCAACTACAAAAAGGATGCCTAAAAGGTCAAATCCAAATCTGTTGACTTGAGTTAGATATTTTGGAGGCTTCTCATGTCTAAAACATCTCACAATCAGTGGAAATCACTCCTGAGAACTCCAGATCAGGTAGAAAAACTCCTCCATCATGAGTTGGCATCCAAACTTGATTGCTTCCACATCAATCACTATGTATCAAGCTTGGACATCATTATACATTGTTTTTCTTTACAGGTTGAAAGCTAAAACAACAATTTGCTCTCCAAGACGTCTTTTCAAGATTTGACAGAGGGGTTTTGACCCTTCTTCATATTTTTGAAGATCAATTGCACTAAAGGATAATTTCTCAAAGGTTGCATCCAAAGGAATATTTTTACAGAAGAGTAGAAAATAACTTCCAATATTCTTCTTGTCTTCTTCCTCTCTTCTATCTTAAACTTCTTGCATGTCACATAAAACAACAGGCTATCATAGATCTGACCAACAGGGTATGATCAACACAGTTTTTTAGCAAAACCCATCTCTTGAAATTTTCCAGAAACAGTAAAATTGCTGCCCCTATTTTTAGGGATTTTTTTTCAAAAAATTCACAAATTCAAGAATACAACGAACTGGGTTTGTTCAACATTGAAGCACGAACAAAACCCATGTGTCAAATTTTTTCTGAAAAAATACTTCTAGGCGGGTGGTTATTTTTTAGGGGTTTTCAGAAGTTGTCTGAACATATCCGTGTTTATAGTCAATAGTCAATTTTTTTTAGAATATAGTACTTTCAAGTTGAAATCAAGACCAAAATGGTCCTACTTCACGAATTTCTGAAAACACTCGACATGAACACGCATCAAGTGAAGCCCGTAGTCAAGATGGACGCCTTGGAAGGCGTAAATGACATCACCGTTCAATGGATAGCCAAATGTAGAAGGTAGTCATTCCAAACACAGAGCCGCTGCTAGTTATTACCACACTACCTTCCACATTCTATGTCAACAAGGTTGGATGATGCAAATGCAAAGAAGATCGAATATCGAAAACAATTTGCAAGAGGCAGAAGAAGTCAATGCATGTTAGAGGAACTGTTGACTAGAGGTGGTGAGGTGTAAAGCACCCACCTAGGATGTCCTACCCTTCAAAATAGCATTAATAGTGACAAGAGTTAACTTGATGCCTCATTCCAAGTTAACTCCACGTCCTACTAATCATGCATGTCAAATTCCATCAATTATGGATGTCTATCTCAGATCTCTACTAATTGTGGATCTCTATTTTGGAGGCACATTTTGTAATTTAAGTTTATTTTTAGTTTAGTTCCAGTCAACTAAAGTAGACTTCTAGTTGACTATTTGTTTAGTTTTAGTTAACTGAAGTAGATTTCCAGTTAATTATTCGCTCACCTGCTTTTAGACATAGGAATAAATCTTGTTGATTGGCAAGAACTGATTATTAACTCAAGGAGATTTTACGGTTGCCTACTCCTTTGAGTTTATATAAATAAGAGCCTTGGGCTCATTATTTGTTAACTTTTATTTAGCATGCAAAATTTTTACGCCATTGTTGCCAAAAAGTTTGAAAGTGCATATTTGTTCACTCTTGGATAAGCGTTAATTGGTTTGATGAGCAATTGTGTATGATTTTGTACCTTTGCATGTTCCAATTCTTTGTAATTCTTTGAGAAAGCTTGAAGAAGGAAATCAAGAGGCACATGCAATTTGATCTAAAGATTTGAGTTTCTTTCAACGTATTGTTCTTATAACTTATTGTTTCAATCTCCTCCTTGGATAGGGGTTCCTCCTCCTTGGATATTTTGATGTTGATAGTTATTGTTTGATGTTGTGTAATGAGTTGTCTTTTAGCCTACACTTTGGACAACTCACTAGAAACATCCCACAAAATCATCGTAATTTGTTGTTTCTAGTGAGTTGTTTCCCAGGCTATACCTCGAACAGGGGTTCCTCCTCCTTGGCAAGTCTGAGATCCATCTTACCGTAAAGAGTAATTGCTTGCATAAAGCCTTATTCTAGCATAGATATGAGATTTCAAAGCCTCAGACTCATTTTGGCGAGATGGTCGTCCCAAGTAATCCAACCATCCATTCCTGATCCTATGCCCTCATGCTCTATATGTCTTGAGGAGATACGATAGATTAAAATCTAGTTTAGTTGTAGTTAAGATCTGCAAAAACCAAAGAAAACCTTAGCTGCAATGCATTGTGTTTATGCATCCTTTTGTCCTATCGTTGAGTAAAAAAGATAAGAACCTTAGTTTACTATAATTTTTATGCAAAACATCAGCAAAGAGGGATCTTCCTCTCTATAATTCGAAGAGCAGTTACTAAAACACTTGCAATAGTTGTCCATTTCCAATAAGCACTCCAAAGGTGTTAATTGAAATGGAAACACAAATAAACCATAAAATTTTACAAGATGAAGCTAACAACAATAAACTCATGAACTTTGACAATAATGGATCACAAAATATTGAACCAAACAATATGTTAAACTAATCAATTTCAAATTACGAATGCAAGCAACATAAGAAAGAGAAAAATATTGCCAAACAACTTTAGCAGATGGACATTTGAAATACTTTTAGGAAGTTGGGTTCGGGGTTTGGGAAGGGGTTTAACTTGGTATCGAGTTAAGGGGAGGTTGAAAGTTTGACCAATAAGTTTTATAGAGTAAATCAATATAATTTCAAACTTTTGTGATTGAATGAAAAAGGGTGCTAAATAAGGAATGACTAAAAGTTTGACTTTGAAACACTTATTTTTTTAAATTCAAGTGATTGGGTTTTAGGGAATATAGACACATTGAAATGTGTGTCAAGGGATGGATAGAGGAGGAAATATAATAGTTTGATCTTGATACAAATGACTCAAACTTGTTAAAGGTTTTTAGGAATTGGGGATTGGGAAGAACTAATACCATATACAAATGAAATAATATCAAGGTATGGGAAAGTATAATATTTTGTTGAGGGACTTAATGGGAAAAGGTGGGATGTCATGTACTTTTGGGGAAGGCCATACTAGGGGAACAAGTCTAGAAGGGATGTTGGGAAGTGATATGTTGAAACTCTAAAATTTGACTCTTAGGTAGATTTTCAATGAAATGGGTGGATTGTTAGCATCGATAGAGAGAGATATAGAAATAGACTTCCCTAAAAGTATGAAACTATAAAAAACATATAAAAAATAAGGGTGCCACTAAAAATGAACTAGAATTAGAATTTTCATGGATTTTTTCAGCATTTAACACTGAGAGAACCCATTTAGGATGTCTCGTATTGATTAACAATGGGTAAAATATGACTAAGACACACAAAAGGGAAGAGACTCAAGAAAAAAATTTATACAAATTGAGTCCCAACAAGCTTTGATTGTGAATGTAAGTTTTTTGTAGGCACAACGAGAACTTAGATATGCAAGAGTAGACAAAAAATGAGGATTAATAGGAACTAGGGTTGACTTACACTTCATCATGACAAACAAGGGTCATGACTTCACAAACACAATGTTATATGCAAGAAAAAACACAAACAAAATAAATAATATGTATAAGGAAAATTAAAATTGCTCACATAAAGTAATGCTTCAAATTTTATCCATGGATAGGTAGCTCCATCAAGCTCCTTGCCAAGTCCTTTAAATGATATATTGCCTCCATAAACTTTTGCAACTTCATATGGCCCTAGCCATTAAGGATCAAACTTATCATATTTTCCTTTGTCCTCAAATATTGCATTCTACATAAGGATCAAATCTCCAACTTGAAAGTTCCTTTGTAATTCACTCTTGTCAAACAAATAATTTGTCACTTTCTTATTTAAAAGATCCTTCTCATGTGAAATATTTATTTTTCTTCTTTATCCACCATTTTAATGATCCTATTAGACATTGTAACATCTTTTGTGCCACTAATATATTGCAATAGATAATATATTGGTTATCTTAAACTAGCTGACATCTTTGCATCTATCTCATAAAAAATTGCAAATAGACCCTTGCCAACCTCATCAGTTGGTCTATCTATCCAAAGTGTGTACTTTGATTTATCATCCCACCTTTTCTCATTTAGAGCTAGTATCCTTTTAATTATTTCATGATACTTTTTTTTTTAATCAACCTATCTATTTCCATGGGGATGGTAAGGAGATGAGAAAGTGAGACTAATTCCATACTCATTACATAATTTTGAAATCTACTAGATGCTCTAAAACACATGGAATAATCTACTATGATTTTTACAAGCATGACAACTATCCTCTTCCTAACATGGATCATTTTTTGTAAAGGGTGGTTGGTTCTAAGCTAATGTCACTGATGGACTAGTTCTTAGGGTACAACTAGGTTCTAGTCAAGGAATCTGAGCAACACAAGGCAATTTTAATAACACCTTGGGGCACATATATGTATATGTGAGGATGATATTTGCACTCAATGATTTTGGGTTAACATTTGAAAGAGCCATTGATGTTGTATTTGTAATCCTAATAAATGAGATAATGGCCGTATTCCAAGATGACTTGATAGCCTACTCCAAGGATAGAATAAACCACTACAAACACTCGATTTTTTTTTTTGAAGATCTTTAGAGTATGGGATTTCATTAAATCCTAGAAAATATGTTTTTGATATGAAAGAAGGAAAATTGCTAGGCCACATTATGTCCAAGGAAAAAATAATAATAATATAGATAGAGTTAAGGTAATTGATAAAATTTCTAGGCCCATAATAGTTAAGGGAATTCAATCCTTCTTTGAGAAAATTAATTTCTTGAGAAGATTTCTACCCAGTTTTATTGAGACAAGTAAGCCCACCTCCAACATTCTTAAGAAAGGGTGGTCGATTATTTGGAATAATGAACCAGCTAAGGCATTTGTCAAGGTCAAAGAGGCACCTATTCTAGTAAACCCAAATTATGCTAAACCTTTTCAACTCTTCTCTTTTGCTTCTTTTTATACTATTATTACATTGTTGATATAAAATAATGAAGAGGGTTATAAATAGCCTATTACATTATTTACTAAAGTTTTAGAAGGGGCAATACGTTAATATTAAACAATAGAAAAGAATGCATATGCTCTGGTTCAAGAAATTCAAAACTACATACCTTACTTAGAGGGTGGAAAGGTAGTTACATTTGTTCCATGTGTAGTTGTGAAGGATATCCTCACCCAAAAATAAGCTTTAGGGAAAAGATGTTGATGGATAAATAAAATATAGGAGTATGATATTGATGTTCAGATAGTTAACCTGATAAGAGGCCAAGATTTAGCCAAAATCATGGAATGTTTAAATTTAGAGGCAAAATATGTAAACGAAAGCAATGATGATCAAAAGCTTAATTATTATTCATTGAATAATGTTCCTTGGTACACAAACATCATATTCTATTTTTTGAATATGAGGTTCCTAGATTAAATGAACAAACACCAACATATAAATTTAAAACTACAATTACCTATTTAAAACAAATAGAAAATATACACTTCGGTGTTATATGATAATAGACTAGGCATTCTCCCATCACTCACAAATTTAGCGTTGTTAAATCTATTGAACTTGTAGAGAAACTATTGACATTGTGTCCATAGAGGAATTATGTTTGATCATATTTATTAAGAAAATAATTGTTGTGAAAGAATCAATGCATGCATACACATGGATGAATGACCATTTTATATCTAAAGTCCCATCATTTGTCCTAACTACTTAAATTAGATATCTCTTGCCTTGTTTTTTTTTCCTATCTTTAATATGTTTGGGAAATACCCTTTTGAGCTTGGAAGGGCTCAAAGAAGAAGAGGTGTTGTTTTCCCTCCTATCTAGTTTCCTTTTTCCCTTTATCAATATAAGCATGGAATAATTCTCATTGTCTATATTTTTCCTTTGATTTGGATATTGTTGTGAATTTCTCTAGGATTGAGGTACAATTATAGAAAAAAAAAGAGACAAAACAAATGGTGAATTTCTCACAGAAAAAACTCAGAAAAGTTGATCTACTAGGAAGAGTAAAAGATTTGAATATTTACTAATTGGTGAACCTATAATGATTTTTTGGTGGAACAAACTAAAAGAAAGGACTTTTTCCTCTTTTGAGGTGGCAAATTTATTGTTAAAAGATCTAGATTATGCTTAGTATTTTTCATTGGGGATAAAAGGACATTTTATTGTTATAGGATTAATTTAATATATCCTGGAAGGCTCTAGTAGTTATTTTTTGGTTATTTGAATCTTTGGATGTGGGAAAGTATTTGTCTCTTCCAAGTGAGGAGTGATGGCTTTATTTTAATCATTTTTAGAATATTAATAATTAGATCAATAGAATATGATATGGAGAAGAGAAAATAGCTAGAATACCAATAAGAACATGAAGACACAATTTATTCAAGGAGATAAAGACCATCATGCAAAGCTTCAAATACTTGTAGTTCACCTAGATCCACTTATCAAGAACTAGAAGTAGGGTTTTAAGACATACATGTTTCATGCATAGATGTTTTATGAATGATAAGGAAAAATAAAAGAATGTAATGGTTTGATTACGAGACAAAGAAAATAGACACAATTATTAGAAAGAGAAGAGTCCATAAATAATTGATGAATAATTGAAAAACCATGGTATATAATATGAATATTTGATGACACATTTTGATGGATACTATCCTACTTTTTAAATATATATATATATATATGAATTTGAAAACAAATAATTGTTTTATTTCCTTAAGGATACAGTGAGTGATCTCTTGACAATTATTGAATTTGAAGAGGATTGTATATAAAGCTATGATGTATTATTGGTTGTAGATACATGGATAAAATATTTGAGGTTTTGTATGCAATAATTAAACATGTAGCATTAGGAAATTTTTGAAAAATACCCTTCTTCTCCTAAAAAATCATGCAACGATGAAGTTGAAGAATATAAGGAACTCTTTGTGTTGTTGAAAACTTAGAGAATTCCATTTGAATATGCATGTGATCTCTTGAGGAGAAGAAATTAAGAGTTTACTTTTTATGAATACGAAGAAAATAATAATAGCAAGGGTGATCAAATTCAAGTGGACAATATCACCATTGATAAAGATGGTGAGGAAAAATCCCATGAGGACCATTTTTTATATGTGACACATGAAAATATAGAAGCATATGAGACTGACCAATATCCCTTTCCTACCAATTTAACATACGAAGAAGAAACTAAATATGGGGAGAAAATGTTTTTGATTAGCAATAAACAGGTTTTGTAGGGACTAGAAACCCCTTACAAACAGGTTTTGAAGGGACCTGAAACCCCTTACACACAAAAGAAAGCTGCAAAGAGATAATCAGCAACCCAACATCAACAGTCAACCAAAAGATATACAAGACAACACAAACTATAAGAAATCAGCTTTGAAGGGACTAAAAACCCAAAACAACAAGGAAATCACAAGAGCCTTAACCCCATAACATCTTTAAAGGAACTGCCTGAATCCGTTAGGCACCGAACAACACTTGCAGCCTCCACTGCATAGCGATACAACTGCTCAACACAGAGCTAAAATGAAAGGGGTTACCAAAGCACCCTTCAAGACCTTCATTTTTCCCCAACTCCCTACCTCAATAAGAGAGTAACAAGGAAAAACCATAATAGTGTAAAACACCAACAAAATGTTGATTCTCGAAGGAACCAGAAAAACCAATTACCCCACCTCAATAGGGGTAATGGGGAACATAGCAGAGCACTACAAAGCAATAACCACTCAGCAACACCAAAACACCTAAGAAGCCAACCCAACCTCCACCTCTAAAAGAGAGGGCTCCCCTCTATAGGAGATAATGAAACAAAATCCCTTACCACCAAAACCATCAGTCTCCACCCCAAAAAAGCTCCACCACAAAATAAGCCAACACTCCACCTCAACAAGAGCAATCTCCTCCTCTATAGGAGACATCGACAGAAGAAACCCATAAACAACTTTAGTAGAAAGGGAAAACATAACATCCCTTAGCTGTGTAAGCATTAGGAACCGAGCAGAAGAAGTAAGAACCTCCTTAATGAGCTCACACCATTGGGTCCAAAGAGAAAACAAAGAGCATAACCCAACCAACAACAAATAAGCATCATCTTGGATAAAGTCCAACGGAACCAAGACGAGCAGCTCCAACAACCTCATCCACTGAAGGAATAAAAAGAAGCAGAAGAGGCTAACGAAGAATAAAAGAAACCGCCACCTATAGACAACATTCTACAAGAAGCCAAAGCAAAAAGCTTCAAGGAAACCAACATGAAACTCCTCACAAAGAACAAGGAAGCCGACCTCCAAGCTACCCCAAACCACACATCTACTTTGCAGAGAGAACACATCAAAAAAAAAGAAACACAGGCCAGAAGACCACCAAATGTAGAGTCCTTGTCTCAGAATGATCAAGAGTAACCAAATCCCAAGAGGAATAGGGGGTCCCAAATAGGGCAAAAGTAAGGAGATGGCCCAAGAAAAGAGCACACCAAGCAACCCCAACACACTAGTCAAAGCCAGAGAGGGGCCAAAAATCCACACATCCAATTAGTAGAAGACACCACCAGACCAAAGAGAATGGACAAGACAGACCCAAAACACTCTGAAAACCAAAACCCCCAAAAGAGAGCCACTGAACAAATAGCAGGCAGAAACGAAGAACGACCAAGAAGCAAGAAGAAGAACAAGCTAGCACAATAAGCCCCCAAGCCCTCCTACTACACTGAGTAGGAGCATAAATAAGACCAAACTTCAACCAAAAATCCTCAAAGACATCAACGCACAACCATACCCATAGAAGGGTTGGCATCTAAAAAACCAATGGGAAGGGAAACTGGCACCCAACCCCAACCAACCACAACAACACCATCAAACATTTCCACAGAGAACCAAGAAATTCCTCCCAAGCCACAAACGCCACACAGACCCAGGAGGAAAGTAGATTCATCAACCAGATCAACATCCTCCACACACCCCTCATCATTTGTAGAAGACAAATAGCCAACTCCTGATCTATCCCCACCCAATGCCACATGGAGAAGGACTTGCACAAGGGAACCAGGCACTCAGGCCACAAAGCTGCAGCTAATATACACGTCACCATCCTCGTCTAAGCCTCCATCTCCATCCTCGTTCTAAGATTTAAAACCACCCACAAAGCTGCTCTTCCCGCACTAGGAATTTTAGTTCTTATTCTAGTATTAGATTTGAAGGAAGCTTAAGTTTCCACAATGAATAAATTAAATGCCCTCGCAATGAGTAGGGAGGAAATTTTTTTATCATGAGGAAGAATATTCTCAGTACTATGAAGATGAACATGGTTAGTATGGTGCATTTAGATGTGACCTCAGGAGAGGAGAATATGAGTATGATAATAGTGATGCAACTAATTCAGAGGTTCAAAACGAGAATAGTGTTACACCCTGTTGTGTTACTACTTATTTACTTTTACCTAGTTGGGTAAAAAATGCTTTAGATGAGTGTATTTATGCTTTATGTGTTTCAAAAATATGAAGAATAAATGTTGATTTAATTTGATGTTATGCAATGTTTTGATTATATAAATATATGATGCAAGTGAATGTATTATTTCTGGCTAAATACTATTGCATAATATAAATTTGGATATAGGAATAGAATCAAGCCTCCTAAAGAGAGGGGAAGTATCACTCAGGAAGAAGAACTTGATCTAGCAACCTTTTATAAAGACCTAAACTAAGCTTTCACACACACACTTCTAGTTTGGTCAAGTCGGGATAATAGTTTGGGAAATAGTAAGTTACCTTTAGTCTTGCTTGTGGTTTCATTTGTGAATGTTCTTGTTTAGGGGTTTAAAGTATTGAGTCTCTTTGTGATTTGTGAGTTCTTCTTTATGTGTTTATATTTAATCGACGAGATATATAGATATATACATAAAATGTATATATATGTATACATGTCAATGATAAAATCATACACTCAAGTAAATACATACATGAGTATACATAGATATACGTATCTACGCATGCTCATGAACAAATTACTCATATGCATGGGAATATCGATCAGACAAGGTGACATATATATGCATTTTGTATATATATGTCAATCAATATGACTAAGAATATATGTGTTTAAATATCAAAGCGTAATATATATAGTATATGAGTATATACATATATATATTAACATACGTGTATGTATTGACGAGAAGGATACATTCATACTAGTATATGTATACAAATGCATGCATTAATATGTGAAAGATGAGAATATGTGAATGTGTATTCGTATATTGAATAAAGTATTTTATAAACTTGTAAGTTAAGATATATATATGATAATGATTTATATAGCACTGAATTAGTTATCAAGCACTTCGCATATTAAACATAGCATATGCTAAGTATTGCACACAACATTTAGATAAAGGGAGTAGCGCTTAAAGCAGTGCATAAACATAAGTTATGCTTAAAGCATTTAAAGTGCTAAGTGTTATGAAATATGGGCAGCATTGTGTAAAGTGCATAATATCCAATGCCAACCAATGTGTAAATAAACTACCAAAGACTAATTCAAATGCAAAGGTAAAAGTGATTTTTCACACATGGGAAACTTTGACCTAGTTGATAGCAAACAACGACCAAAATAATAGGGTGTGAAGGGTATAATGTGATGCCAACTTATGAATAGTATGAACTGATTAGAAGTCTATTTTGCAATATGAATTCTAGATTGTGAAGCAATTTGAAATATGTGAAATGGTCAAATGTGAAGCTGGAAAAAGTAAGTCAACTTGTAGAAGACAATAACCTTACATTTTTTATTATCATTCTTGTTGTCCATTTGAGTAAGCAACTAATTCACTATGGTTGTGTATGTGTTTACTGTACAACAATTCTAGCTACCACCTTTTCTTATTCTTGTTAGTTCAAACCTTTTGAATTGAGAAGTGTCATCTTTGATACCTTGTTTCTAGCTTGCAGTCGCTCACCTTTGTGCATAAATAGAGGTGCTTTCTACCTTAATAGGGACAAAAAATTGCATTCTTACTGTGATTTTTTGAGTTTTTATTTTTTATTTAATGAGTTGAGAGAGTTTTTGAGAGTTGTGAGAGGATTTTGAGAGTGATATTTTGGTGAAGAGGGAGAAGGATAATTGGGGAATTGCTTACTGAATTTGGGAAGGCTGTGTTAGGAATCTAGTTCGATCAATTGGAGCATTGCATAAATAGGCATGTCGATTTCTACTCTTTTATACTTTTTATGTATTTGAAAAGATTGTGTGACATTGTTTGTCTTGTTTGGGAAATTAGTTCAATTGCTTATTAGGGAAATATTATTTTATTCTTATGTGAAAGTGAAATTATGCTTGTTGTACTTAGTGTAAGGATCTATATTTCTTGAAGTGTTTGTACATATTCCATATTAAGGAATGGGTGGTTATAGTGGGATTAAATACTATATTATGGATATAGCTTATATATCTAATGTTTAACCTAGTTGATACTTAGAGTTATTTTGATTTACTTAGTAGAAGTGTCTTAGTTAACCTAGAGGTTATAGGTTATTCATGGGGTTAATGTTACTCCATGGCGTAAGGGGATAGCCTATGCATAGGTTATGAATGGTCAATACAAGTTGAGCTAGAAAGGTGGGTGAAGTATATGACATCCACTCTAAATTCGGGGTGATGAATATTTTGGCCAGAGTAGTGTAAGTTGCCACTATTTACACTGCTAGTTCACTATGATCTAGGTTTACATACTAGGTAGGGAATGTCATATGTGTAGGTTGTAGCCACTATGCGACAAATCTAGATATGTAGGACACAAGACCAAGCTCAAGAAAGGTCAATTTTTATTATGAGGTTACCAAACCAATCTATTCATCGAAGGGTAGGGCCATCTATTAGTTTGGTAGATGTGCAAGGGACTGCAATTAGTCCAAGGTTGGTGTAAAAGTGCTTGAGTGATGCTTCTCCTCATCAATAAGCAACCAAAATTTGATGGAAGGAACCTAGACCATTTTTACATCTATTTCCAATAATCTAAATGGAGCCTTGTATGTGTATTTTGTATCCATATCTATGGAAATATTGTAAAAGAGAAATGTTATCATGTAATCAATACATTGAAAGTTTTAGAACTTTTATATAATGTAATGGAAAAGTTTGGAAAGATGTTTATTTCAAACGTGCATGCTATCTTTTATAGTTTTGAAAAGAAAATTTTATTTCTCATAATGGTTAGATGCTTAAACTATTTACTTGAGGTTAAAACATAGGAAAGTTACTATGTAGAACAATGGGCATGTTACACGTGGTATCAAAGCTATCAGATTCAACTCTAAAACCTATGTGCTCACTATGTTTTACCTTCCAAAATTATAAGTCTAATGTTTGAAAAATTCTTGTGCTAGGATGGTGCATCTCAGGTTAACTGCAAGAAATTCAGTAATCAGAAATGAGCACTACCTATGGGCCAAGAAGGAAAAAGAAGCCCTTGTTTGTACCATTGAGGGAACCAACTATGACAATGCCATCTAGCTAAGTGATACCAAGACAATCAGTCCCACTCTATCACAGATTAGTCAAGAGAAGAGAAGGATGAGAGATGAAGCCAATTTCAACAACTTACCATCGGTTTCTCCAGTCAAGTCGGACTCATTACCACTTTCTAGGGACATGCCCTCATAATGTAGTGTCAATCCAATGTCGATATTTAGGAACCCTCATGTAGTACCTATGGCTGAAGTAATTGTTATAGCTTCTATTAGTGAATCTAAGGGACATGTACCCTGAAACTATGTATCGGAAGATAAATTTGAGGGTTACTATCTTTTTTGGGATAGAGATGGGCAAAAATTAGAGGGTTACATCCCACGTAGTTATGGATATGAGAGTGAATTTGATGGATACTCTCATCTTGACTATTTAAATAGTCATTCTCTATAAAAAGGAAGGATATTCAAATCCTTATGAATAAATGAAATATTTTTTTTATCAAAGCTTGTGTATGAGAACCTCAATGAAATTTTGTATGTGATTATTTTCTCTTTTGAAATGTTTTCTATGCACTTTGTAAAACCATGACAGGATCTAATTAAAGATGAACCTCCATGTATAAATATACTTAAGACAATGGTTAGGAAAAGAACTAATCCTAGAGGGAGTCAAGAAGTTGGACAAGGTTCAAATAATGTCGAAGCCAAGTCAGACCGACTTATGGAAATCATGGATGAAACTAATGCAAGGATAAGAAACCTTGAACAAGAAGTGAGGGGAAAAGAAAGAGAGGAAGAAGAGGTCCCGCACAACAAAGAAGATGAAGAAGTTCCCAACAATGAGGAAGAAGGGGAGGATTCCAGAAACCACACTAAATCTAGGGATCAAGAAAGTGATAGGATGCAATTATATTCTGAGGGAACCAAGAGAAAGTGTTTGGAAATTGAATTATCTAGAGATATGAGAAAGATTACTCCTAAATTCAAAGGAAGCACCAACAAAGAAGAAGTTGAGGGTTGGTTAATTCAAGTGGAGAAGCACTTTGAAATAAGGAACTATTAAGAGGTCACTAAAGTTGTGGGAAGCATTCCAATTAGCAGGAGAAGCCTCTAATTGGTGGATGAACAAGAAGATGGAACTTGGAATCAGTTCCATAAAGCTGACTTGGAATGATTTTGTTGATATTTTTTGAAAGAGGTGGTTACCCCAACTCTTTTTTGTTCAAAATCTCATTGATTTCTAGAATCTTAAGCAAGGAGATATGTCAATGAATGAATACTAGGAGAGGTTCACTCATCTCTTGGGGTATGTACCAATGTACCAAAAGGATCAGCGATTTTGAATCAATAAGTTCATTATGGGAGTAAATAACCAAATAGGTAGAGAGGTGGATGTACATGGTCCAACCACTATGGACCTAGTATATGAGAAGGAAATCAAGAAAGAGCAAAAACTCATAGCCATCTCGATCTACTAGGAGAATAAGAATCGAAAGAAGTTTGAAGGGCCTCAATTTAATCAAGCACCAAAGAAGTTTAATGAGGGACAAGAATTTCAAAGGCAAGGGGACAAGGGATCCTACAATAATTGGAATGAGCCAAGGAAGGATCATTGAGGAAACAACTACAACAATGGTAACTATAACAAATATGGAGGGAATGGTAATTCTGATAGGTTAGCAAAAAGGAGAGGACCAGTAAGAGGATGCTTTACATGTGGTGGGGATTATTTTGCTAATCAATGTCCCAACAAACCATCAAATTCACAACCACATGGTAATTCACTTCCTCCTCAACAAGCTTCATTTCAACAAAGGATCCATGCAACAGTGGACAATTGGCAAGCTGAATACTAGATCACCCTAGTGAAAACTCTAGGTACTTTGTTTGGTTTACCTATTTCCATACTTATTGATACTGGAGTCACAAAAAAAATTGTTTCACCTAGAGTAGCTAATCAAATTTCTAGGAAGGCTAGTTTTATGGAAAATAATTGGGATGTAGAATATGCAAACTAGGCAAGAGCAATGGTGAACCAATATTTATTTGAGGCAAGGGTTGAACTTCCAAGTTTCTCAACAGAAGTAAACTTGTATGTATCACCCTTAGGTTCTTTGATGTCATCATAGGAATGAATTGGCTATGGAAGCATAAAGCTAAAGTGGATTTCCATGCTAAAACTATAGAATGCTTAGATGATCTAGGTAACCAAGTGTTTTTTCAAGGAACTCCTAGAGAAGTGAAACTGCGATAGATATTGGTTGTGCAAATGCATAAGGCAAAAAAGAAAGGTTTTCAACTTTTTGTAGTTAAAATAGATAAACTAGAAGAATTCAAGGAAGTCACTCCTCAAGATGATGCCATGTATTGTGAACCACAAGATTCTCAAGAGGTTGAAGGAGAAGTGGTGGAATCTAGAGAAACAAATATGGAGAAGTATACAATCTTACGAAAATTTGTGGATGTCTTTCTAGAATAACTACCTAGACTGCCTCTTAAGAGAGTATTTGATTTCTCCATTGACCTACTACAAGGGTCAAAACCCATATCCAAAGTACCCTACAAGATTACTACAACAAAATTAATGGAGCTTAAGGAATAGTTGGAAGAGTTGTTGTCCAAGGGATTGATAAGACCCAATTTTCACCCTAGGGAGCGCCTGTGATCTTCATGAAGAAGAAGGATGGTACCTTGCACTTATGTATATATTATCAGATGCTTAACAAAGCTACGATAAAGAATAATTACTCATTGCCACATATTGATGATCTTTTCGATCAGATGTGAGAAGTGGCAGTGTTTTCAAAGATTGATCTACGATCTAGTTATCACCAAGGATCAAAGATGAAGACAGTTTCAAAATTGCTTTCAAGACTAGATATAGACGTTACAAGTTCACAGTCCTACCCTTTGGACTTACAAATGCACCTGCAACATTCATGAACTTGATGAAGTATTTAGAGATTGCCTAGATAGGTTTGTATTAGTATTACTTGATGATATCTTAATCTATTCCAAGATTGAAGAGGAGCATTGTAAACATTTAAGATAGTTCTCCAATGGTTAAGAGAGCACAAGTTATATGGAACACTCTCTAAGTGTAAATTTTTTTAGAAGGAAGTACAATACCTAGGTCACATGATTTCGACAAAAGAGATTATAGTTTATCCAGCTAAGATAAAGTCGGTGCTTGAGTGGGCAGTGCCCAAAAGTGTACCGGAGGTTAGAAGTTTTATGGGTTTGGCTGGTTACTATAGGAAGTTTGTTGAAAACTTTTCTAGGATAGGTTTTTCCTATTACTTCACTACAAAGGAAGGGTAATAAGTTTGAGTGGTAGGAAAAGTGTCAAGCAAAATTTGACCTACTCAAGAGGTTGACTATTGCACCAATACTGAAGGTTCTTGATCCATAAGGCAACTTTATTGTCATAACAAATGCATCGGGTGAAGGATTAGGAGGAGTTTTGATGCAAGAAGAGAAAGTTATAGCTTTTGAATCTAGGAAGATGAAGCCCTATGAAAAAAATTACGCATCACATGATTTGGAGTTAGTGGAGGTTGTTCATACATTGCAGATGTGGAGACACTATCTGATGGGAAAACTTTTTGAACTAAAGACCGATCATCATGGTCTGAAGTATTTATTTACTCAACCTAATTTGAATGAATGACAAAGGAGGTGGTTGGAGTTGATATCAGACTATGACTTCAACATCAACTGCATCAAAGGAAAAGAGAATCGAGTTGCAGATTCCCTAAGTCATAGGAGGCATATTGCCTCAATGGTAATAATTCAAACCAACTTTAAGGGAAAGGTGTTGCACAAATCCATGGGTGACGAATTTTACGAGCAAGTTAAGCAAGCACTCATGGATAATACACAAGATGCAAGGTATGAAGTTTTTCAATTTGAACCAATTGGATTACTAAGGTTTAAAGGGAGAGTTTATGTACCTAATTCAAAGGAGTTAAGGAACCTAGTGTGGAAAGAAGTTCACAATGCACTATACTCTGGACATCCTGGTGTGATGAAGATGTTGGCGGATGTGAAGCCATTATATTTTTGGAAGTGTATGAAGGGGGATGTTGCAAGATTTGTTGCAAGATACTTAGAATGCCAAAGAGTAAAATCAAAACACCATCACCCTGCAAGTCTTTTATATCCACATGATATACTAGAAAGTAAGTTGCAAGTCATTAGCATGGACTTTGTGCAAGGTCTACCTATGTCAAGGAATAAGCATAATGCCATTCTAGTGGTGGTTGATAAGTTAACTAAGGTGGCACATTTTATTTTAGGGAATTTACCTGATGGAGCTCCTATTATAGCTCAAAAATTTATTCAAGAGGTGTTCAGATTGCATGGGATTCCTGAGAAGATCATTTTGGATAGGGACGCTTGTGTGACATCTAGGTTTTGGCAAACCTTGTTCTCCTCACTTGGAACTAAGTTGAACATAAGTTCATCCTATCATCAGAAGATGGGTAGACAAATTGAAAGAGTTAACCAAGTGCTTGAATATCTACTAAGGATGTATTTCATAGATCAACAATATAAGTGGGAAGATTATTGACCATCGGTTGAGTTTGCATACAACAATTCTTATCATTCAACAATAAAGATGGCTCCATTCGAAGCATCCTATGGAAAAAAATGTCGAACTCCTATAAGTTGGGATAAGCTAGAAGATAGGATAAGTCTTGGGCCAGAGATGTTATTAGAGATGGAGGAGCAAGTAGGAATTATTAAGTAGAAGCTAGCTGAAGCCAATGATAGGCAGAAAAGCTATGCAAATTCTTAGTGGGTACCCAAAAATTTTGCAGTAGGGGAAAAGGTGTTGTTAAGGGTTAAACCTCATAAGAGTTCCATCAAGTTTGGAAAGTCATCCAAACTAGCTCCGCTCTACGTAGGTTCTTTTAAGGTTCTTGAGGAAATATACCCAGTTGCTTATCGAATTGCATTTCCACCAGCTATTGCCAAGATGCATAATGTCTTTCACATCTCAAACCTTAAAAAGTATATACTAGGTGATACCCATGTTATTGATTTGAATGCTTTACATGTATAGGACCCCAAAATGGTAACAATCGAGCCTCTCAAGGTGCTCAAAACATGTAAACTTCACTTACGCAACAAAGAGGTTCTGCAATGTAAAGTCTAATGGGACCAGTATGTAGAAGATTCTGCCACTTGGGAAGACAATGCTAAAATAAAGCAAAAGTTTCCTCATGTCTTACATGCTTTTGAAAGTTCTTGAAAAAAAAATTTGATATGTTTATGCTTATATTTTATGTCTATGTCTGCTACTTAAAATCATCAGGGACGATGATTCACAAGATGGGGAATATGTTACACCCTGTGGTGTTACTACTTATTTACTTTTACCTAGTTGGGTGAAAATGCTTTAGATGAGTGTATTTATGCTTTATGTGTTTTGGAAATATGAAGAATAAATGTTGATTTAATTTGATGTTATGAAATGTTTTGATTATGAAAATATATGATCCAAGTGAATGTATTCTTTTCGGCTAACTACTATTGCAAAGTGTAAAGGTGGGTGCAGGAATAGAATCAAGCCTCTTGAAGAGAGGGGAAGTATCACTCAGGGAGAAGAACTTGGTCTGGTAACCTTTTATAAAGACCTAAACTGAGCTTTCACACACACACACACACTTCTAGTTTGGTCAAGTTGAGATAATAGTTTGGGAAATAGTAAGTTACCTTTAGTCTTGCTTATGGTTTTATTTGTGAATGTTCTTGTTTAGGGGTTTAAAGTATTGAGTCTCTTTGTGATTTGTGATTTCTTTATGTGTTTATATTTAATCAATGTGATATATACATAAAATTTATATATGTGTATATATGTATGTGTCAACAATAAACTCATATACATTAGTAAATACATGCATGAGTATACATAGTTAGGTGTATCTATGCATGCTCATAAACGAATTACCCATATGCATGAGAATATCGATCAGACAAGGTGACATGTATATATATATATACATTCTGTGTATATATATATACATTTTGTGTATATATATACATTCTGTGTATATATGTCAATCAATATGACCATGAATATGTGTTTAAATACCAAGGTATGATATATATAGTATATGAGTATATACATACACACACACACACATATATATATATATATATTAACATATGTGCATGGGGATGACCCTGCAATGCAACAGTAAGTTGCAAGCAATAGCTTCACTGTTGTCATGTGTTTGAATCCCACTAGTGGACGGTGGGACAAACTATCACTAGTCGGAGGAAAAAGGATGGAGAACGTTGGTCGATGCATGGAGGATGGAGGAAGACATGTGTAGGGGTGGCAGTGATTGGTGCACGAGGAGGTGTGGATGAACGATGGATAGACATGGGGAGCGCTACTATAGGGTCCACGTAGGGAGTTCGGTGGTAGCAGTGGAGGGCGAAGTTGGATGGAGGTAGGGGTGAAGAGTTGGAGGAGAATAGAAAAAGAGGAGGGAATGATGGAGGAATAAGGAGAGGAGGAGACAAGATGGAGGAGAAGGTAGAGAGGAGAAAGGAGGAGAGGAGATGGAGGAGAGGAGGAGAAGGGAGGAGTGGAGGCAAAAGGAGATAGAGGAGAGGAGTGGAGACATAGGAGCTAAAGGAAAGGAGGATGAGAGGAGGTAGATAAGAGATGCAGATGAGTAGATAGAGGAGAGAATGAGAGAAGAGTCGGGATGAGGTCCCCACTTGTGGCCTCATTGGTTCATAGCTCCAGTCAAAAGCGCTCAACTCCAGTTGAGAATTATGAATAATAATAAAAAAACATACGTGCATGTATTGATGAAAAGGATATGCCCATACTAGTATATTAATACACACACACACACATATACATATGTATATATATGTATACAAACACATGTATATATATGTATACAAACACATGCATTAATATGTGAAATATGAGAATATGTATATATCTAATAAAAGTATTTATGAACTTGTAGTTTATATATATATATAATATATATATATATTAATATTATGTTATATATAATAAATATATATATAGCTGAATTAATTATGCTTTCAGCATAGTTAACATAACAGTTAGTGTTTGCTTTATTTGTCTTCATTGATCATTACGCTATTACCAGCCACAATCTGGTTTGTTTAAAATAGATTTAATTATACTATTCACAATATTATACTTTTTTCATGTCTCAATATTTTGTCGTTGTTTTTCTTATTAACCATGTCGTGCTTCCATAACACTTTTTTGTATTTTCGATCTCTATCTTTTGGTAGTTTATTTGAAGATACAGCTGGCGCCATAATAATCATTCTCAGCCTGCTTAGTGTTTACGCGTTAGTGCCAAAGAGTTCCTTTATTCATAAGCGAAGTTAATATGTTTAATATGCTACTATAATTAATTCAATGCTATAGAAATCAATTATTATATATATACAGTATATATTATTAAATTTATTAAGTATACATGTATATATGTGTATATATATATATATATCTCATAACATATATACGTTATGATATATATATATATATATATATCTCATAACATATATATGTTATGATATATATATATACATATATATCTCATAACATATATATGTTATGATATATATATAACGTATTATGTATACGTGTATATATGTATATATATATATATATATGTGATAATGATTTCTATAGCGTTGAATTAATTATAAAGCGCTTAGCATATTAAACATAGCATATGCTAAGTATTGCGCACAACATATAGATAAAGGGAATAACTCTTAAGACAACACATAAACATAAGTTATGCTTAAAGCATTTAAAGTGCTTTATGAAATATGGCCAATGTTGTGTAAAGTGCATAATATCCAATGCCAACCAACATGTAAATAAACTACCAAAGACTAAGTAAAATGCAAAGGAAAAAGTGATTGTTCACACATAGGAAGCTTTGACCTAGTTAATAGAAAACAATGATCAAAATAATAGGGCACGAAGGGTATAATGTGGCACAAATTTATGAATAGTATGAACTAATTAGAAGTCTATTTTGCAAAAAAAATATAGATTGTGAAGCAATTTGAAATATGTGAAATGGTCAAATGTGAAGTTGGAAAAAGTAAGTAGACTTGTAGAAGACAATAAACTTGCATTTCTAATTATCATTCTTGCTATCTATTTGAGTAAGCGACTCATTCACTATGGCTGGCTATGTATGTGTTTACTGTACAATGATTCTAGCTGCCACCTTTTCTTATTATCCGAGTCAAACCTTTTGAATTGAGAAGTGTCATCTTTGATATCCCGTTTCTAGCCTATAGTTTCTCATCTTTGTGTATAAATAGAGGTTCTTTCTACCTCATCAAGGATGAAAATTTGCATTTTTGCTGTGATTTTTTGAGTTGTTATTTTTTATTTTCTATATATATATATATATGTTATGAGATATATATATATACATATATACATGTATACATAATATGTTATGTATATATATATATGTTATATATATATATATATATATGATAATGATTTCTATAGCGTTGAATTAATTATAAAGTGCTTAGCATATTAAACATAGCATATGCTAAGTGTTGCACACAACATATAGATAAAGGGAATAATGCTTAAAACAACGCATAAATATAAGTTATGCTTAAAGCATTTAAAGTGCTTTATGAAATATGGCCAGCACTGTGTAAAGCACATAATATCTAACGCCAACCAACATGTAAATAAACTACCAAAGACTAAGTCAACTGCAAAGAAAAAAGTGATTGTTCATGCATAGAAAGCTTTGACCTAGTTAATAGAAAACAATGACCAAAATAATAGGGCACAAAGGGTATAATGTGGTGCCAATTTGTGAATAATATGAATTGATTAGAAGTCTATTTTGCAAACAAATTCCAGCTTGTGAAGCAATTTAAAATATGTGAAATGGTCAAATGTGAAGTTAGAAAAAGTAAGTAGACTTGTAGACATGTATATATGCTAAGCGCTTTATAATTAATTCAATGCTATAGAAATCATTATCATATATATATGATAATGATTTATATAGCGTTGAATTAATTATAAAGTGCTTAGCATATTAAATATAGCAAATGCTAAGTATTGTGCACAACATATAGATAAAGAGAATAACGCTTAAAATAGCGCATAAACATAAGTTATGCTTAAAGCATTTAAAGTGCTTTATGAAATATGGCCAATGCTATGTAAAGCGCATAATAACCAACATGTAAATAAACTACCAAAGACTAAGTCAAGTGCAAAGGAAAAAGTGATTGTTCACACATAGGAAGCTTTGACCTAGTTAATAGAAAATAATGACCAAAATAATAGGGCATGAAGTGTATAATGTGGCGCCAATTTGTGAATAGTATGAACCGATTAGAAGTCTATTTTGCAAACAAATTCCAGATTGTGAAGCAATTTGAAATATGTGAAATGGTAAAATGTGAAGTTGGCAAAAGTAAGTAGACTTGTAGAAGACAATAAACTTGCATTTCTGATTATCATTCTTGTTGTCCATTTGAGTAAGCGACTCATTCACTATGGTTGGCTGTGTATGTGTTTACTGTACAATGATTCTAGTTGCCACCTTTGTGTATAAATAGAGGTGCTTTCTACCTCAACAGGGACGGAAATCTGCATTCTCACTGTGATTTTTTAGAGTTGTTATTTTTTGATTTTATGAGTTAAGAGAGTTTTTGAGTGTTGTGAGGATTTTGAGAGTGATATTTTGGTGAAGAGGGAGAAGGATAATTAGGGAATTGCTTAATGAATTGGGGAAGGTTGTGTTAGGAATCCAGTTTGATCAATTGGAGCATTGCATAAACAAACATGTTGATTTCTAATCTTTTATATATTTTATGTATATGAAAAGATTGTGTGACATTGTTTGTCTTGTTTGGGAAATTAGTTCAATTTCTTATTAGGGAAAGGTTATTTTATTCTTATGTGAAAGTGAAATAATGATTGTTGTACTTAGTGTAAGGATCTATATTTCTTGAAGTGTTTGTACATATTCCATATTAAGGAATGTGTGGTTATAGTGGGATTAAATACTATATTATGGATATAGCTTATATAGCTAATGTTTAACCTAGTTGAGACTTAAGAGTTATTTTGATTTACTTAGTAGAAGAGTCTTAGTTAACATAGAGGTTATAGGTTATTCTTGGGGTTAAGGTTACTCCATGGTGTAAGGGGATAGTCCATCCATAGGTTATGAATGGTCAATACAAATTAGGCTAGGAAGGTGGGTGAAGTATATGACATCCACTTTAAATTCGGGGTGATGAATACTTTAGCCAAAGTAGTGTAAGTTGCCACTATTTACACTGTCATTTCACTATGATCTAGGTTTACATACTAGGTAGGGAATGTCATATGTGTAGGTTGTAGCCACTGTGTGATAGATCTAGACATGTAGGACACAACACCAAGCTCATGAAAGGTCAATTTTTATTATGAGGTTACCAAATCAATCTCTTTGTTAAAGGGTAGGGCTATCTATCAGTTTTGGTAGATGAGCGAGGACCGCAGTTAGTCCAAGGTTGGTGGAAAAACACTTGAGTGATGCTTCTCCTCATCAGTAGGCGACCAAGATTTGATGGAGGGCACCTGGACCATTCATACATCTATTTCCAGTAAGCTCAATGGAGCCTTATATGTGTATTTTGTATCCATATCTATGGAAAGATTGTAAAAGATAAATGTTATCATGTTATTATGTACTATGTAATCAATACATTGGAAGTTTGATATAATGCAATGGAAAAAGTTTGGACAGATGTTTATTTCAAATGTGCATGCTATCTTTATAGTTTTGAAAAGAAATTTTATTACTTATAATGGTTAGATGCTTAAATTATTTACTTGAGGTTGAAACGTAGGAAAGTTACTATGTAGAACAATTGGCATGTTGCAAATAGTATTAATATAGAAGAATATGTTTTTCCCACTCACAACATAGACTAGTGAAGAGAATTCACACAACCAATCAATAAGTCCAAGCCACCATTTGAAGACATGATAGCCCATACAAATAAAACTGTGGTACATGAAATGAATGAATTCCATTTGAAGGATAAATACATTTTTGCATTAAGAGATGATAGTATTGCTACATAAAAAGGAAATTCTATGAATCAACATAAGAAATCAAAATGGGTAAATGATAAGACCAAGAGTAGCAATGCTATATAAAAAATTGATAAAGAGAAAGAGAACTTTATATGGTACCAAAGTGGGTAGTGAAGAAGAAGGAAGTGTAACCAACTTATGAAATCAAAGTTCAAAAGGGATCAAATTTGATTGCTAAAACATTTAGTTTTTCCCAAGTCGTTGAAGGAATTATATGTAGGAGTTGGGGTAATAGAGGAATCGAATATCCATTCTTGTAATCAATTCATTCCTTGTGTCTCTAATGTAAATGATTTGGTTCTCCCATAGAAGAAAATTTACCTATTTTGTGAGGAGATCAACATACAAAGCGAAGAGGAGTTCTTGCATAATGAGGTGAATAACTACAAAATCTTTCAAAGAGATCCATTTATTAATGTTGGTCCAAATTTTCTTTTGAAAGATCACAATGAAGAAGAGACTATTGCTGATTTCTTGATTTTTTTTGCTCCAGTTGAGAATAAAAAAGATGAATTAATTACTTGGAGGAGGGATAACTAATTCACATATGCAAATCAAGTCCAAAAGTTTCAAGATGCACCAACCTTGGTAAGTTAAGTTTTTTTTTTTATATATTTTTTATGTTTTCCATTTTGCCATATCATATGATACTACTATAACACTTGAGAAGGATAAAGGTGGGTATGAGAAACCTATTGCATTAATCAATAGGTCTTCACATGATGATAAATGGAGGTGTGCACTATGGGAGGATAAGATGATATCCATAAAAGAAGGTGGTGTATGTTTGTATACAATAGAGTTAAATAAGGTATATTTCAAATTTGTATCCACCTTGTTCTACCTTAAGAATGACCTAAGGTACGAGAATGATATTTTTTTCCTAGAAAACATGGATTGTCCTCTTATAATAAGAAATATTAAGGAACTCTTGATTTTTAGGTCCAAATGTATGTGTTGATGTTAGGGAAATATTAGAATGGGTGCTACTCAAAATATTATAATTGAGAAGAATATGGTTGGTGGCATGGCTATATGCAATTAATAAAAGAAATAAGGATTGTGCATATTACCTCAAAAGTTTCAATTGGTGTTTATGAAGCTACTTTTTTATGAAATGATGGTTTAGCATTAATTCTTGTAAGTAATGGTTTTTCTATATATAAATATATATTTTCTATTGTATGTGTGTTGTGTACTCATGATGATTAGTATATCACAATGAAGTTTTTTTATATTGATGTTTGTGTCATATTAAGACTTGATGGTTAAGGTGAAGTGTATTCTCCAACCATTTTTTGTTCTTATTTTTTGTTTACTCACCTGGATAAGTCATGTGATTTCACTATGTCAGCCAATTGCATGATCCCAATTGGAGATAGTGTTAGAACCTAGCCATTTATGCTCAAAATTGTTGTAAGTTTGGTTTTGTTTAGTCTTATATTTTGTTGGATTTGTCTTGGCTCACCTTAACTATTTGTGCTTCAATATCCTCAAAAATTCAAAAAAAAATGTTTTGAGCCTATAGGGTCCATTTCCTCAAGTCTTATATGTTATTATAGTTTCAATCTATTAGGATTTCTCATATTGGCAATACCCTCCCTACCAATCTTGAATACCCACTCATGTCTTTGTTTTTTTTTTTAAATGTTTGTTTTGCTAACATTTTGGGTTGTCAGGCTTCATCCCCTCAACTTATCCTTCCACATAATCTTGAAAACATACTCCAAACCCTTAAAATTTGTCAATTTGTTGGACTTGTCATAGTTTTCATGCTAGTCATCCAAATTTTGAATTTTTTGTGCCTTATATTTTTTTTCAACAAAGTATCATACTTGATCCCCCATTTGTATTATTCCTATCACAAGCTTGACCATAGATTTTTCGCATGAGTTCCCCTTGAAATTTTGAAGTTCAACAATTCTACCTCTTTTTTTTAGTTTCCTTTTTAAATCAATAGAACATCGTAGAAGTCCATGTAGTCATTGAAAAGGGACCTCACATGATCTAGGAAAAGTATTAAAAATTAATGGTGCCATATTTTGACTACTTGAGAGGAATAGAGCACATTTTTTTCATGTTTTGAGTGGTTTTATTGGAAAGATGTTGTAAGTTATTAGGGTTTCATTTATCGATTTATTTGAACACCTAATAAAAAATACATAAAGTAATTATTCAAGCTTAGAAAGGCACACATTCGATGAGTGGAAATGTCATGGCCATGTCAAAGTTATTTTGGAAATCATTTTCTTGTAGGGGCCGATCTTTCACTTTTTTGGGATGTTTTTTTTGGATTTTTATAAATTTCTTATCATTCTTCACATGTATTTGAGCATTATTAATGAATATATGCATAGAGGATATAGTTATAGATTACTAAGTATAGGAGCATCATTGGGATAAAAGGTAAGTTGAGGGTTTGAGCTTTGCAAGACAAAGCCAAATCAAACTCATTTAAATATTATTGTTTTCTTTGTCATTGGGGTTTTATTTAGATTTGACTATGAGTTATAGGATTAGGCATTGGTTTGGTAGTTGAAATCTCACCATCCACCCATTTAAAACAAACAAAGAATCTACACTGCAGAGTTGTATCATAGTAGACTAGGTGTTCTCCCATTACTCATAGATTTAGTGTTATTAAAAGTGTTGAACCTTTATAGAAACTACTGACATTGTATCCATAAATTATTTGTGTCTGATTTTTTTATTAGGAAAATGATTATTGTGAAAAACTCAATGCATGTAGACATAACCATTTTATATCTAGAGTCACATCATTTTTCTCAGCTACATAAATTAGAGATCTCTTATCTTGTTAGTTGTGTTCCTATCTTCAAGATCTTTGGGAAATACCCTCTTGATATTGGCAGGGCTCAAAGAAGAAGAGGAGGCCTTGTTTTCCCCCTATATAATTTTCCTTTTTCTCTCCCTTATTCTGAATAGGGGTTGTCTCCTCATTGTCCATATTTTCCTTAGATCTAGATATTGTTGTGAAATACCCTAGGATTAAGGTGGTTGTAGAAAAATAGAAAATAAAATCTTCATTGAATAGCTTATGAGTCATGGGGGGTTTGGTTCCTTGAGCTATCACATCTTTTATGGGTCAAAAAATAGGAGTTGATTTTTTTTTATTGGGATACAATTTATCCTTAGTGAGCCTAGCCAAGGTAAGAGAAAATTATAGTTGAATATTTTAAATATGATAACCTCTACCCTAAAATACTCGTTTAGACTACTTATGAAAAAACTTTTGAAAATTATTCAAGGCCACGAGTCTAGTTAGTTAGTTTCTCAAACTTTGTTTGACAATATTGTATTGAATGGGTTTGGAATAATTTTGTGAGGGAACTAATAAATTATTTATATGTACTAGAGTGAAAGTAACTTTGAGAGATTCCTTGAAAAATTCTATCCATGTGACAAATTAGTGATTTCTATCCAACTATTGAAACCATAAATGACTTATTTTTCCAAGTGAGAATAAGTAATTGAGATCTTTTGATCCTAGAAAATTTTACGTACTACGTAATATTATTTTTCCCTATTAAGGTCAATTGTAGGATTTGTACCATCAAAAAATTAGGAAATTCTAATTTAGGCAAGTGTGGAAGTTGAACCTAATTTTGGTATTTGGATCCCTTTGCAATAGTTTGAATTATACATGGATTTTAAATCTTTGAACTACTTGAATACCACTTTAAAATATTTTTTCTATAACCAGTTACGTTTGAACAAGTTAGTTATTGGAAAATTGTACAATAAGATTGGTGGATTTTGAGAGTGACAACCTACTATATAATGGGGGCAATTTGAAGGTAGGTAAAAAATTGACGAAAGTTATATGGGAAGATGGTTAGGAGGTAGAGATAATCACAACTATATACACATTTTAATGAGGTAAATAAGATCTCAAGATAGAAAAAGGGCTATTCAAAGTTATATATCAAATTGACTAATTGAAAAATGTAAGCACAACTAGGTAATGGTTTGGATGGGGTGAAAATGTGCTAAACCTCTTTTCTTACTAATTCTTATATATTGTTTGGGTTTGATTTTCTATCAACATTGAAAGATTATATTGAATTGAGATAAATTCACTTCATTTTTTTTGGATTTGACAATAGGACTACATGTGAACCGATGAATAAGATAGGGATATAAGTACATAACAAGAATTTAGAACCTAGAGCTGATATTCTTTGCATAGAGAAAATTGATATTTTCTTGATAGATGCCAAATCCAACAATGAAAACATGGATTAATAGCATCTCTAGTATGAATGACACACAATTATGGTTAATAGGTGTGTCTAGTTTGTGAGCTCACTAATACACTTATCTTGTTTCTAAATAGTGTTAACTCAATGTTTTAGAGTGAAATTCATAGAGGATTAGGATAATACCCACAGCCCACTATTTTGTATTCAAGGGATGATGTAAGTAGATTCTTGGGGATAAATACTTATTAGTGCATCATATAACTTATATGATTAAAGGTTACTAAGGAAAGGTTGCAAGAAAATCCTATGGGTCTTTTAATATTCCTAAAAGTATGTGAAGTTTACAACCATATGTAGAGGTTGTTTAAGGCTTGGGTATTAGAGTCAAAATAATCCTCACTTCACTGTAATTCTTATGGGGAATCCAACTTAGGAATGAATGAGAAGTATTTTGAGGATATTTAAAAACTACTAACATAGGGATTCTAATATAAAAATAAACTACTTAAAAGGGATTTTTTTTTAACAAAATTTAGGTAAGATATTTAGTGATACTATAAATATAACCATTTTTTATCACAAAAATTTATTTAGAGAAAGGTGAGAGAATATGGTGGGTATTTGTAGAAATACCTAAACTAATAATGGTACTTGTAGAAATGGTCTTGGAAAGAGATTTGCTACCTGTAATCCTTTATGGGTAGTTGACACGTGGCTATATAAATTCTTAAATAAGTTATATAATCATTAATATAGTCTTATATAGGTAGTTAAATTTTCCTATATGGAATCCAAGTAATTTGAGCATGGTATATATAGGAGGTAGATATTAGTTATTAGCATCATATTGAGTATTTCTATATTTGAAGACTATTGGAAGTACCCATTTGGAGTAGATTAGGAGGCTTCCCCCTTGAAGTGTCATATTATTATCAAGTATTTATTGCATATTTTCTATTATATTATTCTATTGTTTAAGTTTTTTTAATTGCAAGTGGTATTAGATCTTTATTTTGGCACCATGAAGGCAAGACACAAGGATTTTTTTTAAAATTTGGAGGTCATTTTGGGAAGAACACATATTTCTCATTTTAATGAAGTTTTAATTGATTTTAAAAGGGGTTTTCAAGGATATATTCAAGATAATAAAGTTTATAATTGATGGTCTTTTGAGCAACTTTCAATGAGTTATTGCAAAATTATGGTTTCCATAAAATTTATTCCCAAGGCTACACATTAGCTAAATTATTATATTTTTTCTTTGGGAATTAAGACCTAGACCCTAATTATTTGCAATAGTTTTTCATATTAATTGGATTTATTTTGTGTAATTTATTATATAATTTTTTTTTTGCATCATGGAAGGAGCTTGAAAAAGAGGTAAGGGAAGGAATTCCATCATTCTTGGAAAGAATCCTTACCAAGAGGATCCAATAGTAGAGGAGAGAGATACCATAACCTTGGGTTATTTAAGGTTAGATATCAATAGGATGAAGGAATAAATCTTGTCAAAGATGGATCAGAACATAGGAGATCTTGAGGTGAGGATTGGGTATAGTTTCTTAGCCAAGTTTAAAATATATATTTTTTTGGTCAGTAACAGAGATGATTTTATTAATGAGAAAGAAAATATTACATAGTTGAACACATTACAATACCAAAGTAAGTCCTCCCCATGTCCAAAAAATACCTATAAAGCACCACTATTCTTACCATCAGATAATACTATATATAAAAACTTAAAGATCACTTAAACTTCCTACACCTGCCAAACATACAAACTACTTTCCACCCCTAAACTTTCCAACACCAGAATACTATCCACAACCCCTAAGGACCTGTTAACATATCAAAGGAATGGAGCCTTGTTTGGTTGTCCTTTAGTCTGCAATCAGAGGACCATTTCAAATTCTTTCTTTGATTCCTTCTTTGCTTTCTTACCCTGAACTATTTTCCAACCGTCCTCCAGCCTAGCAGCTTCCTCTTGCCAATCCAAAGAGTTGTCATGAGAACACATTCTATCTCCATTCCCTTTGCTACTTACCAACTTACCTTGACCATCTTCCAACCAATACCCCACCCCACCTCTTTCACTTGAGGCCTAACTAGCCCACCTTTCTCCCTACACTCAAGAGTTGCAGTTCCGTTTTTGAGATTTACCTCCTTATTACTTCCATTAAAAACAATAGTATTAGTGTTACCACTCTTGGACCCTTCCTGAGTTAGGAAAACATTAGTAAATTGCTGGTCCTCCCTTTCTATCTGTTTCAACTGCATCTTCTCCTCTTGAGTGTGAACCCCATTGTTCAGACCCTCTTCATCGTTGCTTTTCAACTGGAAATTCTCTTGTTTCTCCTCCTGCTTCTCCACTGTGTAATGTTGTGGATTCACATTTTTCCACCATGAGGTCAATTTTTTCCTATTTTTAGCGCATTCCGCCACCATATGCCCAGTTTGGTAGCATGTTTTGCATTTAAAAGGTACCCCTTCATAGTCCAGGGGCTACACCCAACAACCCTTCAAATTTTTCAATTGAATCTCTTCTAGGGGAACCTTAGATACATCCATTTCTACTAAGATTCAGGCATAAGTTGAATGTAGAAGATTAGAAGACCCATCGTCCACCATTAAAAAGCTTCCTAGAGTTTTCCCCACAGCCTCTAGGCATGACTCAAACCAAAACTGGAGAGGGAGATTAGGAAGCTTCACCCAAATAGGAGCCCTTTCAAAAACTTCACTGGATGGGTTAAAAGTTGGATGTCATGGTTTGAGCATCAAAGTGTGTTTTTCATCCCATTCCCAATGAAAATCACACAAGACCTTATTTCTATCTTGTTCTTTTTCAAAAACAACAATAAAAAATCCCTTTTCCATGGGATAAATTTGCACATACCCTTCCAAAATAGGCTTCCAATGTGTAGAAATCCACTGGTGAAGGTCGGGTAGGCTTGGCCAAAAACCCTTCAATTTACCAATCAGGCCCAAACCAGAAAACACTCTTTCATTAAAAATCACCTCTTCTTCTAGCTCTTCATTCAATTCCACTGTGATTGATTTATATGTGGGATGGCATTCTGAGTTTTCTAATCCCACTCCTGTCAGCTTCTCTGTAGAGTGTTGCACTACTAGACCATGCCCTGTTTCACAATCCACACTCTCAAACAATTTTTTTCCCTTCCTAGCTCCTTTTCCCTGGAAAATGACAATGCCCGAATGTTCTCCTTTATGAACTCTCTACGTAGCCTAGCCTCCATCGATTGGAACAGGGTTGTCCTCATTTTGGCCTAAGGACTTCCTATCTTGAAGCATTTGATTGTCCCTTCCAACCTTTTTGCCACTGCAGTCTCCGCCTGGTTGAAAAATTCTATTCTTTCTCTATTGAGCCAAGCCCAAGGGGGCGGAGGATATCAAAACCCTAGCAACGCCTCTCTCCTGCTTCCAACCGTTGACGTCCATTGCTGCCCTATTTTTGTTTAGTTTTTAGCCAAGTTTAAAATATTATGAACACATATATCTTCACAAAAATTTGGAAGAAGAAGAATAAGAGGGAGACAAATAAGAAGGGGAAGGGGAAGGAGAAGGAGAAGGAGAAGAATCAAAATAATAATAGTCAAAGGTTCCTACAACAATAAATTTATACGCAATTATAAAGGTGTAATCAATAGTTATCGGGGATTTATATTGTGATTTCATCTAACTATAGATCATGATCATGCCATTCAAATAGTAACATGGCACTACCCACCATCCACCACCTCTTCCTCGAGGATGCACCCAAAGGCTAGATAACTGGAAGAACACATTAAAAACTAGTAAGATGTACCATTTAGTGTTAATGATAACAAGGAAAATACATATAATACAATTAAGAGGCAAGTGGATCATCACAAATTTTTGACACAATTAGTGCTACCTAAGCTAGATACAAAGGGAAGATAATTCTTGGAGCTTGAGTTAATTTTTGAGAAACATATTCAAATAATTATAGGATTTGGACAATCATAGAATAGTTAATTAAATGGAAGTAATTTGCTATCAAAGTTTCCACATGGTAAGATGGAGATTTTATGAGAAGCATCTATAGTTGATCAACATTATGGGAAATTCTTCTGTAAAGGGGGGCATGCTACACCCTTAATCTATATGTACAAAGGGTTATGAGTAGTTAGCTTATGGATACCTTAACTTTTAATTAGTTTATATAACCATTAATATAGTGTTATATAGGTACTTAAAGTCAGCCTAGATTGCATCCTAGGAATAAATATGGTATATATATGAGGTTGAGGTTAGTTATTGTCATCATATTGAGTATTTTGTTCTTATTAAAGACTATTGGAGGTATACCCCTTGTAGAAAATTAGAAGATTTCCCCCTTGAAGTGGAATAGTATTATCAAGTATTTACATATTTTATCTTTATTCTTCTATTATGCAAGTTGTTTTATTACAATATCAAGTACCAATTATAATGAACTTGCAAGCAAATAAAATAATACAAAAAATTACGAAGAAATAAGAGAAACATAATTATTTTATTATCTTTGTAGTACGACTTCAAGGGGGAAACTTCCCAATATAGAATACACTCCAATTATGAATATTAAAATATACCTTCCATTTGGGAAGTCATTACAATATAGTTAGTCTTGCTAAAGATAAATACTATCATCTCATGCATGTGGGACAAATGATTTATTTTAATTAGTGGGATGACTTACAAATTATATGCATCCACACCCTTGCTTAATATTGCATATGGGTGATTGATAAATATTATGCACCCAACTAATAATAACTACTATTTATTAGAATGGGATTCATAATATTACTTCAACATCAACATAGCAATATTAATATTTAACTATAATGGA
>VDFB02058242.1:315802946-315931288 GCA_007258455.2 Sequoia sempervirens | reverse complement strand
ATACCATCCATTGGTATCCCATGGGAGTTACTCATTGGATCATTTTTAGCCCACCTCGATCGATTCACTTCCCCCAAGAATGGACCTAATTTACTAAAACTATGTGAAGCACAAGACCAAAGGAAAATGACAGCCAAAATTTACTCCTCTAGTAGTGCAACAACAAGCTTCCTCCTCTTCTCAAAAAGGAAAGGAGAGGCCTTCCTACCCTTGGGGTGCCTCTTCCACTCCTCTTTCTAATGAAGAGTTCTAGATCATGTCTACCCCTTGATTTCACACGAGAAGCCTGATGATGCATGCTTGGCACAAAGCTAAGATTAGGATGTCAAACTTCCTTACGATGCCTTCTAGACCTTGGCCCTACTTGTACAGTAGGAGAAAGTACCATGTGGGGAATCCTCTATGTCTCAAAGTATGTGGCCTCCCACCACTCTTGCTCCTAAAATAGTGAATGGGAAGAGGCCCACTGCTGAGATGATAGAGCCAACTCCCCTTGTTGTTTCTCAATATCTCTCTTTATCCCATTCAAGAGTCTATCCCTCCATTAGAAATGGTTGTGATGGAAAAACTTATGGCTAAGCAAGAGCCTATTGTCTCTTTGCAACTCCCAACCTCTAGCTCAAAGAGTTGTAGAAATCACCTTTCATGTGAGTGCAAGCACCAACAAATCCTCTAGCAGTTGAGCAAGCCACTTTGTAGAGAAAGGAAGAAGAGATGACCACCCCTACTTCAAGGCCATATGTTGTGTCCTCTCCTCTCCTCTCCTCCCCTCTTCTTCCATTCAATCGAGTTTAGTCTTGCTTTCGGCTCCCACTATGAGCGTGAGTGCACCTGACCCTAAAAAGGTGTAGGTGTTTATCACTCCTTTAGTTGAGCTACCTCTTTTGATTTCCCTTTCAAACATCCTACCATTCCTTAAGCCTGTGGACATGTTGAATATCTCAGTGTTGTCTATCATGGTTTTCTCCTCCTCCTACATGCCTCTTGCCTTGTCTATGCAAAGTTCACATGCCCCAACAAAGCAGAAGGTAGAGGTTGGACCTTCTAGTAACAGGGGGGAATAAGAGGAGCCCACCTTCTTCAAAGGGTGGTCTTGTGCTAGCTTTCTTCATTCTAGTGACAGAGAAAGTCCCAACTTCTCTTGAGTCACTCAATGAACCAAGAAGTGAATTTTAGGCACCATCCTCCCCATCCATTGAGGTATCCCATGACACTCCTATAAAGTGCATGTTTAACTCTCTAGATGGGGTCCTGACCTTGTCGACAATCTTCACAAAATTGCTAACCATAGCTCCACAAGAGCCAAGTAGAGAAGACCTTATGGGGCCTTCTTCCTTAGCACTTGTTGTGGGAGGGTAAAAAACCCCTTCCCTTAATATTCGACCATTGTAGGCTTGTCTACCTTCCCCTTAAAACTATCTAGATTGGGAACCAGATGAGCCCTTAGTCTAGAAGTGTTAGGGGAAGGCCTCTTCTTTACCTTTAGATTAGATGTGTGTTTGTTGTGATGTGTTCCCCTGTGCTTACAGTGTTGTGTGTTCCTCGATGACCCTTGTCACCCTTGTTGGTACTTAGATACATGATTAATTTTGTGTCATAAACTTCCTCTATTTGTATCATCATTCTTCCTCTATTATGTGTTTTATTTTTGACAAATTGGGGATGATGTAAAGTTTTGGGAGCATTTAGGCTTTCCTTCCATGATGACCCAATTTTTTATTTTTATAGGTATGTGTAAGATCATGATGGGCCAAAAAGTTGTGATATGATGAGTATGTGTAGGGTATGTGGCCAACGACATTTGTTTTACCCAAAATTGATGAAACGAAAAGGGGTTTTCAAGGAGATTCTCAACTTTCCACTACTATAAATTATTCTTTACTTTGAATTTAATAAATAATTATTATTCATTTTCTATTTGAATTACAACAAAAATCCTGATTGATAGGCTAATTGAAAAACATCTATAGCTTTCAAATGGTATCACATTTTTTGAATTTGAAACATGCATCACATTCTATGCTTCACATATTGGGTATGTGCAGGATCATGATGGGCCAAAAAGTGGCAATATGATGGGTATGTGGCTGATGACTACTTTTTTACCCAAAATTGATGAAACGAAAAGGGTTTTTAAAGGATATTCTTAACATTCCACCAATATAAATTATGTTTTACTTTGAATTAAATAAGTAATTATTATTCATTTTCTATTCAAATTATGACTAAAGTCCTGATTGATAGGTTGATTGAAAAACATTTATAGCTTTCAAATGGTATTCCATTTTTTGAATAAAAAACATGCATCACATTTTATGCTTCGTATACTATAGGATCAAAAAAAGAAATATTGAATTTCATAAAATTTTGACAAAGTTAAGGTGGTCAGACATACGAGTTTTTATATTTTTAAAAGTTGAATAAAAACGCCATAATTAATTGTTTACTTGGAAAAATTTACAAAAAAATATGCATCACATCTAGTACGAGTCCTCTCTACGATTTCTAAAATCTTATAAAAAAAATATTATCATTTTATTGTAGGTTAGGTGGTAAAAAAATACACCTAATTTTAATTTTTTCCCCGAATTTGCTACTACTTCATTGAAATTTTAAATTTTCACCAAATATATATATTTTAAACAAACCTAGTAGTTTAGAAACTGCATTCAATTTTCTACAGATTTTATTCTTACATACTTTTGAAATTAGATAGATAATTTATTCAAATTTTTATGTCAAGTTTCCTAACTCTAATTTTGCTAAATTTTTTGCCACTTAAGGGCTTGTTTTTTCCATGATGATCCTACACATACCCTACTATAGGATTAAAAAAAATGAATTTCATGAAGTTTTGACCAAGTTAAGGTGGTCAGACATACGAGTTTTTTATATTTTTTAAAAATTGTAATAAAAAAACCATAATTAATTATTTACTTGGAAAAAAATTACAAAGAAATATGCATCACGTTAGGACATGAGTCATCTACCATATCTAAAATCTTAAAAAAAAATATTTTCATTTTATTGTGGTTAGGTTGGTCAGACAGACACCTACTTATTTTTTCTTTGAAATTTAAGTACTACTACATTGAAATTTAAAATTTTCACCAAATAGATTTTTTCTTTAAATAAACCTAGTAGTTTAGAAACTATATTAAATTTGCTACATTCTATTCTTACATATATTTTAAATATTATAGATAACTTATTGAATTTTTTTATGTCAATTTTCCTAACTCTGATTTTTCTGAATTTTTTGCCCCTTAAGGACTTGTTTTTTTCCATGATGATCCTACACATACTCTTATTTTTTATTCTTGTGCATTGTTCATATGGTCTTATATAGTAGGGGGTTGATGATAGTTCAATTATATACTATCACTATACTTATACATATTCATGAGTAGCTCTAACCCTGAAATATCAAATTTCCCCTTTGTTCTTTGTTTGTTATCTCAATGTTTCTTTTTGCATGTCTCTTATCTTTCTCTCTTCTTTGCTTGAGTTGTGATGTTTTGGTGACTATGTGTTGTCCCTTGTGTGTGTGACAACATCACCTTGCTAACATCTCACTATGTCCCATGGTCCACAACATCATTTTTTCATTCTCACTCTTCTCTCTTTAGGATGTCGTGTGCCTCTACATTCAACATGAACCACCCTAAGGAGAAGGATGATATATCAGCCTTTGATTTTTCAGAAAATGCATTTGTTTCCAATGAATCTTTTCTCAAAAATCCTTGCAAACTTTTTCAAAAATCGCATTCTCAATTTGGACCCCTAGCAGAATGTGTTTCCTTCATCATGGATTCATAAATAAAGAACTTGAAAACTTTCCTTTGAGGATGGATCAACCTTTCTTGTAGGATAAGCTTCAACCTTCCCCTCCTAAGGGGGCATTATCTTCCTTTCAAATTCCTTGATTAAGTGAACATCTTTCAAAAGGATTCCTTCATGACGAATTGATTTGAGAAAAAATATCTTTTACACTTTCAAATAGTGTGTCTCTTGAGTGGACCCCTCTTCTTTTGAAGGGTTCCCAAGGGACCCATTTGAAATCCTTTCAATTTGTTGATTATCTGCATGATTGTCTACTTGTTTTTCTACATGGTTGTCTTGTGTTTCCTGGCATGTTTTCTCTGTGGATTAACATGTTGCTTTGCAAGTGCACCCATGAAGCCGCTTTCCAATCCAACTCTATGGAGTCCCCCCTACACATGGCTTCCTTCATGAGAGAGTACTTGGGGGATACCTTCTTGCAGGTTTGTGGGCCTATGAGTCACATCCTATGAGATTTTTCCATCTTTGGTTTGAGGGCCTTCAGTGTACTTTGTGCAACTTCATAGTTCCATGGGCTATGGAGTCATTTTGTTTGAAACTCCTCAAGAGAGAGTGCCTATGGAGTCCTTTGTTTGTGTTGTGCTTTCAAGTTCGACATATCATAGTCTGCTTCCTCAAAGGTTTAGGTATACAATTCTAACTCTTCAATCTACTTTATTGAAAACTCATTGATACTTGTGCTTGCTAAAGTGGGGGAAAAATGTATATGAGTGAATTTGCACCCCTTCTGAAAATTTCCCCTTTCACATACCATCACCTTAGAAAATAAAATCCGAAGGAGAAATTCCATATCACCCACCTACCTTCCATCCAATTAACATTTTTCTTGTGTGTTAGTGAGAGAATATTTGTCAGGGACATGAGCATGTCATGTGGACATCTACGTGTCGCATTGTTGTCCCTGACGGATTCCTGCATCTAAAGTTAACAGACGCATTACACTCCTCATTGGGGGTGAATTGTAACATCCTTCTGTTGAAAATTTGACTTGAAAACAACCTATTCCTTCTCATCCCACCTTCAAATTCATTGTAGTCACTATCACTTCATTGTTTTTAACAATCACTTCATCTTCTTAGCAATTCATTCAACTTCTTCACATTCTCAAGCACATTCTCATTCACTTCAACATTCTAGCACTCTATTGTGAGAATTATAGTGGCATTGACACTCCAACTCCACATTATAAGTGTGAGGCCACCATACAGGGGGTTTGATTGAGGTAGGCCCATATATAGCCCCAACAATTTTCCCCTTCTTGCTTGTGTGTAGGTGAATGTGTGCATGGAGCTAGCTAGCAAACTGGCGCTTTTGTGAGATAATATTTGTCACCAGGCTAGCTTTTATTTACTTGCTTTATCATCTTCATCTTTACTTTTTGTACCTCATCATTCGTTTATTTCATTAAGATTAGTCAACTAGGCTATTTAGTCAGTTTTGTGGTATTTTTATTGCATCTTACATTTTCTGGCTATACAGATGGCAGCATGCCAAAGAGACACTAATGCATCGCATTGTCATCTTAGAACCGTGCTACCATCCTTAGATAGAGAGTTTTTTGAGGTGTAGTATTGACTCCCAAAACCAACTCGTCTAGCCCCAACCTGAATTTCAGGTCTATAGAGTGACAAAAGTACTTCCTAGTGCTCTTCATTCTAGATTCTCATCCCTTTAGAGTTAGGTAAGTTAGGGCAGCCCTCCGCTCTCAATTCTTCATGACCCAAGGCCTTAACGTGGTTGGTCCCCCTCTCTCATAGAAAGACACAAAGATCAAGTGGATAGTGGAAGTGAAGAAAGCCTTCTAGGAAATTAAAGAAGTCATAACAAACACACTTGTTTTGGCTAGTTAGGATTACACCAATTCCTTTAATATTTATAATTTCGATTCAGAACATTCTTGAGTTGGTATTGTAACTCAAAAGGGAGAAGATGGGGATGAAAGGCCAATAGCTTTTATGAGCTTGGCTTACAAAAAGCTAAAGTTAGGTATCCTAACTTAGATAAAAAATCATTTTCCCTAGTAAAAGATGTGTAGAAGTTTAGACACTACATCCTAAGAAGCAAGGTGATAGCCATAGTTCTTGATGTTGCAGTGAAATCCACGCTGATGCAAAATGAGCTTAGAGAATGAAGGAGTAAATGGATAGCTAGCTTACAATATTTTGACATAGAAATTCAACCCATGAAGATGGTGAGAGGCCAAGGTTTGTCAAAGACAACGGATAAAGAAGATAAACAATTGATGTGTTAAAAGTACACACAAAATGATATCACATCAGATATGTGGTATAAATATATCGTTCAATACCTATTACAAAATAACTGCCCAAATGGTATGAATGTTTCTCAAGGATGGGCATTAAGAATCAAGAGTCAAGCATATATGGTGAAGAATGAAATCCTATAACGAAGAATTATGAAGATATCTACTTAAGATGCCTAGATAAAAAAATATTTTGATTAAGTATCAATAGCATTTCATGATAGATTTGGCACTAGCCATGGTTTGGTTGAAGCTACCACTCATAAAATTGAGGGAAGGGTACTATTGGACCACTCAATTCAAAGATTCTTTTCAACATGTTAGGACCTGCCATATATGTCAAATAGGTGCTAGAAAAGAAAGGAATTTTCCTATGCCTTTGTAGCCTATATATGAGGTGCATCCTTTCACCCAATGAGGTTTGAATTTATTGGAATGATATATCCCCACTCATCTACAAGAAACGGATTTATTCTGGTGGCTACTAACTACTACACAAGATGGTTTGAAGCAATCACTTGTAGAAAAATTACGACTAATGTGGTAATCAATTTTTTAGAGGATCACAAAGTGACTGGGTTTGGAATGCCATTTGCTTTGGTATGTGATAATGGTCCATTTTTTTCATTAGTTCAATTTGTGCAATGGACTTTTGAGAATGAATTTATTTTGAAATATTTCTCAAATTATTACCCCTAGGGTAATGGAGTTGCAGATTTGACTAATAAAAACCTCATAGGTGTCATTAAGAAACTATTAGATAAAAACCCAAAATATTGGCACTCTCACATCAAGTTTGCATTATGGGATGACAAAACTAGAACCAAGAATGCCTTAGGGACATCCCCTTATCACTTGGTTTATGGTTTAGAACACGTATTCCCATGAATCTTAGGATTCCAGCTTTAAAATTCATGGAGAGTTATCTAGACATGGATGAAAAAGTTTAGGTTAGGTTATTCAACTTGCTAACTCTAGATGAAAAGAGAACTACTGCTCTTGAGCACGTTTCAAAATATCAAGATGTATTCAAGTGATGTTTTGACAAAAGAGCTAGAATAAAATATTTTAGGATCTCAAATTTTATCTTGATATGGGACAAGTCCAAAGAAAATAAAGGAAGCCATTTGAATTTTGATCGACTATGGACGGGTCCCTATCAGATATTTAGTATTTTAGGAGAAAATACCTTTAAGATCAGTACTATGATAGAAGAACCTACCCCATTTCCTGTCAATGTGTAGTTCATCAAACATTATTTTGGATCTTAAGCATGAGGATTACTCCTCTCTATACATTATTAGAGTAGGTTCGTTGCTTTTGTTTTGTTTCATTTTTATTTTGTTATTGTATTAAGAGAAAATAATCCCAAAAACCTAAAGGGAATAGGGGCAACCAGAACCAACAAGGGGTAACCCCCATCGACCCAACAAAAACCCCATGGGAAAAGAGAAAAATGCGTCCCTCACCAACCAAACTGTGATGAAGGGTAACACCATCAATAGAAAAAAAATTAACCAAAACACTAACCCTCAAAATAACTACCTCATAGGGTGCTACCCTCAACTTTGCAGAGTCCCACATGACTAGAGTCAGGATAGTAGCATCACCACAACACCATATGCTATAGTAAGGAGGAGTCTCAAATCACAAATAACCGAACATAGAAGTCCCCACACAGATCCTAGGCCAAGCGTTCTTCCAAAGCAAAGGCTTCCACTGACAAGCTATGAGAGACACCCCATACAGTACGCAACCACTCCACCCTTTGACCAGAACCATAAGAAGGTCGAGCCTGGACCAAAAAAGCTGCACAAGCAGCAATAGTCACCATTCAACTATCGAACAAGAAAGGAACCAACTCAGGAAGAAACCCTACACAGACCCTAGGCCAAGCGTTCTTCCAAAGTAAAGGCTTCCACTGACAAGCTATGAGAGACACCCCATACAGTACGCAACCACTCCACCCTTTGACCAGAACCATAAGAAGGTCGAGCCTGGACCTAAAAAGCTACACAAGCAACCAATAGTCATCATTCAACTATCGAACAAGAAAGGAACCAACTCAGGAAGAAACCAGAGGAGGCCAAGGTAGATGAAAGCCTCCAAACACAAGCCATCAACAAATATATCCGGTAGCCTAGCCAAAACAAAAACTTCCCCAAAAGAGCCACCAAAAAAGGAAAGCTTTAGGAATGCATGAACCAAGCCCATACAAGCCACTCCACCAAAAATTGAAGAGGGAACAAGCTCCCACAGACCACCAAAAAGCTCCAGCACCAAGAAATATAACAGAGCATTAACAACCCGTTGTAGCAGGACAAAGGCAGGGGAAGCAGGAACAACGACCCCATGAGCAAGATAGAGCCAAAAAGCACTATCTGGCAAGAGAACATCACACAAAATGAACCAAGGCCAAGGAGAAGACCCTGAGGCCTCGAACAACACCTCCCCGTCAGGCACAAAAACCACAAACCCGAGCAACATGCAAGCTGAAACAGGGGACACGAGGAAGGCAAGAGAAGAAGAAGAGGCGCCTCAACCACAAAAACTACAAATGCCACCACAGCTGAATCATCAACAAAATTTCCCTTGCCTTCATCGGCTTCAACAGAGGAATTCAAAATTCCTCACCCACACTGCTCCCCGCCTGCTCTCGCTTTCGCCATTATCGGTTTTTCATTGTTCCTAATCATGTAAGAATGTGTGTTATGATTAGTAATACTAATTTTTATGCTATTAGAAATAATAGTTGATCCAACTATAGTAGTGTATTGGTAATTAGATATGTAGTTCTAAATCTCCACTAGATATTGGGGTTAACACTCCTCAAATGATGGGGCTATCTTTATTGTTCATATTTTTACAAATAAATGTGTGGCAATAAGGCTACATGATTAATAAATATGTATATTTATTGAATTGAAATTTGATTTTGAAAAATCTATAAGAAAATATTATTTAGAAAAAAATTATTGTAAATTGCAAGTAAGGATTATAGGAAACAATGAAAATATATAGTCTAATATAAGAAAAGGCATTGCTTAACAAGTAGAATTAAATTATTATTTATATAGGGAGTTTTTATTAATTATAAAAATTTAACAAATCATGAAGTCTTTTATTATCCCATACAATGTAACATAATCTTCTCAAGGTTCTATCCCTTTTACATTTACAAAGTTTGATATTTACAGGCTTTACCAAATATTGTTTGGTGGTTATAAGCAATAGAAATAAAATTTTAAAAAATACATGAAAGGTATTTTTTAGATTTTTAAATATGTTCATTATACAAGTAAGAGTTGTAAAAATGTCATCTTTTTTTAATAAATTATTTTTATCTTTTTAATAAATTCTAGTCTCAAAATGATGCTACATATGTAATTAGTGGACACTTGTAATGAGAAAAGTTGTGGCCAATATCTAATATATCTAGAATGAATCCATCTAGATCATTTATGTTTGACTAAAATTTACATTCAATTGAAAATATTTAAACTCACTTGTGCTAACATGTTGGTTTGAAGTGTAACATAGTTCTTAACTTTTATCCTATAATTTAGTGAGATAGGAGAAAGTTATAGGCCATATAAGTCAAGCAAGGAGTTGGGTAAAAAGGATAGACCAATAAGAAGATAAGTAGATGTGATAGCAAAAAATAAGGAGCTATGAGTAGGCCGATAAATTAAGAACAAATGCATGAGAGTAGCTAGGATATATGGTGAGAGGAGGTGAATTGCTTATGTCAGTTCAACTAGGTAGTATGATAAGAGAAAGATGTTGTGTGTGAAAAATAAGAGACAAAAAGTTGTGTGACTAGTCAAGTAATTACATGTGTATGCACATGAGTATGAATTGGGGAAGTACAAGTTCTTGTATGTAAGAGATAAGAGAATATTTTATTCAATAAGTTCTATGCCATTATGTTTATTGTTCAAATGGTATCCAATGGGCATGTTTGCGTGCTTGTAGGATAGATCTCCAATGTTAGGTTTGAATTACTATAGAATAGTTGTTGTGGGTAGGGTGGTGGCTATGGGTTGTTGCAGGCTTACCTACAATCAAAAAGAGAACCCTAGTTACTTTTGCATAGTTGTGTGTGGGGTTCTCAGACGAGCCATAAGTTGGTTGCATGCAACTTTTATTAGATGGTATTAGAGCACCCTAATAGAGGACACCTCATATTAAGGCACAAATTTTGGTGGGAATATCATATGGTAATAAAGAATTTTAGAGGAAGTTTGTTAATTCTTCCAACCTAAAGAGGATAGTTATTACATTCCAATTTTTTCCTATATATCATATAAATATTGAAAATCATATAAATTTCTAAAGTTAAATGTGATAAGCCCATATATAGGATTGAAATCAAGATTTATAAATTGTGTCAAATTATTCTACATCTTTTTTAGGTCATCTATGTGTGTTAGAAGATCAATCATTCTTTCCAACTTTTTTTAATTGTAAGTCCAAAATTTTGAGCATTTCAAATGATGAAAAAAATTTATATTTATATGCATTTCTTTAATTCCTGTAAAATTAATTATCAAAAGCAATTCTATGGTGTTGGTCGATTCGGGTGGAATCATTGCTCATAAAATTCAAAAAACAATCTTCCTTGTGAACATCGTTTCACATTTACGCCAAACTACTTACCGAAAGGTGCTTGTTAGAACTTGACAAATCACCTATTCAAGTATGGTCGATGCAGTACCAAGCAGCATAAATCCATATTAGATGAAAAGAGCTCAACCATATGATCCATTGTGGTTTGTGAACAAATGTTCTATTATTAAAATATAATAGCCAACTAATTAATTTTATTAATTAGAAGAAGGTTATCTAAGTTGTATAATCAAAATACAATTAACATCATCTCCATGAACTTTACCAAGCCATGTGTAGAAATCTTATGTGTAGAAATCTTTCCATACATTCAACTAGTTTTCTTGAGGAAGACTAAATTAGTTTCCTATGCTCTAGAATGAAAGGAGTACTCTTTAATGATGGTGTTGACTACTTTCTAAAGGGAGGATTTGTGATTATAATTATATATATCTAGTATCATATTTAAAAAAAAAAATCATAAATAAAGACAGATGGTGCCAATTATTTTCTGAACGATGGATATTATTAATTCTTCTTTGAACAATTGAGTCATTCTTAAGTATGAATTATATATATTGTTTGAGCATACAGAAATTTATGTTCTAGATATTTATTAATGACAATTTCATGTTTTAAAATTTTCATTAAAGATAAATTTGTGTTGTTGTAAATATTTTAATAAGAAAAAGAGGAGAAAAACTAGGGTAAGGAGAGATATTAAGCTAGAGAATACCATCGATATTACTTGGGAAACATACGATATTACATGGCAGACGTAGACATTTGTTTATTTATTTAGATAAGGGAAAGCCTTGTTATAGGAGGAGAGTGCTTTATCCCTGTAGCTAAAAGCCAGTGGGTGCTATTACTAATTGGAGCATGTAACTGAATCGTAAGTACTTAGGTGATCATCCAGGCTTTTGTAGAGTTTTTATATCTCCATCTTTCATGGCCAAAGATGCAGCTCCAGCGCATTTAGTCACAGACGGGAAGGCACGGGCTGGCTTAACCAGCACACTCTAAGGGTTGACCGCTTAGGTGGCTGGTGTGGGTCCCCTTAAACCTTTCTGTTTCCCGTTTCCCGTTTCATTTTCCGTAGCGCTCTCCTCCAACACTTCACGGTGACAGTCAATGCCACGGTTAAATTTGAATTTCAATTTTGAATCTCCATCTCTCGCTCGCGACAATTTCAACTGCTATAATTTGACAAATTTTGCAGATTTTTTCAAGCATTATTTGCTTACAGGGAAGCCGACCACTGATAATTTTAAAATTGCTTCTGTACTGTCCATAACCGCCGATCCTTTCACTCTTAAGCAGCAAAGCATTCGAATCAAGGCTCAGAAAAGAGATTTCAGGGCAATTTTGGCAGAATTGGAGGCCTTATTTAAGTTATTTGAGGATTTTCATATCTCTAGGGATGATTTGCTGCTGAAGAGTAAGAACTTTACAGTGCAGAGCATGGATGTCATAAATCGTGTTTTTGCCAGCAGTATCGTGCTATTCACAGGAGGCACGAACCTTGTGCTGTCTGTTATGGTCTCAATTATCTCTGGTGCTGTTGAATTCTTTTATTTCCTGTCCTAGTCAGTGGTGTTTTTCCGGCTGCTGTATTATTTGATCACTTCAGAGTCTGGCGGTGTGATGGAACATGTATTAGACATGCTGCCTGTATCCAAGACGACAAGAAGCAGGTGTGCTAAGGTTCTAGACCATTCTGTGAGCAGTGTGCTGTTGGCCACTGCAAAGATGGCCGCCTTTCAAGCAGCGGTGACATGGCTTCTCTTCAGATTCTTTTAGATACATTTTGTGTACATGTCTGCTTTGCTTGCTTTTACCAGTGCTCTGTTTGAAACTCCCTTAATATTTATACTTTCAATTTAGAACATTCTTGTGCTAGAATTGTAACTCAAAAGGGAGAAGATGGGGATGAAAGGCCAATAGCTTTTATGAGCTTGGCTTACAAAAAGCTAAAGTTAGGTACCCTAACTTAGATAAAAAATCCTTTTCCCTAGTAAAAGATGTGCAGAAGTTCAGACACTACATCCTAAGAAGCAAGGTGATAGCCATAGTTCTCGATGTTGTAGTGAAATCCATGCTGATGCAAAATGAGCTTAGAGAATGAAGGAGTAAATGGATAGCTAGCTTACAAGATTTTGACATAGAAATTCAACCCATGAAGATGGTGAGTGGCCAAGGTTTGTTAAAGACAATGGATAAAGTAGATAAACAATTGATGTGTCAGAAGTACACACAAAATGATATCACATCAAATATGTGTTATAAATATATCGTTCAATACCTATTACAAAATAAGTGCCCAAATGGTATGAATGTTACTCAAGGACGGGCATTAAGAATCAAGAGTCAAGCATATATGGTGAAGGTTGAAATCCTATAATGAGAATTATGAAGATATCTACTTAAGATGCCTAGATAAAAAAATATTTTGATTTCATCTTAATAGCATTTCATGATAAATTTGGCACTAGCCATGGTTTGGTTGAAGCTACCACTCATAGATATTGAGGGAAGGGTACTATTGGACCACTCTATTCAAAGATTCTTTTCAACATGTTAGGCCCTGCCATATATGTCAAATAGGCGCTAGAAAAGAAAGGAATTTTCCTATGTCTTTGTAGCCTATATATGAGGTACATCCTTTCACCCAATGGGGTTTGAATTTATTGGAATGATATATCCCCACTCATCTGCAAGAGACGGATTTATTCTGGTGGTTACCAACTACTACACAAGATGGTTTGAAGCAATCGCTTGTTGAAAAAGTACGACTAATGTGGTAATCATTTTTTTAGAGGATTACAAAGTGACTAGGTTTGGAATGCCATTTGCTTTGGTATGTGATAATAGTCCATGTTTTTCATCAATTTAATTTGTGCAATGGACATTTGAAAATGAATTTATTTTGAAATATTTCTTAAATTATTACCCCTAGGGTAATGGAGTTGCAGAGTTGACTAATAAAAACCTCATAGGTGTCATTAAGAAACTATTAGATAAAAACCCAAAAAATTGGCAATCTCACATCAAGTTTGCATTATGGGATGACAAAACTAGAACCAAGAATGCCTTAGGGACATCCCCTTATCACTTGGTTTATGGTTTAGAACCCGTATTCCCATGAATCTTAGGATTCCATCTTTAAAATTCATGGAGAGTTATCTAGACATGGATGGAGAAGTTCAGGTTAGGTCATTCAACTTGCTAAATCTGGATGAAAAGAGAACTACTACTCTTGAGCATATTTCAAAATATCAAGATGTATTCAAGTGATGGTTTGACAAAAGAGTTAGAATAAAATATTTTAGGATCTCAAATTTTATCTTGCTATGGGACAAGTCCAAACAAAATAAAGGAAGCCATTTGAATTTAGATCAACTATGGACGGATCCCTATCAGATATCTAGTATTTTAGGAGAAAATACCTTTAAGATCAATACTATGATAGAAGAACCTACCCCATTTCCTGTCAATGTACAGTTCATCAAACATTATTTTGGATCTTAAGCATGAGGATTACTCCTCTCTATACATTATTAGAGTAGGTTCGTTGCTTTTGTTTTGTTTCAGTTTTATTTTGTTATTATATTATGAGAAAATCATCCCAAAAACCTAAAGGGAATAGGGGTGACCAGAACCAACGAGGGGTAATCCCCATCGACCCAGCAAAAACCCCACGGGAAAAGAGAAAAATGCATCCTCACCAACCAAAATGTGATGAAGGGTAACACCACCGATAGAAAAAAATTTAACCAAAACACTAACCCTCAAAATAACTACCTCATAGGGTGCTACACTCAACTCTACAGAGTCCCACATGACTAGAGTCAGGATAGTAGCATCACCACAACACCATATGCTATAGTAAGGAGGAGTCTCAATTCACAAATCAAAGGCCATATAGGCACAAGAGAGATGCACAGGCTAAAAATAACCCAACACAGAAGTCCCCACACAGACCGTAGGCCAAGCGTTCTTTCAAAGCAAAGGCTTCCACTGACAAGCTATGAGAGACACCCCATACAGTACGCAACCACTCCACCCTTTGACCAGAACCATAATAAGGTCGAGCCTGGACCAAAAAAGCTGCACAAGCAGCAATAGCCACCATTCAACTATCGAACAAGAAAGGAACCAACTCAGGAAGAAACCCTACACAAACCCTAGGCCAAGCGTTCTTACAAAGTAAAGGCTTCCACTGACAAGCTATGAGAGACACCCCATACAGTACGCAACCACTCCACCCTTTGACCAGAACCATAAGAAGGTCGAGCCTGGACCTAAAAAGCTACACAAGCAACCAATAGTCATCATTCAACTATCGAACAAGAAAGGAACCAACTCAGGAAGAAACCAGAGGAGGCCAAGGTAGATGAAAGCCTCCAAACACAAGCCATCAACAAATATATCCGGTAGCCTAGCCAAAACAAAAACTTCCCCAAAAGAGCCACCAAAAAAGGAAAGCTTTAGGAATGCATGAACCAAGCCCATACAAGCCACTCCACCAAAAATTGAAGAGGGAACAAGCTCCCACAGACCACCAAAAAGCTCCAGCACCAAGAAATATAACAGAGCATTAACAACCCGTTGTAGCAGGACAAAGGCAGGGGAAGCAGGAACAACGACCCCATGAGCAAGATAGAGCCAAAAAGCACTATCTGGCAAGAGAACATCACACAAAATGAACCAAGGCCAAGGAGAAGACCCTGAGGCCTCGAACAACACCTCCCCGTCAGGCACAAAAACCACAAACCCGAGCAACATGCAAGCTGAAACAGGGGACACGAGGAAGGCAAGAGAAGAAGAAGAGGCGCCTCAACCACAAAAACTACAAATGCCACCACAGCTGAATCATCAACAAAATTTCCCTTGCCTTCATCGGCTTCAACAGAGGAATTCAAAATTCCTCACCCACACTGCTCCCCGCCTGCTCTCGCTTTCGCCATTATCGGTTTTTCATTGTTCCTAATCATGTAAGAATGTGTGTTATGATTAGTAATACTAATTTTTATGCTATTAGAAATAATAGTTGATCCAACTATAGTAGTGTATTGGTAATTAGATATGTAGTTCTAAATCTCCACTAGATATTGGGGTTAACACTCCTCAAATGATGGGGCTATCTTTATTGTTCATATTTTTACAAATAAATGTGTGGCAATAAGGCTACATGATTAATAAATATGTATATTTATTGAATTGAAATTTGATTTTGAAAAATCTATAAGAAAATATTATTTAGAAAAAAATTATTGTAAATTGCAAGTAAGGATTATAGGAAACAATGAAAATATATAGTCTAATATAAGAAAAGGCATTGCTTAACAAGTAGAATTAAATTATTATTTATATAGGGAGTTTTTATTAATTATAAAAATTTAACAAATCATGAAGTCTTTTATTATCCCATACAATGTAACATAATCTTCTCAAGGTTCTATCCCTTTTACATTTACAAAGTTTGATATTTACAGGCTTTACCAAATATTGTTTGGTGGTTATAAGCAATAGAAATAAAATTTTAAAAAATACATGAAAGGTATTTTTTAGATTTTTAAATATGTTCATTATACAAGTAAGAGTTGTAAAAATGTCATCTTTTTTTAATAAATTATTTTTATCTTTTTAATAAATTCTAGTCTCAAAATGATGCTACATATGTAATTAGTGGACACTTGTAATGAGAAAAGTTGTGGCCAATATCTAATATATCTAGAATGAATCCATCTAGATCATTTATGTTTGACTAAAATTTACATTCAATTGAAAATATTTAAACTCACTTGTGCTAACATGTTGGTTTGAAGTGTAACATAGTTCTTAACTTTTATCCTATAATTTAGTGAGATAGGAGAAAGTTATAGGCCATATAAGTCAAGCAAGGAGTTGGGTAAAAAGGATAGACCAATAAGAAGATAAGTAGATGTGATAGCAAAAAATAAGGAGCTATGAGTAGGCCGATAAATTAAGAACAAATGCATGAGAGTAGCTAGGATATATGGTGAGAGGAGGTGAATTGCTTATGTCAGTTCAACTAGGTAGTATGATAAGAGAAAGATGTTGTGTGTGAAAAATAAGAGACAAAAAGTTGTGTGACTAGTCAAGTAATTACATGTGTATGCACATGAGTATGAATTGGGGAAGTACAAGTTCTTGTATGTAAGAGATAAGAGAATATTTTATTCAATAAGTTCTATGCCATTATGTTTATTGTTCAAATGGTATCCAATGGGCATGTTTGCGTGCTTGTAGGATAGATCTCCAATGTTAGGTTTGAATTACTATAGAATAGTTGTTGTGGGTAGGGTGGTGGCTATGGGTTGTTGCAGGCTTACCTACAATCAAAAAGAGAACCCTAGTTACTTTTGCATAGTTGTGTGTGGGGTTCTCAGACGAGCCATAAGTTGGTTGCATGCAACTTTTATTAGATGGTATTAGAGCACCCTAATAGAGGACACCTCATATTAAGGCACAAATTTTGGTGGGAATATCATATGGTAATAAAGAATTTTAGAGGAAGTTTGTTAATTCTTCCAACCTAAAGAGGATAGTTATTACATTCCAATTTTTTCCTATATATCATATAAATATTGAAAATCATATAAATTTCTAAAGTTAAATGTGATAAGCCCATATATAGGATTGAAATCAAGATTTATAAATTGTGTCAAATTATTCTACATCTTTTTTAGGTCATCTATGTGTGTTAGAAGATCAATCATTCTTTCCAACTTTTTTTAATTGTAAGTCCAAAATTTTGAGCATTTCAAATGATGAAAAAAATTTATATTTATATGCATTTCTTTAATTCCTGTAAAATTAATTATCAAAAGCAATTCTATGGTGTTGGTCGATTCGGGTGGAATCATTGCTCATAAAATTCAAAAAACAATCTTCCTTGTGAACATCGTTTCACATTTACGCCAAACTACTTACCGAAAGGTGCTTGTTAGAACTTGACAAATCACCTATTCAAGTATGGTCGATGCAGTACCAAGCAGCATAAATCCATATTAGATGAAAAGAGCTCAACCATATGATCCATTGTGGTTTGTGAACAAATGTTCTATTATTAAAATATAATAGCCAACTAATTAATTTTATTAATTAGAAGAAGGTTATCTAAGTTGTATAATCAAAATACAATTAACATCATCTCCATGAACTTTACCAAGCCATGTGTAGAAATCTTATGTGTAGAAATCTTTCCATACATTCAACTAGTTTTCTTGAGGAAGACTAAATTAGTTTCCTATGCTCTAGAATGAAAGGAGTACTCTTTAATGATGGTGTTGACTACTTTCTAAAGGGAGGATTTGTGATTATAATTATATATATCTAGTATCATATTTAAAAAAAAAAATCATAAATAAAGACAGATGGTGCCAATTATTTTCTGAACGATGGATATTATTAATTCTTCTTTGAACAATTGAGTCATTCTTAAGTATGAATTATATATATTGTTTGAGCATACAGAAATTTATGTTCTAGATATTTATTAATGACAATTTCATGTTTTAAAATTTTCATTAAAGATAAATTTGTGTTGTTGTAAATATTTTAATAAGAAAAAGAGGAGAAAAACTAGGGTAAGGAGAGATATTAAGCTAGAGAATACCATCGATATTACTTGGGAAACATACGATATTACATGGCAGACGTAGACATTTGTTTATTTATTTAGATAAGGGAAAGCCTTGTTATAGGAGGAGAGTGCTTTATCCCTGTAGCTAAAAGCCAGTGGGTGCTATTACTAATTGGAGCATGTAACTGAATCGTAAGTACTTAGGTGATCATTCAGGCTTTTGTAGAGTTTTTATATCTCCATCTTTCATGGCCAAAGATGCAGCTCCAGCGCATTTAGTCACAGACGGGAAAGCACGGGCTGGCTTAACCAGCACACTCTAAGGGTTGACCGCTTAGGTGGCTAGTGTGGGTCCCCTTAAACCTTTCTGTTTCCCGTTTCCCGTTTCATTTTCCGTAGCGCTCTCCTCCAACACTTCACGGTGACAGTCAATGCCACGGTTAAATTTGAATTTCCATTTTGAATCTCCATCTCTCGCTCGTGACAATTTCAACTGCTATAATTTGACAAATTTTGCAGATTTTTTCAAGCATTATTTGCTTACAGGGAAGCCGACCACTGATAATTTTAAAATTGCTTCTGTACTGTCCATAACCGCCGATCCTTTCACTCTTAAGCAGCAAAGCATTCAAATCAAGGCTCAGAAAAGAGATTTCAGGGCAATTTTGGCAGAATTGGAGGCCTTATTTAAGTTATTTGAGGATTTTCATATCTCTAGGGATGATTTGCTGCTGAAGAGTAAGAACTTTACAGTGCAGAGCATGGATGTCATAAATCGTGTTTTTGCCAGCAGTATCGTGCTATTCACAGGAGGCATGAACCTTGTGCTGTCTGTTATGGTCTCAATTATCTCTGGTGCTGTTGAATTCTTTTATTTCCTGTCCTAGTCAGTGGTGTTTTTCTGGCTGCCGTATTATTTGATCACTTCAGAGTCTGGCGGTGTGATGGAACATGTATTAGACATGCTGCCTGTATCCAAGACGACAAGAAGCAGGTGTGCTAAGGTTCTAGACCATTCTGTGAGCAGTGTGCTGTTGGCCACTGCAAAGATGGCCTTCTTTCAAGCAGCGGTGACATGGCTTCTCTTCAGATTCTTTTAGATACATTTTGTGTACATGTCTGCTTTGCTTGCTTTTACCAGTGCTCTGTTTCCCATATTTCCCCCCTGGATTTCTTCGTTACCGGCCGATTTGCAGATGGTAGTTGAGGGTCAGTATGTGCAGGGCATTGTTTTGACTATAATTCATCTTTGGATTATGGATTATGGAGTGACTACAACCTAATGTGATGTGCCTGGCCAAAATGCATATCTGACCGGTCTAAGTATAATTGTGGGCACGACTGTTGGAATGCATGCGGAAGATCTGAAAGATAACGGATGAAGACTTCAAGAGCTCGCTAAGGCCTTGGGGGTTCCGTTTTCCTACAGGATGATACAAATCTAAGTATGGAGGAGATTCACAAAGGTTTGTTCAACGTTAAACCTTGCAAAGTTGTCGCAGTGTTTGCTCCCTCTGTTTTCCATAGGCTACTTGGAGTCTTCTGGAGAGTGTTGTGGATGTTATAAAGAAATTAAGGCCGTGGATAGTGATGAATATAGATTTTGAAGCTGACAACAACTCTTATTGTTTCGACAAGATCAAAGATGTACTTTTCCATAGCAGTTCTTATTTCGGCTCCTCAGATGTGATAATGCTGGATAGACATGATAGTCTAAGGGTCAAGTATGAAGAAATATTCTGTCGAAGCCAGATAACGAATATGATAGTATGTTAAGGGAATGATAGGAGAATTAGACATGTTAAAATTGATGTGTGGAGATGTTTTTTCAGACACAAGGGCTTCGAGGAAATGAGCTTTAGCTATGACAATTGGTATCAGGCCAGATTATTGTTGAAAGAATTTCCTCACGAAGAATGTTATAGTCTTGAGGACAATGGATCTGCCCTAATAACTAAATCGACAAAAACCCAAGCAGTTACAGTAACTTGATGGACATGTTGCTGAATGTGGGTAGACTTTTAAATGTAAAGGCTTGGTCACTCTTATGAATAAAAGCTTTTCCGCGTTCACATTTTGTTATATATTTTTCTCGTTCTGTGACATTATTATATAATCACTATAGTAGGTTGCTGTAAATATGTCTTTCACTAAGTGTTGGACAAGATTAAAAAAAAATCATAAATGGAGAAATTGAAATTATTAAAATATTATATATTTAACTGACGGGTTGAGTTTTAAAATTTATCAATTCAGTCTTCAGATTGATTGCTAGAAGTTGAAATAGAAGATTATTCATTCAAAGGAATATGTTAAATTTACCTTAAATTTTGTGTTTGTTGGTTTGTTTGTGTTATTACCATTTTTCAATAAAATCATCCTAATAACTTGATGGTTTGTTAGTGTTACTATTATTAGCACCTTTCAAATAAAGTCATCATAGTGAATTGTCTATCAAATTTATTGATTGTCAATTACATCTCCCAAACTCTATATAAGAATATTAATCTATATGTAATATTGCTTTTCCAATATCTAATAATAATATTTTTGGGTTTTTTGTAAGAGTAAATTATGGTTTAGTTTTACAATATTTGTAGTGTAGGTTTTTGACATAATATAAAATCTACAATTAGTATTGATCACAGTGATATATGTTCCTATCTTGTTAAAAAAAAATTTGAGAATGTCAAATAAGAGATGTTTTTACATAGAGCAAGAAAAATGCTCAGATATCATGAGAAAAAACTAAAATTTTCCTTAACTGTCATTGCTTGATCATAAGCACTAGCTCAATGTCCAAAGTTGACTATCCCTAGCCATAGGAGTTGTGCTTATTTTTAGGGTTTTGGAAAGCTAATTTTTTACAGCCAACACCTTGCATAGATCTAACATGTTAAGCCTAAGACTTTGGGTAGGTTTTTTTGTTTCCATTCAAGAAAGGAGTTGGTTCTCAACTCTTGAGATTAGTATGTGTAGTTTTGTTGGTCAACATTTATGGTGTTAGAAGAAGGGCATAATATGATTTTTTTCTTTTTTCCCTTTTATTGGTTATGATGGGCTTTTCCTATATTGGGTGTAATCCTCTTGACATCCCTAGTGATATCAATGATGTTCTAGGGATATTGAGAGGCTACTTGTAAGAAATATATTAGAATTTTGTAACTCATTTAAGAAATTTGGGTATAATGCATGAAAATTTTGCATGTAATTTGTTTGTTTCTTCAAAATTTGATGAATCCTTGTCTTGGTAGAAGTAATATTTTCTCCTTGCTCAATTCATTCATGGAAAGAGATAAGAGACATTATTTTATATCAATTTGTTAGATTCATTCATTTGTACGTGGATTTTGAGTAATGTACACACACCAAAAGAATATGTAGTTATTTATAATTTTAGTTTTAGATTTTTAAAATGTTAAACAAAATTGTTTTCTCATTTGTGATTCTTAATGCCACTACTTTGTCTCATTTTCTAAATTCTCTTGAGTGTTTGACTATAGTGTTCATTACGATGGCTCCCAAAGTGAAAAATTTAGAAGATGCCTTCAAAGAGGATATTTCTCTTGTTTAAAATATTATGCCTTAATGATGTAATTGTTCATGCCCCCCATGAATTTTAATTTAAACATAGGTCTTGCTCTAGTTTTTTGGCTCCTCTAGTTTATCATAAAATTAATTTGAGTCATACATATTTTGGTTAGCTTGTATATTCATTATGCACATCTATAGTTCATAAATTCACTAGTGCTTCTCCCTTTTTCTTTTATGTATCTATTGTATATAATTTAGCCATAACCTCCCCTAAGTTATATGAGTTTTCTAGTGAACCATCATGTGTAATAGATTTTAAATTGGATGATGACAAGAATGAGAATGTTTTAGTCTCCTTACAACCTATTGAGATTAATTAAATGAGTGAGCTAAGTATTCTAGGTGAAGATTATGTTATTTCATCCCTATATTCCCTCATGATAGGTAATGTTAATGTTCTCCTATTATAGATATGTGTGAAATGTTTGATGTTTCATCATGTGTGATTGACTTGGATGATGATAGGGAAGTTGAAATCTAAATTCCCATGTTTCTCATCAAAAGAAATGAATCCCTTATGTTAGACATTTCTTATGAAATTGGTGTGAACTCATTTCACAACCAAGCTAATCAAGATTTTAAGTTGTTTCATGAGACTAATCATTTTAGTTTAATCCTTTTTCTATATTTTGTAGTGATTCACATGGTGACAGAGAAGGAATCATTTCAAATCCACCACGTAATAGGGATATTTTGGAAGTTTTTTTTCTAGTTTGTTGAGAATATACAATAAGTAATGTCACACATATTTTTCTTTGTTTAGCTATTATAAGATATAATAATTATCATTCGTATGTATACTTATTTAATCCAAGCCGATTTGTGCTTATCTGATTGGAATTACTTAACTAGTTTAGGTTAACCCATACCTATAAAGTTGATTTTCCTTCATATTTTTTGTGAATGCAATGCATCTTACATGAAACAATCTTGACTCTAAGGTTTCATATATAATAAGAACATTTAGATCTAAATTTTTTTATATTTATATTTTATTTTCATATTTGAATCTCCTTAACTTGTTTTGAATGAATGATTACTTTTACATTTTTATATATTTTAAATTAGGTTTTTTTTAATCTTTATTTTACTTTCATAATGTAGTCCTATGTTTATGCACCAAGAAATAAGGAACCTTGTTTTGACCATATTATATGTGTACACTATATAATGTAATTGAGAAAGACAAGGAAAGAAAAGATGAGTTCAAAAGAATATATTTAATATAATTAGTAAAATAGTAATGTGGAAGGAATAGGACTGAATTTCTTAACATAAATGTTTCAACAAATTAGTCATTATTTAGTTTGGGATTTCGTGAGTGAGGGAAAAGATAAGTATATATGAAATTAGGAAATGGAGGAATTAAGGTACATTCCAAATTAGTGATCCAATATTGGGCATGTAAACTAGTAAAAAGGGATAGAAGGCACTTTAGATCAAGAGTTTAAACCTAGAGTAATTTATAGGGTAGATCGGTAGAAAGGGAAAATAAAGAGTAGGAAATATCAATCAAGTAGATTGAATATTATTTTTGATGGATTTAACCCAAACTAAAACCTCTCCCATAACACTCTTACTGCAAACCATCACATCTCCCCTAATTCTAGTCAATGTTGACCATTTTTTAATTGCTATATAGTTTTGTTTTCTACGAAAAGTTTCAATCTATGATTCATTTTGGATTGTTTAGTGATTATTCCAATTAGACTTAGCTCATATTAGACGTTTAGTTGGAAGAAGGAAATTGATTGTATTAAAGTGTTATAAGAGAATATTATGGAAACATTAAATGTTTCATGTCTCTATGAATGTAGGTACATTTTTAGGGGAATTTTTTAATGTAACAAAGGTTTCATCTTAACAAAATTATTGTCATGAGTGTAAATCTAATTTGATAAATGTGAGCATTTTTTAAAACTATTACAATATTTGTAGTGATCATTTTGTATTTAAAAATATATTTATACAACTCAATAATGGATTAGTAAGTATGTTTTCTATGATACTCAAACCTTGATTACATTTTTATGATTTGATCAATTATTTTGTGCTTAGCTTCTTTGAAATTCCTTCTTAATTGTGACTTTGTCCACTGATTGGTATTGATCTAGGAATTTATTGTATCAATGAAACAATTAAAAAGAATAAATCATTATGCTAGTAATTCTAGTTTAGTCACAACCCTTAGGCAACCCATGGTTATACAATAAATAGGGTACAAACTCATATAAATTGTGTTTGTCACTTTATGTTCTAGTCTATATGGATTGCCTCCACCTTGCACTCATTATTGTAGTGATGAAATCAACTATATAGAGGTATTAAGATATCTATTTTTCTTGGCTTAGTGATAATCTTTGGATTCAAGTCAATAGGTTAAGTTTAGCTATCACTATTTTTATAGTTCATTTTGTTTATCAAATATATAGGAACACTCTCTTGAGTCTAAGTTGAGCTCAAAGAGTAGGGGAGAAAATCCACTCTTGTAAAATTGGCCTATAAATCTCCATGTTTTGTGGCTATATTTCTACCAAATAGTTTTTAAAAATACTTAATACAACAAAAAAATAGGGGGGGAACACCATACACTATCTTATAATTCATCTCCTTAACCTTAAACCATTTACAAAAATATTTAGTAGTTTAAAAAAATATATTTAGAGTACTATGATTTTTATTCTCCTTATATCTTTAAATTTTGAGTACATACACATCTTGAATTACTCATCTAATTTGAGGTTTAGTTGATTCTATGAAAAAATTGGTCACTTTTAACCTCCTTTTGGTCGCCAATTTTTAGGAACTTGTCTTGCCCATTCTTAGCTTAGAAGATAACACTTTTTATAGCTAAGATATTCAAGCATCATGTTAAGGTTTATTTTTATATTCTACTATTACAACTAAACTTTTGAGCTAGATGTACATTATCTTAATCTTTTCTCTCTTTGCTTCTATATAGAGAAGCTTCTATGTATCTTTTCAAAGGACCTGCATTTATGTAATGGTTAATTGATCAATGAACTCAATAGTAAGAAAGATATTATCTTAAATATTATTATACTTTTCTTTATTCATCTTTAGTTGTAATGAGTACATTTTTTTTTTATTATTGCATCATGAGCCTTTGCTATGCTTATATTTATTTCTACAATCTCTCTCCCTATTCACCCCCCACACACCACATTCAATATTAGCTTAAGATAGATATGTAGCTAGCTCTCAAATCTTAAAGATTGTCTTATAGGGTCCACTGGTTTTATTTTTTATATTGATAAAAATAGTATAAACTAGAGCTTGGCCCTTTTACATAATATTGGAGATCTAACTTAACTAGAAGGATTATGAGTTGACTTGAGAGAGAGGAGAAGATAACTCAATTGAAACTAGAAAATTACCATTTCAAACTCTTAGGAGGATAATAATAGAATATTTAATTTATTAAATGGATAAATGAGAAGGAGAAGTTTTTATTCAAGATCAATTTTAACTAGTGAGAGAAAAAATTATAGTTTGTGAAAGGAAGCAAGGTACACATAAATGCTTTCCAACATTGATCTAAGAGGAGATATCTACAATTTTAATTCTTTTACAATTACTACGAGAGTTCCACAATAGGAAGATTATTAAAATAACTAGTATATTAGTCTAGTTTAACTTTTCTAGAACTTCAAGATCTGAATCTACTCTCCATAGTCTGCTTAGTCTGCTCCACCTAATCTCTGAGTCTGAATCTCTGATTTTCAATTTGTAGGTGTCTTTTTGTGATCTCCTATGCAAGGTGACAACTTTGAAAACTTAAGAAACTTGACAACTTTCTCCAATCTTTCTCTTCAATATGTCTTCAACCTAGATCTGTAAAACACACACTAAAGAGAGGGGAAAATGTTGTTTTGTTAGTAGAAATGGGTTTGCCTTGGTCAAACCCCATTTTGGTAATCAAACCTTGAAATAGAATAAAATGGAATAAAGGAATGATGAATGAAAAAAATTTAGTGTTGCAACTCACCAAACCCTAGCAATGAATTGTTGCAAATATGCTTGAGATGGCTCCAATGGATGTAGATCTTGATTCTTGCTTGAATGTTGTAGATCTTGACTTGAATGCTTGCTTCGAATACAAAAACCTACATCACAGTTGTTAGCTAAAAAAAAACATGATGCTTGATGCTTGAATAATGCTCCAAAACACTTGATAATCGGCCCTTGAATGCTCTTGTAAAATCTTGAATTCTCTTGTGAACTAAATTTTGCTAGAATGTATGCTCTAACAAAAGTATTAGGTGATCTCATGAATTCTTAGGTGAAAATGAGTGAAAGAACCTTGTATTTATACTTAATTATGCCAAATGTCTCAAAATTACAACACTATAAGCTGACATCAAATCTAGGAGAATAAAATCTTGCCAAGAATTTGAATTAAATTTAATTTTGGGCCGCACAAGATTCATATGCTAGAAGTGGCATATGAGTCCCATTAGGCATTAATTATGGGACCATTTTCAAAAATTCTTAGAAAGGTGTAAAATCCATGTCGGGACCCAAAACCTTAGGTGGGACCCATACACCAGAAGTGACGTATGAGTCCCATACCACCAAATCTAGACCACACAACCTAAAAACACTTGAATTATGATTGTATGTTGATTTATGTTAGGATTAATCTTAGGAATATGCACTAATTAAGGCTTGTGGATGCAAATTAAGACCAATTAAAGCATAAAGAAGCCCAATTATTTAATAAAAACCTTAGAAAAGTGTGAAAGTGTGTTACAACACTTTACAACACTCCAAATAAGGCATCATTAAGGTACATTTTGCTTACAAAGAGGCCCATTAGGTTCATTTAATTAATAAAATCCTAGACAAGTGTGAAAGTGTGTTACAACACTTTACAACACCTTCGCAAGGTATAATTTAAATCTATTTAGTTTATAAGGGCCCAAGACCTAATGTGAATATGTTAGACATATTAGAACACTAAATCAATGCCATGTTAGGGAGTAATTTTCCGTCATTACAATGACAATAATTAAGGTTGAGTAATTAGGAGAATAATGTTAATGTCTATAGTATTCCCCTCTTTGAAACAATGTTTTAAGTGACATTGTTTCAAAAATAAAACTAGCTAAGAAGATAAATACTATCAATGACATCATTAGTGTCAAATCTAAATTTTTAAATACTTTTCTATTGACTCCATAAAGCTGACTAATGTAGGTATTGTGCAATACCTATTATATTTTTGTAACCAATATAATTATTCGCATAGATAAAACACTTATATGGACCAAGGAGTGTATGGATCTATGTAGATTGTATGGTTTTCAAATTATAATTTTTTTCAATTCCCCACAAATGGTTATTTTTCTTACAAACATAATTGTGCTATGCATGCATCTAGAGGAATTTTTTTTCTAGACTAAATAGTGAGATTGAGTTTTGTTAAAGAGCTATCTATTATAATCACCCCCAAAAACTTAATATGAATATCTCTCATAAAAGACACAAGTCTAATCTCCATCTAAATTAAGATTTGTAAAAACCTAAATTTAGAAAAACACATATAACCTTGAAAATTCCTTCATTCTTTTCTTGAAAGAGCATTAACTCAATTATGCACAAGATTCAACTCCTATCAAGAGTTAACAACTAGAAAAGTGTTTCCTCTTGAAACCTAACAACTAATATCTAAAATCAAATTAGATGAAAGTATTACCCATAATAACCATTTCTAAATAATCCCAAGAGATAAAAATATACAAACAAGTATTCATGATGTACAATGTGAATATGCACATATGACATCGATAGGACATTAGGTGTAATCTAAGAAAAAATGTAAATGAAAAAATAACTCATATTATCAATGTATTATCTCATGAATAAAGATTATAATACACTTGTAGAGTCACCATACAAGGATTTTAAAATATCAAGATCCCTAATTTCACTCTTTGTGAATAAGAAAATGATCGTTTAATCATACATCCTAATATATTCTTCTTCTCCTAACATAGACAAATTATAAGATATGCTCAATCAACCTTAGCCAACAATCCAACATCAACAACCACTCGTGTTATTTCTTTTGTAGAAATAAACTTACACGAAAGCACTAAGCAGTATTATATAAACCACAATCTTACAAAAATATTACTCCCTCATTAGTAAATTTCCCCTTTTATTACTAACTTCTCTCAATGTTAAACATTTAATAATGTACAACACACAATGTATATTTATCTCCATGTTACATAATACATACAATCTGCCCAAATAATTCCTACCCATTTGATACTCATATGCCTAGATTCCCTACATGTGCCACAAATAAATATTAATATTAAACATTACAAAAATTATACAAGGTGGACAACACACCATTTCTCAAAAATGGCCCACATTTTAAACTTCACCAAGAATAAACTATTTTAGCATAAGAGGACCCTTCTTTCAAAAAAATAGATGGGTTTGATCATCTCAAAACCTTAAGATAACAATTAGAAACCATAGAATCCTATGTATGTTCTTCATTACCTAAACCTTCATAGTCTAATCAACAACCCAATCAACCCTATTAATCCAATTTATTAATTCAATATAATCAATCTAATCCAAGGTATTGAAACATTGTTTTAGAAACATATTAATTTATCAAATATTCCTTCACAAGAACTTCAACACATAATCGTGAATCATGCATAAATAAGTGGGGTATATCATTCATACATGTAAGATAGTCATTGGTGATCACATCCTAAATTCCCTCCCCATTTCTATCATGAGTCCCATCCATCATTCTCATCCTAAATTCCCAAAATTTTCCCTCCATTTAGCACCTCCATACCTTCTATTAGAATGGATTTGTCCTTATGTTAGCTAATAAAAAATTGAAATAAAAAATAGTAAATCCAATACAAATATAATCAACATAAACAATCCCAAATCCAATTATTATAATAATAAAAACATGGAGTAAAGTATAGACAAAAAATAAATATATCAAAATAGTCCAAAACACATCCAAACTTGCATCCATAGTTTTTATTCATAGCCTTCCTACAATCCTTGTTCAATTTCAAACAAGTCATTCCCCATCTCTACATTTTCTTTAAGATATAGTTTGAACCTAAATTAACATTGCTATTATCATCATGTTAATCAATCTTTAGGTTTTAGGATGACCAAAAGTAAAATATTCTTTGGTTTTTTGCTTATGTCTTGTTTCTTTCTTACTTTTTTTCCTTATTTTTATTTATATTTGTGTTAGTCCATGGGCCATTTTATCACAATGCCTTCATCACCATTCAATAAAAAAGTGCATCTTTTCATATGCCTAGTTGGGTTTTTTTTCCTATGAAACACATGGAAATAGTTTCATAATGGTTTTTCCATATGATGGTGCATCCTATCGTATACTATATAGTAAACATTAGGTTGCTCAAAGACCTATAATTTATACAAGATCCACAATATTCATTTTCACATCCTTAACACACACTCATTCTTTTCTAAACATATTTTTTCTAGTTTCCTATCCATAATTAATATTTCTTCTTAACCACTCTTTCCCACCACCTTTGATTTTAACCCTCTATTCTATCCCAAGTCCTTCAATTTACTATTTCTCTTCTCATTTTGATTCTCCATCCATATCGTTCATCCTTGGATGCCCTCCCAAGGGGACATCTCCTTGCCTATCATATAACCTAGGTCATCCTCCTATATTCTTTCTTTTTGTTCTTCTTCTTCTAGTTTCTTTAAAGAGACTAATTCTTTCATCTATAGCACCCTTTCAAAGAGGGGAAAATGTAGAGACCTATATTTCACCACCCTAATGTTGTAAATGACCTATTATCATCTCATCAATTAATTGTGACATCACTTTATCTTCATCGTATTGACAAATTCTATCATCATAACATTTTTACCTCATTAACTAATCATCTAATAAACTTCTTAATTTAATCATGTTACATCTTAAGTGATCATGTTGATTAAAAAATATACCATTTTAATTAATTTATCCCATTAAAAATCACCTGACATCACCCATAATTAATTAATAAATTAGCTCCTAATTAGTCCATGCACACATATGTAGTTAATTAACTAATCACAATTAAATCTTGCTAACATCACCATATATTTAATTCATCCAAACACATATATCTAATTAAAATAAATAATTAATTCTAATTATCATCACCTATGTTCCACTCCATGTTAAATAAGTTAACTAATTATTGAGTCAAGTTAGCTCTAAATCATATTAGTTCAGAATAAACAATCAAGTTAGTTAACTAGTCAATCAAAATTAGTTAACACTATTAAGTTTGTTGACTAATCAATCAATTGTATTAACTATCTAAAATTTGAAAGTATTTTAAGATAGAATTTGATTTTATATTAATTTTGAATTCTTTGTTTACATTCTCATCACTCTAATAGATTATAAATTGAACTTCAATTACCTTCTAAATTTGAACCATATTAATTTTAATTAAAACAAACTAAGATTTTTATCAAAATATTTTACATACCCCTTTATACTAAATTCTTCATAAGGGGTTCTTTTATTAGAAAAACTTAAATCTCAATCACAATGTTGTTTCCTTATCAGTATAAAATTTACATTTGATAACCTTTGCAACATATAAAATCTACTAACCTGATTGTTTCTATTTAATTATTTTATATGTTAGTTATAAGATTAAAAGTCCCATACCGCTTTCCACATAAAGATTTATATGTTCAACTAGGCTTAGTGTAAAAATCTGTACTATATTACTGTACGGTTGAAAAGAATTGTACATACAATTGTAACGGTTAGAGTTTATATTTATATGGAAAAGAGAATTTGTAGAGTTTCAGACAGATCTATGATTGTTAAAACCTTAATTGACATCAACTATAAGAGCATAAACTTCATATACGCCGAATACGCTGAAACACACGACTCCAGTTATCTGCATCCGCTTGAGCACTTTTAGTGCGAATTCAATGAGTACTGAAATAGTGTTGATATGATGAAGATTGACAGGGCAATAATGGTGTTTTTCCTGCCTTTGTTCAATGGCTGCAAATCGCTTTGGTTTATTTCTAAGGCAACCATCATGTACAAGCTGAAACGAAATATAGGTGGCTCTGACAGGAAGGCTGCAAACAATTACTTCTACATAATGGGCCCACACCAGCCACCTAAGCTGTCAACGCTTAGAGTGTGCTGGTTAAGCCCAGCTGGAAAGCACTCTCTGTGTTCCAAATGCGCTTATTATTGTTCCATAACTCCAATGTTCCATCATTGCGAAAGGCTAGAGTGCAATTAGTCGGAGGTGAGGAAGAAGGGCTTTACCACATTGTATGGCCATCTTCAATGTTTTGTAATATGGCCACGCAGGGTGAGCCGATCAACTTTGGGATTGTGAGCTTGTATTTTGCGTCGGGAGAGAGAAGAGAGTCTCCAGGGTGCAATTGATTGAAAGAAAGCGCACTGTGGTGGGAGAGCAACATGTAGGGTTGGATGGCGCAGTCGGTTACACTGCTACCTCCACGTTCAGAAAGGATCTTGTAGCCTGTAGGCTGATGGTGGTGGATGAATATAGATCAAAACAAATAACAAATCAAACACATAAAAATATTAAACATAAATTATTTCCTCAACATGTGCTGCTGCACTTCTTTCCATTACTTCATCAATTCATTACATGATTACAAATGATTGAATGCTGCTGCATTCTCATCTTTCTCCACATGACCACCTGGTCATCTCAACACTAGAATTGATACACCTTGGTGAATAACCCATTACAATGCCTCATTATATTGATGAATAACCCATTACAATGCCTCATTATATAGAGGTCTTAAGACAATACAAAGATCTTTCTAGATCTTAGGCCGACTTACAAATATTTAATATTTTCCATCTTTCTTATCCTTATCCTAGAACTTTCTATAACTTTTGAATGTAATCACTTACATAGGGGTGGGAGAAATTACGTATCCCAACACAGGCTGCAGGGGAGCTTCTTTCTCTTTCCTGTATGGCTTTCTCACGTAGTAGTCGATCCTGTCTATATTGTTGGAGACAGCAGCCCACTCGGAGCCCCTGTTAAGATAAGGAGCAATTACTTGGAGTAACGGCTTGAATGCCTCAAGCAGTTCGCGGCCTTTGCTCGTGTCGCTTTGCGACATGGAGACGCTGCATTCGCTGCTCCAGCGAGTTAATCGTATGACCACGCCCTTCCCGTTCAGATTCAGGTACTTAGTGAATACGCGACCCGCATAATATTCTCTATCCAGCTGAATATCCCGCTCTGCATTATTCACCATCGCTTGCATAACACCGTTGACAGTTTCTATTTCCTTGTTGGTCAGACTGTCATATTTTGTCGAAAATGTGACGATGGTCACACATGTGTAGAGCGAAACATTGAGGAGAACCAAAGCGAATGTCAAGGCAATGGAAACATAAATCCCACGACCAGCCATCTTTTTTTCTAACTTGAAGTTTTCTGTTGCTTGGCTTTACCATCCTCTATTTATAGGGAGAGGGCGCGGGCTAAGCATTTTTCCTTTATTATGGAGATTAAATTATTGTGCATTGGCAACCACGGTGGATGTAGAGTCAGCAACACTCAGCCAAAATCTTTCTTCTTACACAACTTTACATTCTAGTGGGAACGTCCTTGTCCCCAACTGTTTGAACCACCTCCAAACATTGAAGGCTGTTTGCAGCACTAACATGAACATAACTCCTTGTAAGTTTTATCCACTTTACTCGACTCTCCTCTGGTTTTGATATTCAATGGATAGAAATATCCTTCCTTAATCTTTATTAATGATGTTTTATTTAAAATACAATTTCCTTGAACACAATGTCCACCAGTCAAGATCCACGTTAATGCATACTGACAATGCTACCATTTTGCTTAAACTTTTACTCCTATGAAACCTCATTCATTTTATTTTGTTTGATTGTTGAATACTCTAGGAACATTGCGATCTCTAATTTCCCATGGAAGTTGTGGAAGTGCCTTTTCTCCTGTTTTGATTTAATTGTGATCTAAGCGCCATTCCATATGGGATGTAGAGTCCTCAGCACTAAGCGAATGCTTGTCTTTATATACAAATTCGAGTAGTGCGAACGTCCTTGTCCCGAACTGTTTTGACCACACCCAAATATTGGAGGCTGTTTGCAGCACTATGTGCTTCTGATATTGGAAGTATCCATCTCCTTCGTTAATCTATGATGATTAACTTGGAGAATGTTATCCTCAACACTGTCAGTTTCGTTTCCATTAATCTATGTTATTGATGATTAACTTGTGGAATGTTACCCTGAACACAATGTCAGTTTGTTTAAACTTCCAATCCCTTTCAAACCCACTTCATATTGCTTTTCTCAAGTACTGAATACTTTTATCGTATTTTGCTCTCTTATTCTTTGGTTGCACATGAAAGTCAATTCACACTACGATAGTGGTGGAAGTGCCCTTCCTGCTCTTTTGATTTAAGGCAATATTCTATTCCACGATCTAATGTGATCGTCCATATGGACTGAGTATTCTTCAATTGTATACATTCTTCAAGCATTTAATTTACGACAACAAAAAGTAAACTAATTATCGTAACAATAATAATTATATTACAATTTTAATAATAATCTGTACTTTATTTTATCACATTTTAATTAAAAAAATTTGTAGTCAAATTTATTCATGTATATTTTATAAGTAATTATTTATAATAATTCATCCTTTATTAAGATGAATGATTCATTTATTAAAAGGGTGAAGTATTAAGACTTCCTAGATTCAACATGTTTAATCATGATGTTTCTTCCAAGATCAAGTGCACATAGCTAGCTGCTCCATTAATTTTTATTTTATTTTTTTTGCAAGTGTTGTTCCTAATGAACCATTGTACACATAGCTCCATAATTCATACATAATCAAGTGACAAGAAGATGGTGTTTTTTGTAACATGCTAAATTATGTGATGTTCAACCACAATTTATTTATGTAGCTTTTAGTCAAACTTGCACGAACCTATCTCTTATGAGTATGAATGATCAACTTAAGAGGTCCACCAGGGGTTGATCATCAAGATCTATTGGCAGATCACCCATCCTAGTAGTAATTTGTTTCAAGTATGTTTATCCATGGAGATTCCCTCAAGATCAAGCTCAATTAGTTAGCTACCCCATTTGTGCAACTTTCAATAACTATTGTATCTTATGAATCATTCATTATTGAACCTCTTAGCTTATGCATTATCAATAATGTTATAATTTTCATAGTGTACCAAGTTATGTGATGTTTTATTATGATTCAATTACATTATTTTTGAGTCAAACTTGTTGACCCATATTTCATGACTAATTGGTAAAAGAGAACATCTCCCATGAGCATGAATGATCCACTTGACACTCATTACATCTAGGTGATTTTCATAGGGGAAAAAAAATGATACTCTAGAGGATGTATACTAGTACTACTTCAACTCAAACATGATTAACCATGTAGATTCCTAAAAAATCAAGCCAAATTAGTGTCCTGAATGTTGGGCTTACTTATAAGGAAAATATATTCAGCACTTTAAACATTCATCATATTATTCAAATAGAAAATATCTAGCAAAATAATCAAGAGATAAATTATTGTATAATGTGTTCATACTAAAAATTTCATAATGTATTAATAATGTAATGATGGAAATTATACCCCCTTGGAGATGGTACAATTTCTCTTAATTTGGGAATAATTAATTATAAATTGGACTTGATGTTACCTTGATCTAGTGTTGTGAGGTGTTTTACACATCCACATTAGGTTTTGGGCCCTTTTAAAACTAAATAAACCTAAGTTTTCCTTAATTCAGTGTTGTAAAGTGTATTTATTTACACCTTCACATTAAATTTAGGAGGCTTGTAAACTAAGTGGACCTAATCTAGTGTTGTAATGTGTTGTATACATTCACATGGGATTTTTTGCCATTCTAAGCTAAATAGTCCTATTTTTTCCTTAATTTAATGTTGTAAAGTATATTTATTTACACTTTCACATTGAATTTTGGGCCCTCTTGCATTTATGACCTTCATATCAGAAGTAATAGGCCCCTAATACCCTATATTTTGTATCTTGAGGCTTATTTTAATCAGAAAATAGACATAGACATCAAATAAACTTAATTTCTCATCACCCCAAGACTTTCTCTCTCCAAATAGGCCCTATGGGACCCATACGCCACCTTGGGTGTATGAGTCCCATCTAGGTGGAACCCATACACCACTGGTGATGTATGAGTCCCATTTGGCCTATTTTTAAGGTTTTGAGGGGGAAAATTTGGGTTTTAAGTTCAAATTTCATGTATGTTGGCCTCAGGGATCTAATACTTAGGATATTATATGGATTTCCTATATAAACTAGCTTTGAAACCATTATATCATAAGGCCTATATGTTATCAATTCAAGCATTTAGGAGTTAAGCATTCCAAGACTTCACAAGATCATCAATAGAGCATTCAAGATCGTTTCTAAGGCATTCAAGGGAAAAATTATTCATGAATTGTTGCAGCAATTCAATATCCATCATCATGTCAAGGATTAACGTATCAAGCATGTTATTGGGCTACTGTTGTGATGTAGCATTGCAGATCCAAGATCAAGCATTATTCTACACCTATTGCCAAGATCAAAATATACATCCTTTATGGCCATTTCATGTTGAGTTTCATATTTACAAGGAATCATTCAAGGTATCATTTTCCATGATTCATGTTCTTTGATTTATATTTCATGCCTTCATTTCACTATCTCATCATTTGGTTTAATTACATACAAGGGGTTTGACCAAGGAAAACCCCTATTCCCTAACAATCAACTCTCTCTCTCTCTCTCTCTCTCTCTCTGTGATTCTAGATCTAGGTGCTTTGCAAACTTGAAGATCCTTTCAAGATTAGGTTACAAGCTTGGAGATTTTTTTTGGAATCATCCCCTCATTTGCAAGATTGTATTCTTCACTAAAAAGTCACCTATAACCCTGAACTTAGAGTTTCGGATCTTGAAACAAAGAGGAACAAAAGAGCAGACATTGAAGAATAGATTCAGACTTTGAAGCTCTAGAAAATCCTAACTAGACTCATACACTAGTCTTGGCATATGAGTCCCAATTTAGGTGTTTTTTTAGATTTTGGTAGTTTTATATACCCTTTTTCTAGAAATTATTTCCTACACAAAAAACTTGATTTTGGATTGATATGCCTAGACTGATGTATGAGTCCTAGTAGGAAATTTTTTTACGGTGTCCAACATTTCAGGCCTCTATTCAAGCTCTCTTAGGTTTCCAGGTGCTCCTCTGTACTTTTCCAGTTTGTTGTTTTGATTTATTTACATTTATAGTCCATTTAGTAAAGTTTTATTCATCATTGATTTTAATCATTAGATCTTGCATTTCATACATTTTTCCAAGCCCTAGCTTGGTGGTGAACCCCTCTTTAATCATTTATCATTCCCGAGGACACCCTATTGCAAGATATCCTTCTTTCATTCCATCTTGGGAGTGAGATATCTAAGGTTTCCTTGAATGAAACTTGGGGGAAATAGTTCTAGGTCTCTAAACACCTAGTTTGTGTTCCACCTCTCCAAAGGTGGAACCCTATTTTTGTTGTTTCTAATGTATTAGTATAATTAATTGTAAAATTATAATGGGAAATACACTAAATTACATAACCTTTTGAATAATTTCCTATGGTTCAATACCAAATGTCATATCCAATAACTCATTAATGAAGACTATATTATCTAACACATATGTATGATGTGATCTACCATGTATCACATACTCCTCAAGTTGTAGAGCATCATTTTCAACATATGTACCAAATCATGACCATGTACATCACATGTATACTTCATCCCAAAACCATTATACCCATAATCACATGTAGAACCTAAAGCATGACAAATATTTGGTGATAGTTTATTCCTTAAAGTCTCACCCTCACCATCTTAAAAAAAATGCTTGCTATGTTTTAGCAAGGTCTATGTAAGTGAACTAATGTACTATAGGGTTTGCACACCAACTTTATAGTTCATAATGAAAGGAATTATGATATTTTGAATAGATGGGAAAATAAGTCATCTTGCTAACTAGCCAGAATGACAATGTGCCACCCACCTATTTTATGTAGAGACTATGTATTTTTCCTTGGAAATCTCGTATATCAAAATAATTTAAATTTTATTCAAGATAAATTTGTAATATATTTCCTCAATAAAGATGGAGGTACCTCGTTGTTGTTATATGGGGATGGTCAAAATCCATCCAACACATACCCTAAAAGTTATCTTTTATCCCTTAGTTTTGGAAATAATAAATAGGGAATTTATTATAAAATGCATTCATGGGATTATTAGAAGTAGGGTATGCCACAATTAAATAGGGAAATTTTTGCAACTTGTATCGATAGGATTATTAGTTCAAAATAACACAAATAAAATCAATTTTCATAATAACTTTTTATTTCTATTGTTTGTAAGGATTTTTTTTATCACTTGAATTTCCTCTTAAAATTTTATTAAAAAATCCTATTAGCCTAATTAGACCAAACAAACTTCTTCCTTTTATCACCCTTTATTGTATCAATCATAGGAGCACAAACATGACTAAATTTTTTTATGATTTTTTTGTAAAAACTAGCCAAACCATGGAAAATCCTTACCTCAACCACTTCAAGAAATGTGAGTTCTTGAAAATAGAGTTGGTTTACGTTGGTTTACCACTTGAGATCAATCTTTGAAAAGTAACATCACCACCCAAACAATCCATTAGATCTTCAATTCTTCGAATGTGAAACCTATACCTTATTGTAATCTTGTTGATGACCTTGGAATCAGTGCACATCCTCCACTCACCACCTTTCTTTGGTGCTAGAATTGTGGGAACCACACAAGGACTCATTAATCTCTTGCACTTGCCTCTTAATCTCTTCATTTTGTTGTGGAATCATCTTATAAGCAACTTTGTTTGGAAAACTAACCCCTAGAATGGAATCAATATGGTGGCTAATGTCCCTCATAGGTGGAAAGGTGTTGGGAATCTCATCAACCACTATTTCATCATATTTCTTCAACAATGTTTTTACCTCTAAAGGAAACTCCTCTTTCTTTTTTGAGTTTCCATGATAGATCTAGGATTTACTATGATGGAAAATCTCACATTGACCTCTTCCATGGTCTTTAGGAACTCCTTTTCATTGACCAACATCACACTAGACCCTTCTTGGGAATGTAGGCTTTCATCTTTCAATGGTGTGAGGGTATAAGAAAACCCATTCTTTTTCTATAACATAAGTGTTTTTCTTCCCATCATGGATAGCCTTCCTATCATATTGCCAAGGCCTACCCAAAAGAAAATGGAAAACATCCATTGGTTATGTCACACAAAAAATTATCCTTAAATCCCTCTATGTGAAAATCTACCCAACTTTGTTCATTCACAACTACTTTTTTCCCTTCGTTAATATAAGAAACTGTATATGGAGTGGTATGAGGTATTCTCTTCAACTTAAGCTTTTCTACTGTTTCAATAGAGACCAATTTGTCAACTTGCTACCTAAATCAATCACTACTTTGTAACATTTACCTAGGCACTTACATGTAGTTCTAAAGAGTGACTTCCTCTACAGTGGTTCTTTCTCCATTGGTACTTTGATCAAATTCCTTCTCACCATGAGAGACTCACCAACTTCTGGATCAACATTATGTGATGGAGAATTCACACTTTCATTGTCCTCTCCTTGTACAAACTGATTTCTTCTTTATCCTCCAAATGAAGTAGTGGACTGATTTTAAGTGCATTGCCATGCTTGATGGCCTACAAATTTATTGCACTTATAATATTTCCTGGTGAATCCACTTGATCTTCCTCTTTGGCCTCCAAATCTTCCCCTATTATTGGGTCTTCTTCCTCTAAAGCTTCCCCTTGAGTATGAACGTTGTTCTTAATTGTTGCTTGACTCTCCTCTAGAATCCTTCCTCTACCCCTGCTTTTCTTTTCTTGCCTTCTCAACTTATCTTCAGCCTTGATGGCCAATTGATAACACTCTTCCACCATTCTTTGATTGGTGAGGATTAATTCATCCTAAAAGTTGTATCTCAACCCATTGATATATCTTGGCCACTTTTTCCACATCATCTTCTACATGACCCGCACCCTTATGCTCAATTTGTAGAACTCATCAGTATAGGCCTGCACATCCATATCCATTTTGCTTAAGGTTTTGAAGCCTTCTGAATAACTAAATGTTATTTTCACTAGGTATGAATTTTTATTTGAGTTTAACAACCATCCTATCCCAAGAGGTGATTTTATACTTTCCTTTCTTTCTCCTTTCATCTTGTACATAATCCCACCAAAGTAACACATGGCCCTTTAACTTTATCTTGACCAAATTCAGCCTTTGTTCTTCTAGTACATCTTCATATTCAAAGTAGTTGTCTAGTGATCCTATCCAATCTAGGAGTTGTTCACTACCCAATTTTCCTCCATATACTGGTAAATCCATCTCTATCTTAGGACCTTCTCCCTTGACTACGAGTATGTGCAAGATCATAATGGAAAAAACAGGCCCTTAAGTGGTGAAAAATTCAAAAAAATCAGAGATAGGAAACTTGATGTAAAAATATGAATAAGTTATCTATATTATTTCAAAAATATGTAAGAATAAAATTTGTAGAAAATTCAATTTAGTTTCTAAACTACTAGGTTTATTTTAAGAAAAATAAATCTTATTGGTGAAAATTTGAAATTTCAATGCAGTAGCACTTAAATTTCAGGGAAAATATAAGTAGGTGTCTATCTAGCCACCCTAACCACAATAAAATGATAATATTTTTTTATAATATTTTAGATATAAGTAGAAAACTCATGTCTCAATGTGATGCATTAATTTTTGTAATTTTTTTCCAAGTAAATAATTAAATATGGAATTATTATTACAAATTTTAAATAATATAAAAACTCATATGTCTGACCACCTTAACTTGGTAAAAACTTCATGAAATTCATTTTTTTAGTCCTATAGTACATGTGAGGCATAAAATGTGACACATGTTTCAAATTCAGAAAATGTGACACTTTTTGAAAGCTATAGATGTTTTTCAATCATTCTATCATTCAGGACTTTAGTTGTAATTCAAATAGAAAATGAATAATAATTATTTATTAAATTCAAAGTAAAGCATAATTTATATTGGTGGAAAGCTAAGAATCTCCTTTAAAAACCCTTTTCATTTTATCAATTTTGTGTAAAAGAAAGTCATCAGCCACATACCCTACACATACCCATCATATCGCCACATTTTGGCCCATCATGATCTTGCACATACCCCTACCTTTAATATCTTTTCCATCCTCAAGTCATTAGGATCCATCTCTTCCTCGAATCCTCCTTGGGAACTTTCCTCTTCCCTTTCTTCTTCTTTTTCGTCACTCAAGTCTCTTGTGACCATCCCTCTTTTCTGACTTGTTTCCAGGGCATCAAACCTCTACTTCATTGGTATCATCTCTCTTGCATGTCTCTCCTTTAACTCATTCAACTCCCTAGCAATTGGATTCCCTTTTAGAAGCATCTGTGTTTCTTCCTCACTTCAAATCTTCCCCTCTTTAGACCAACCTAGCCTTTGATACCAATTTGATGTAGATAAAGGGTAAGAAATATTGTAACTCACACAAAAACAACCACTCTTTCAACCCCTACTCTTCAATTGATAGGTTTTCCTTCACAAACCCTCATTTTTCTAGTAGCCTTTCAAAAGGGCATTTTTGGGCATAACTATTTTACATCGACTTGATCCACCAAAAATGAAACCTATTTTAGATACCCATTTTCCCATTCTCACACATATCTCAAAATGAGATAGGGTTATTTTGTATAGAGGGACTCTAATTTTGACTATCCTCACTCTAATTAGGCCTAATGGTGCAATTAGGCTTGGTAGCAGTAGGAATTTTGGGTTCTAGTGTCTATTCCATTTCCAATGCTTCAAACACATCATACAAGGTCTCAAACAACTACTTCCATCACATAGATCATTCCCTAATTGCCTACAACAAATTTCTTCCACTCACTAGGGCTTCTAGGTCTGATACAAGAAGATATTAGACCTTTATGCTTCTCTACAGATGCCAAATTCCACTTTCTACCCCTAGAACTTTGAGACATTAAAATACACACCAAAAAAATCCATTCCACCAAGTTTCAGAAGTTTCCACTAGTGGAATAGAGATTATTTCATTTTTATTCCCTCACTGGTTACCCTATCTAGGGTTTCGACTTGTCTGAAGTGGACACAACTCCCTTAAAACTCAATGAAATTACATGCAACTAGTTCCAAATGAAATTAGATTCACTAGCCTATCATAAAAAAATGATTTTAGTTCATCACTAGATCTTATAGATCTATACAACTCAGGAGAGCAGCAAAGAACATTCAGAAAATAAAGAAAACAAAATTTTTATTGTTTCAATCTTGAAAAACTCCAGCAACCAACCTTACCTTCGATGGTACAAGGAATTTTTAAACACTTAAAATCATTTAAAAATGGTCCTAAATCACTTTTGAAATTATTAACTAACACAACATCATTATGCTCACTTTTGATAAAAACAATGTAAAAAGTTGCTTGACAACATTGTGCAACTTTGACAATTTTGCATTTACACACTACCTTAACAATTGATGACCCAAACTAGACTTCAAAACACATGAAAATGGTCCTAGAATACCTTATTACATGAAATCATCACAAAACAAAAAAAAGTGACAACTTCTTGATCCTTAGAGGCATGGAAACTTGTGGGTGCCCCTGCACTAGTTCACCACCAAGTTGAGACTTGGAAAGACAAATGCAATGCAAGTTGAAATGTAAGATGTAATGCTAAACCATAATTCATTACAAACCTTCACTAAATGGCCTAGAAATGAAAATGAAACAAAACATAAAGCTACATAACAGACTGTGCACTTGAGGACTTGAAGATAATTGATTGAAGCTTTGAAATGCTAAAAAATCTAAGCTTTTAACCTATTGGGACTTAGTTGCCAATCTGGGAAAATCAGTCCCAGATTAGGGTTTCTACACAGGAATAAGTTTCAAGGAAAATGGTATCTATATATGCAAACAATTTTGAAAACCACCTATAGTGGGACTCATTCGCCACTTCTAGCAAATCAGTCCTATTCCATTTTTTCAGGAATTCAAAGTTTAGATATGTGCTCCAATCTCTACCCTTCCCTTCCAAAGTAATTTTTGAGTCTGAATCTGAGAAAATACGTACAAAATAGAATATAGACTTTGTTAAGAAGTTGTTGAGATGGTTCAACATTGTTGTCATTGATGTCAAAACCTGGGATCCATAAGTTTTTTCTCTAGATGATATACAAAAATGATCTATCCTTTCGAGTACGTAGGATGGATGTTATCCTTGATCTGGATATGGAAGTACTTCTTTTTGGGACACTTGTGGAAGTTAGTTAATGCAAAATAATGAAGACTAATCTTTTGATGTTAGCTATTGTGCTCAAAGCTTACTCCAGGTATCTTTGCTATCCAAACATTCATGGAGCATGTTACAATTTTTTTGTATGTCTAACTGTGTTTCTTCGGATGATATTGAAATTGATGAAAATCAAGATTTGGTCTTGGTTGTGGCATTCCCATCATCTCTGGAATATATTTCATGTAATTATTTTGATAATTATGTTATGTGATGAACCTATCTTTTGTATGACCTATTTATGGGTCCCTTGGTAACGTGGTAAGAAGGATTTTATGTGCGACCTATTCTTTGGGTCCAGTGCTAGCATGCCTTATTGAATATTTCAAGGTTGTTCTTCAAGTCAACATGTTTTTGTGGTGACCTAACTCAAATTTTGTTTGGCCGACTTTGGAGATCATGAAGACATCATGTTTGGCCAACTTAGGAAATTATGAAGGCATGGAATGGTATAAGTTTTTTATTTTTTGATGAAAGTGTCTGTGTGTGGTAGATGCAAATTTGAAAATCTAGATAGTGGTGGAGTGTTCAAATAGAGAAGAAGGTGCGTAGAAGATTCTTGACTAGATCTGCTATAGATATATATTGTGCTCTTAATCAGAATTCAATTCATGCATATGTAGATGCAACTTCATCAGTTCAATTTTGTCAGTGAGTATTTTGTAATCAAATGTATTAATTGGGAAGTGATCCCACTGACAATGAGCATTACCTGCATTGAGAATTTTGGCAATGAGCCCTTTGTAAAAATCACCTTATCCAATGCTTTATAATTGAGAATTAGCATTCTTCATGGTTTTTCCCTTCTTGGGTTTCCATGTAAATTCTAGTGTTCAGTGTGCATGGTGTTGTTATGTGCTTTCATTTTCATATTTTCTTGATTATTAATTGATTAATTTAAACTTGCTCTATATTAATTAATGTGAAGAAAATTGTTTCATGATAACTGATTCAACCACCCTCTCAGTTATCTGGACTATTCAATAGAATTGATTTGCTTATGGGGGATTTGAATTGGTCAAACCCCTAGTTTTCTAATTAAACCTTGATGGAAATAATGGAACTTGAATGTAAAAGTGAACATAAATCCTAGTCTTAAGTGTGTCTAAGACTAGGAAATTTGAAATACAATGCAACCCTATTCTCATGTGCAAGAATGAGATGCATGGATGAAAATATGAAAATGAATGACTCACTTTGAGAGACCTCTAATCACCCAAATGAGCCTCAATAATGCTTGTACCTTCCTTAGGTTGAGAGTAGAGTGATAATGGAGGATAGAATCACTTAGGAAATAAGTCCTTAGGCTTAGATTGATGGCTAGTTCCATCTCCCCAACCTATAATCCATCACGATTCACCATAGAAAACCATGGTCAACCCTTGAGAATGCCAGATCTTGAATGAAACTAAGCTTGAAGACCCATAAAAACACTTTAATGCTGCTCCAAGACTTCAACTTTGCTAGCTTTTGAAACTTGAATGCTCTTGTGAAAGAATAATTGAAGATTCTTGATGCTTGTCTCTTGAATTTTCTCTTGAGAAATGCTTGCTTAGATGAGAAAAATGACTTATAAGCTTACTTATTATAAGAGAGGGGGACCAACCATGTTCAAGGCCCCAAGTCATGGAGAGCCAAGAGCGAAAGGATACCCTAACTTACCTTAGCTTAAAGAGGTGTTTTGAAATGAAGGACAAGAATGATGAGGACTATGAGGTCCTTTGATAACTTTGTAGACCCAAGATTCAAGATGGGGCTAGGTGAGCCAGTTTTTGGGTTCAACATTGTGCCTCAGGAAGCTCTTTGCCCCAGGATGAAAGTGAGGTTCTGGGACAATAACACAATAGGCTGGTGTCTCTCAGGTGCACTAGTGTTCGTATGACCAGAGGACTAAAAGGGAAAGGTTAACCACTAGAAAATAGACTAACAACCTAGATAATCACTTTCAAAGGGCCAGAAAAAAGTTGTGAAGCAGGCCAAATATGAATGAATGTGATAGAGTAAATACACAAGAGTTAAGGTGGCAAGAATGATCTCACAAAGGAATTTGTTCACCAACTAGCTCCAAGTATACTTCCACCTGTACACAAGAAAGAGGGAATTTTTTTGGGGCTATATAGGGGCCTGCCTCAGTCAGACCCTCGTTTTAGTCTTTCCACCTCCATGGATAGCCAAGCTTGCAAAAATGGAGAAATATATGATAAAGAAGGAAATAAAGTAAAGAACATAAATGCACTACAAAACAATGTTATGCTACCCAACCAAATCATAGAGGAGAGGAGTAGAAAGATTACCACCTCCACTAAGAGCTCACTAGATAATGGAGGAGAAAATGAGAGGACTCAACCCCTAATGCAATGGTGTTTGCTCCACACTTGCTCTATGGAGTTGATGGAGTGTTGATGTTGCTGCTATGGAGTGAAAAGTGCTACTTGAAGGTGATGGATGCTCAAAGAATGCTTGAGAAAGTGTGTAGAGAGTTGAATTGAATGCTTAGAAGATTGTGTAGAGGATGAAATGCATGTAGAAGGAGTGAATTTGAGGGAATAATGAAGAAAATGACCATATTTGCGCTGGTTGGTTGAAGAGAGTGTTACAAATCAACCTCCAATGTAGAGTGTAATGCCTCTGTAAGCTCAAGACATAGGAATATTCTAGGGATGTAAGCGTGATGTGTGGACATGTACATGTCGTGCAAGCGTCCCCATCAATTATCCCTCTTCTGACACACAAAATAGATGCCAAGTGGAATGAAGGCAATAGACTTATGTGGATTTTAGCCTTCGAATTTGGTTTTCTAAAGTGAGGAAGGGTAAAGGGGGAATTTGCATAAGGGGTGAAAATTCACTCCTATGCATTTTGTGTAAGGAAAACAATGGTGCGGAAGAAACTTTCCTAACGTCAAAACTGTAGGGAAGTAAGAAGAAAATGCTTTTTAATTTTCTAAATTATAATCCAATTAAGACACATGAAAGATTTATAGAAACAAAGAAGATACTCAAAGACAATGAACAAGAAATTTATGTGGAAAACCCTTCCGGAAAAAAACCCACCACACCAAGCTGAATCTCTTTGTATTAAAGTAACAACAATTACATACAATCAGAGATACAACTCTCTAGTATTAGTTCACAGTAGTTTCATTCACTGTTCAACTAGTTACAAAAATGCTCTCAAGAATTCGATTCATCTCGCTTGCTTTCATTCTCAGAAATGATATGCTTTTATCTTAACACATTCTGATTTTTATCCGTTGTGCATCCTTATCCACCATTGCCTCATCATAGAAAGTTTCCAGTGGAGCATTGATTTTTCCCTTCATGCTGTTCAGCTCCGGCATCACAACAGTTACAAAAATATAACTGCCATCCATTCAAAAAATGCTTCCTCTGATTGGTCCATGATGATCCACATAGGATGATCAATCTGGTCAAGGGCATTCAACTTTGTTGGCATATCAGTGAGACACTAACATTGTCTCCCCGATGCCACAAAGTCTTCATATCGATACCGTCATAGATCCCAATAGTTGGCAGGATGTTATAACGAATGCCATGAGACATACTGAATCCATCAACATCCATTGCATTTCTATCAGCAAGAGATTCCTCCATTGACAAGACATTTTATAGAATTCCTCAAGTCATATCGATCTCAAAAATGCCATCAACAAGACTACCATAGATCGCCAAGACCTCCCATCAAGTCCTTATGTTGTTGCGAAACATTCACTAGTCAGTGAGACATTCATCTTTCGCTAGAAATTCATACTGAGCTCATCCAAGTCTTATCAAGTCAGCAAGACTTATGTCTTTCGCTAAGACCCTACACCAGCCAAACATGTCATACTGAAGCATCCAAGAGTCAGCGAGACTTATCGCTTTCGCCAAGACCTTGCACCGAGAGCTCATGTCTTACCGAGTCAGCAAGACATTTGACCTTCGCCATGAACTTTCACCAAGCGCCGAGAGCTACTCTGATGACTTCAATTGTATCCCCATCAGCGAGACCAGGCACCCATCGCCAAGACTTCATACCGAAGTCTTTTTGTCACCGCGAAGGCACCAAGTGAATACTCCCGTCGGTGTGACCTTCCAACAGTTGCTGAGAGATCTCCCTGAGATCCTTGTGTTAGCCCGATGACCATATGCAATCGGTGTGACATCCTTCAATCGTTGAGAGTTCTCCCTAAAATTCTCTAGACAACTGATAAGAACATTCTGTCGGCCAGAGGTCTCCACTTCAATGAAAGGTTACAATGAATACATTTAGGTCATAGCAATAGACTTCATTTGGCAAGACATCACCTCTGTCTCGGCGACATGAACATTTCAAGCGAATTTAGAACAGTTAGTCGCCCAGACATGAATAATGTCATAGCGACTTTTCCTTTTAGGAGTTACATGTCAGTATGGATTGAGGCAAATATTCCAACAATCTCCCACTTGACGAAGACCTTACTGACAACTCCAAAGCATAATAAAACTACTAAAATTCATGGGCCAAGAGGCCCATCGAACTGGCACACCACCTGTATTTGTCTGTGCTCACAGGCTTCATCAATGCATTTGCAACATTCTCTAGAGTATCCACTTTCTCCAAAGAGACCTTCCCATCCTCCACCATATCTCATACAAAGTGATACTGTACATCTATATGTTTTGTCCTAGCATGGAAATTAGGATTCTTTGCCAAACATATAGCACTCTGACTGTCATAGTAAATAGTAATTTTTCCTTCAGCAAAACGAATGTTAGAACACAAATTTTTTATCTAGATTGCTTCTTTACAGGCATGTGTAGCTGCCATGTATTCTGCCTCTATAGTGGACAAAGCAACTATAGTCTATCGCTTGCTCATCCAACTCACTGCACCACCATTCATCATGAAAACATATCCCCTAGTGGATCTTCTACTGTTAATGTCCCTTGCCCAATCATAGTCCACATAACCTCGAATATTGAGAGTCCTCTATGATTCAACCAAGTTCCCATGGTAACACAAAGCATAGTCTAAAGTGCCCTTCAAATATCTAAACACTCTCTTCACAGCATCCCAATGTGTCCTTCTAGGATTAGCCATAAATCGACTAAGAACTCCCACTGCTTGGGAAATGTCTGGCCTTGTATAGACCATTACATACATAAGGCTACCAACCACACTAGCATATGGCACACTGGTCATGTCCTCCATCTCAGTAGGAGATTTTGGACAATCCTCAATAGATAGCTTCGTTCCCTGTGTAATTGGAACAACTAGCTACTTGCACTCAGTCATACAAAATCTCTCTAGAATAGTCATGATATACTTACTCTGACTGAGCCAAAGTTTTCTATTTTTCATGTCCCTAGTTATTTCCATTCCCAGAATATACCTTGCTACACCAAGATCTTTCATTTCAAACTTTTCAGACAACTAAGACTTAAGATCAAAAATCATTAGCTTACTATTGCCTATGAACAACATATCATCAACATAGAGAGCAATAATAAGGACTTGATCACTTTCAGCTTTGTAATATATACAATGATCACATTTTGATCTTACAAATGCCAATGACAAAACAAATGTGTCAAACTTTTGGTACCGCATTCTAGGAGACTGTTTTAACCCATACAGAGATTTCTTCAACTTGCAAAATAGTCTTTCTTTACCTTTTTCCACAAAGTGCTCTGGTTGGGACATATAAATTTCTTCTTCAAAATCACCATGAAGAAACACTCTCTTCACATCCATCTGTTCAATTTCTAAGTCATACGTTGCTGCAAGTGACAAAAGAAATCTAATTGATGTCAGCTTAGCTATAGGAGAAAATATTTCTCCATAATCAATTCCCTCTACCTGGGAATAACCTTTTGCAACCAGCCTCACTTTATATTTTTGTACACTACCATCCAGACCAATTTTCTTTGTAAATACTCATTTGCAATCCATAGCTTTTCTGCCTTTAGGTAATGGCACCAAACTCTAGGTATCATTCTTTTCTAATGATGCCATTTCTTCATTCATGACTTCCAACCAAGAGTTTGAATCAGACATTTTAAATGCCTCTTTCATTGTCCTAGGTTCGTCAGTGCTAGAAATTAAAGCATAGGCACAAGTAGATTCTATTAAAGAAAACCCATACCTATCAGGTTACTTTCTTTCATGAGTTGACCTCCTCATAGGCTGAGGCTAAGGTGGTTCTTCATCTTCTTCAAAACTTTCAGAGCTACTTGAGCTATCCTCAGTATCAGGTACATTTTGATTTTTCAATTCCTCTTTATCTGGTGTTGGAGGAATTTCTGCTACATCCTTTTCATTTTTTGATTTCTTCTCTGACTGAAAATCCAATGTAGAAAGCTTCAGCTCATGAAATATAACACTTCTATTGTACAAAACCTTCTTAGTCTCAGGGTTCCAAAGCTTGTATCCTTTAATGCCAGCACTATAACCAATAAAAATACACTTTACAGCTTTGTTTTCCAACTTAGATCTTTTTTCAAATGGCACATATGCATATGCCTCACAGCCAAAGACACGAATATGTCTCATAGAGGGCTTCTTTCTAGACCATGCTTCCAAAGGTGTCTTCTCAACAAGAGTAGAGTTAGGAGAATGATTTACCAAGTAACATGTTGTAGAGACTACCCCAGCCCAGAACTTCTCCTCCAAGCTAGTACTGCTTAGCATACTTCATGCTCTTTCCATTACTGTCCTATTGAACCTTTCAACAACTCCATTTTGCTGTGGAGTATAAGGTGTAGTCTTATGTCTTTTAATCCCATGATCTATACAGTACCTTTCGAATTCATCTGAACAAAACTCACCACCATTGTCAGTCCTTAAGTATTTTATTTTCCTACTAGTCTAATTTTCAACAAGGTTTTTAAATTCCTTAAACCGACTGAACACTTCTAATTTACTTTTTAGAAAGTATACAAATGTTCTTCTTGAATAATCATCAATAAAGGACACATAGTATCTTGATTTAGATAGAGAAGGAACATTCACTGGACCAAACACATCATAATGAATATAATCAAGCAAACCAGAAGATTTGTGAGGACTGGAATAAAATAAAACATGGTGTTGTTTACCATATATGCAATGTTCACAAAATTCAAACTCAAGGTTACAATCTTCAAGCCCTTCTACCAAGTTTTTATTTTTCAAGGTTTTTCAACCTTTTTCACCAATGTGGCCAAGCCTATGATGCCAAAGCATAGTATTTTCTGCTGGAAGTTTAACCTCCATGGCATTTACTCCATTAGGGATGTTTCCCTCTTTTACTCCATGAGTAGCTTTCTGTGACTTTGCAGAGACACTATTGCATTGAATAGCTTTTGTATCCAGCTTGTACAAAGTACCAAATTAAGCACCCCTAGCCAACACCATAGAGCCTCTAGTCATCTTGCAGCCATTTCTAGAAAACATGACATGGACTCCAATATCATTCAACTTACTTACAAAAAGTAAATTATGGGCCAAACCTGGTATATGCATCACATCATTGATTCCCTTCACTCTTCCACAGCCAACAATTTCCAAAGATGAATCACTTGCCAAGTACACCTTTCCACCATTGTATTCTTCATACTTCGTGAACCAATATCTATGAGATGTCATGTGGAAAGATGCTCTAGAATCAATCAACCAGACATCATCAGGTGCCCGCGTAGCCAAGGCTGCAATGAAGGCGTCTGCATCACTCTGAGAAGAATCATTGCTAGAAGAGTTCTTCTTCATCTTTTTCTCCTCCTTGCAATCCTTTTAGACATGACCAGGTTTCCCACCATTCCAACACTTCACCTTGGACTTTGGACTTCTTACCAGGAGACTTTGATCTCCCTTCTGATTTCAATATGGATTTCTTGTCCTTCTTCTTGCCTTTATCCTTCAATCTTCCTCTAATAGCCAGAGCCTCCTTTGCCATCTCAGAAGATTTTCTTCTCATCTCTTCTGACAACAAAGAAGCAACAACATCTTCCATCTTGAAAGTGGATGTCATACTCCCAATAGCCATCACCAGATGATCCCAAGAATCTAGCAAAGAACATAGCAGTAGCATGCAGCGATCTTCATCTTCAATCTTCACACCAACAGATGTTAACTAAGCAATCAAGATGTTGAAAGAATCCAAGTGATCAACAACAAATCCTCCCTCCCGCATTCTCAAAGAGTACAACTTCTTCCTCAAGAAAAATTTGTTCACCAAGGACTTGCCTTGATAAATTGATGCCAGTCTTTTCCACAAGGAAGATGCAGTCTTTTCTTCATGAACGTTCAGAAGAAGAGAGTCTACCAAACAAAGCCTTATCAGCCCTTTTGATTTTCTATCTTCCAGGTCCCAATACTCTTGCTTCATGCCTTGAGGAATTGTTCTAGACACAACAGTCCAAAGATCTTGGTCTACTAACAGATCTTCCATTTTGAGTTTACACAACTCAAAATTGCTACCATTGAATTTCTCTATTTCCATCTTCTTGGATGTGCTTGCCATATTAATCTATAATTAAATTATCATACCTCTACCAGAATCCCATTGAAAAAGAATTGACACAAAAAACCCAACCCACTCACAAGGATAACACAACTGGCCTGGCTCTGATACCACTTGTAAGGAAAGCAATGGTGTGGAAGCAACTTTCTTAACATCAAAACCATAGGGAAGTAAGCAAAAAATACTTTTTAATTTTCTAAATTACAATCCAATTAAGACACATGAAATATTTATAAAAACAGAGAAGATACTCAAAGACAATGAACAACAGATTTACGTGGGAAACCGTTTCGGGAAAAAACTCACCACACCAAGCTGAATGTCTTTGTATTATAGTAACAACAATTACATACAATCAAAGATACAACACTCTGGTATTAGTTCATAGTAGTTTCATTCACTGTTTAACTAGTTACATAAATGCTCTCAAGAATTTGATTCATCTCGCTTGCTTTCATTCTCAGAAATGATCTACTTTTATCTTAACACATTTTGATTTTTATCCTCTATGCATCCTTATCCGCCATTGCCTCATCATAGAAAGTTTCCACTGGAGTGTTGATTTTTCCCTGCATGCTGTTTAGCTCCAGCGTCGCAACAGGTGCAAAAATCTAACTGCCATCCATTCAAAAAATGCTTCCTCTGATTGGTCCACAATGCTCCACATAGGATGGTCAATCTGGTCAAGGGCGTTCAACTTTTTTGGCATATCGGTGAGACTCTAACAGTGTCTCCCCGATGCCACAAAGTCTTTATATCGATACTGTCATAGATCCCAATAGTCGGCAGGACATTATAATGAATGCCATGAGACATACTGAATCCATTGACATCCATTGCGTTTCTATCGGCAATAGATTCCTCCATCAGTAAGATATTTTACCGAATGCCACAAGTCATATTGATCTCAGAAATTCCATCGACAAGACTACCGCAGATTGCCAAGACCTCCCATCGAGTCCTCATGTTGTTCTGAAACATCCACCAATCGGTGAGACATTCGTCTTTCGCCAGAACTTCATACTGAGCTCATCCAAGTCTTTCCGATTCGGAAAGACTTATGTATTTCACTAAGACCTTACACCAGCTAAACATGTCATACCAAAGCATCCAAGAGTCGGCGAGACTTATCGCTTTCTCCAAGACCTTTCACCGAGCGCTCATGTCTTACCGAGTCCGCAAGACATTTGAACTTCACCAAGACCTTTCACCGAGCACTGAGAGCTACTCCAATGACTTCAATTGTATCCCTGTCACCAAGACTTCATACCGAAGTCTTTTTGTCACTACGAAGGCACTAAGTGAATACTCCCATCGGCGTGACCTTCCAACAGTTGTTGAGAGATCTCCCCGAGATCCTTGTGTTAGCTTGATGACCATATGCAATTGGTGTGACATCCTTCAGTCGCTGAGAGTTCTCCCAGACATCCGCTAGACACTCAATAAGAACATTCTGTCAGCCAAAGGTCTCCACTTCGATGAAAGGTTACAACAAATACATCTAGGTCACAACAATAGACTTCATTCGGCAAGACATCACCTCTATCTCGGCGACATGAACATTTCAAGCGGATTTAGAATAGTTAGTCACCTAGACATGAATAATGTCACAACAAATTTTCCTTTCAAGATTTACATGTCAATATGGATTGAGGAAAATATTCCAACATTTTGCACCCACTTTAGGGAGCACGAATATTGATGAGTGCTTTGGTAAAGTATATCGAATGAGTAGTACAGTTAGAAATGTATACCTGAATCGTCGAGGAAGTAGACCATGATCTGGAGAACTTGAGAGTGCAAGACAAGAAAAGGATTTCATAGCCCTACAAAATTATGAAGCTGAAGAAAGAAAGTTCCTTATAATCCCATAGACCTACAAGGAGGCAACCCCCAAGATATCTCATATGGAAGAAGCTAAGAAAGTGCCTTAAAAACCTACAAAATCTACAAGGAAGGTGTCCCTGAAGATCTCTCAAATGAAGGAAACCTAGAAAAGCACCTTACAGACCCATAGACTTGCAAGGAGGCATCCCCCAAGATCTCGCACATGGAAGAAGTTAAGAAAGCTCCTTACATACCCACAAATCTACAAGGAAGGTGTGCTCCAAGATCTTTCACATGAAGGAAACCCAAGAAAGTTCCCTATAGACCCGTAGAATTGTTGGGGAGTCACCCCTAAGATCTCTCGCATGGAGGAAGCTCAAAGGAATCGCACAACAGACTCACAAATCTACAGGGAGGTATCCCCCAAGATCTCTCACATGGAGGAAACCAAAGGAAGGCAGACTCCACAAAGTAAAGAAGTAGCTTCATAGGTACACCTGTGAAGCAACATGTTTACTTGCATATAGAACATGTTAGAAAGTAGCCATATAGGAAAGTAAATGGATAGTCGCATAGACCATTAACAAGTTGGAAGACTTTCAAAGGGGTCACTTGGGAACTTGGTTTGAAGAAGGGGTCCACATAAGGGAGGCATTGTTCAGAAGCAGGTGTTTTATTTATTGAATTGATTCATCATCAAGGAATATTTTTGAAATATGTTCACTTCATCAAGGAATTTGAAAGGAAGAATATGCCCCTATGCAATGGGAAGATCAAAGTTGTTCCCACTTCAGAGGAAGATTCTCAAGTTCTTTCTTTATGAACCCATGATTCAAAGGAAACGTGTTTTTTGAGGGTTTCAAGTCAAGAATGTGATTCTTGAAAGGAGGTTTGTGAAGAATCTCAAGAAAAGATTCATTGGTAATGAATTCATTTTCCAAAAATCAAAATGTTGAAGAAGTAGCGTTGTCACACATGAGAGGGAAAACTCAAGGAAAGAAGAGATAAAGATAAAAGAAAAAAAGAAGAAGAGAGATATTATGAACAAAGGGCATAGGGGTAGCCTAATATTTCAAGGTTAGAACTGCTCATAAATATATATGTGTATAGTAATAGTATATAAAATGAACTGTCATCAACCCCCTACTATATCAGGCCATGTGAAGAATGCACGGGAAGCCAAATTAAAAACAAAAAATTGGGTCAACATGTAAGGGAAGCCTAAATGCCCACAACGGTTTACATCATCCCCAATTTATCAAAAATTAAGTCACAAATATAGAAGAATGATGATACAAATAGAGGAAGGTTTATGACACAAAAACCATGCCTCTATCAAAGCACCAAAAAGTGTGACAAGGGTAATCCAAATACACATAGCACCATCAGGGGGGAACACATCACAACACACACACACACACACACACACACACACACACACATCTAATATCAAGATAAAGAAGAGGCCTCCACTTAATACTGATCAACCAAGAGGTTGTTCACTTCCCACTCTAGATCATCGTAGGGGGAAGGAGGGTGAGTTTGCAGTGGTGAAATGTTAAGAGGAGTATTCGACCCTCCTGCAATAAGGGCCAAGGAAGAAGGCTCTGCAAGGTCCACTCCACTGAGCTCTTATGGAGCTAAGGCCAACGACTTCTCAAAGATCACCGACAAGGCCAGAACCTCATCCAGAGAGTTAAACATGCACTTAATAGGAGTGCCATGTTTCACCTAAATCGACAGAGAAGGTTGCACCCAAGATTCACCGATAGGCTCATTGAGTGATTCAAGAGTGATGAAGAACTTAAGAGAAGTTGAGACTGGTTTTGTTACTAGGATAGAACAAGCCAACATGGGAACACCTTTTGGAGAAGGTGGGCTCCTCTTATGTCCTCCATTTCTGGAAGGACCACTCTCCACCTTCTACTCCATCAGGGGGATGTGAACTCCCCATAGATGATGCAAGAGGTGTGGAGGAAGAGAAGGGTGAGAAAAATAGAGTAGTCACCATTGAAGTGTTTGTCATATATACAGGTTTTGGGAAAGGTTGGATATCTGGGAGTGACATCAACAAAGGTGGCTCCACTGAAGGAGTGATGAACACTTGCAACTTTTTAGGGCCAGGTACATTTGTACTTGTAGCGGAAGCTGGAAGTGATACAGAGTTGGTTTGAATGGAAACAGAGGGAAGGAGAGAGGAGGAAATAGTAGGAGGCACTAATATGGGGGCATTTGTCTCCTCTTCTTTCCTCTGTAACGTGGGTTGCTCAGCCATGAGAGCCTTTCGTTAGTGCTTGTGCTCACATGCAAGGAAGTTTTAGTGACTCTTAAAACTAGAGGCTAGAGGCTACAAAGGAATGAAAGGCTCTTGCTCAGCCATGGGAGTGTCCACAACATACATTTTCAGTGGAGGAACAGACTCCTGAATAGGAGTAGGAGGACCAGGTTGGGAAACAACAGGGCGATTCAGCTTGAGTGCCTTGGTAGCAAACCTCTTCCCACTTGCTAATTTTGGAGCAAAAATGGTAGGAGGCTATGGAGGCCAAGACATAGATGATTCCCCATGAGGACCTTTCTTCCTGTTATATCTAATGGGCCTAGACTCTATGGGCCAAAAAGGAAGCTCAAATGTGAGACCCTTGGGCTTTCTCCAAGCGGGCACCATAGGATTGCAAAGATAGAATAAAATCCAATGGTGCCTTAGCGGGGTGAGAGGAAACATCAGTCTGAATAGTAGAATAGGAAGAAGGAGGATCTGGAGACCACTTCTCTTCTTCCCTTCTATGTGCCTTGGCAACATTATTATTAGCTTTTAAACAAGCCCTATGTGAAATAGCATAAGGTGACAGAGGGTATCTCACTTTCAGCCTTAGATGCCCCTTCTTATATTTTTGATATGTTCGATAGAAAAGGTACTTCTTAGGTGAGAGAGGACCAACAGGTGTAGGAAAAGAGTAATCCAAGGAGTAGCTACCATGAGCAATCATTGGTTTATAATTGGTGTCATGAATCACATGCATAGAACCCCGGTGGATAAGTTACTTTAAACATTTATGCACAACTGAGGGTATGACATTCATAGGTACTAACCAAGGGATACCCAAATTCACTCTAAAGAGTTTAGATCTAGGCATTATGTCAAACAAAAGCTTCACAGATTAGGTCCAACCAAAATCGTCAGGATAATACTACCCAAAGGGGGAATTTTTTTTTTTCATGCGTGTAGATGGTGCTCGTAGGTGCATCATAGCCATCTTTATGCAAAAATTTGATTAGCATGATCTCCTCAATTATAATTTTCACTTGTGATGTCAGATCAATGAGAACACCTACCATGATGTTTCGATTGATTCGTACAGGGATGTAGAGAGGAGATGGTTCCCTATTAAAACCCATCAGTAGGTCCTATGAGGTGAAGGTTATACTATTACCACTATTGATAGGTTGTGCAGAGGGGATAGGTTAATGAAGGAAGGAGGCCATTGTGCACACTAGATGATACTTTCATAGAGTCCCTAAAGGTTAAAGGATAAGACACTGAACAATCAAGGTTTCATTACGCAACACCTTTGTAACCTTCCAACTACACCTTCTAAGGGTCACAGGTAGGGTTGTAAGGAGAAAGCATCAGAACACTTAGACATACAACACTCCTAGAATATGAGGAAAGGAAATTTTAGTATCGCCAAACAAAACCAAAATGGTTAATGTCTAATTCACCAAAAAAGTAAGAGAGGTGGACGAACCATGTTCAAGGCACCAGGTCACAGAGAGCCAAGAGCAGAAAGCTGCCCTAACTTACATCAGCTTAAAGGGGTGTTTTGAAATGAAGGATGGGAATGATGAGGACTATGAGGCCTTTCAATCAATTTTCAGACATGAGATTCAAGATAGGGCTAGGTGAGCCAGTTTTTGGGTTCAACATTGTGCCTCAAGAAGCTCTCTACTCAAGGAGGAAAGCATGGTTTTGGGACTATAGTAGGGTGCACTACTATCTGTATGACAAGAGGACTAAAAGGGCAAGGTTAACCAACAGAAAACATACTAATAGCCTAGCTAATCACTTTCAAAGGGGAAAAACAAAGTTTAGAAGTAGACCAGATATGAATGAATGTGATTAAGTAAATACACAAGAGTTAAGTTGGCAAGAATGATCCCACAAGGGAATTTGTTTTCCAACTAGTTCCAAGTATACTTCCACCTGAACACAAGAAAGAGGGAAATTCATTGGGACTGTATAGTGCTTGCCTTAGTCAAACCCCCATTTCGGTATTTCCACCTCCACGAACAACCAAGTTTGCAACAATGGAGAAATATATGATAAAGAAGGAAATAAAGTATAGAAAACAAAAGCACTACAAAATAGTGCTATGCTACCCAACCAAATTTTAGATGAGAGGAGTACAAATCTTACCGCCTCCACCAAGAGCTCATTAGCTAATGGAGGAGAAAATGAGAGGACTCGACCCCCTGCTGCAATGGTGTTTGTTCCACACTTACTCTACGTAGTTGATGGAGTGTTGATGTTGCTATGGAGTGAAAAGTGTTGCTTGAAGGTGATGGATGCTAAGAGAATGCTTGATAAAGTGTGTAGAGAGATGAATTAAATGCTTAGAAGATTATCTAGAGGATGAAATGCATGTAGGAGTGAATTTGAAGGAAGATTGAAGAAAACGGATAGATTTTGGTCAGCTGGTCAAAGAGGGCACTACAAATCAACCTCCAATGGGAAGTGTAACACCTCTATAGGCTCTAGACATGGGAATATATAGGGACATAAGTGCATAACACAGATGTTTTCTCATTGCATGGACGTTCCCATCAATTATTCCTTTGCCTACACACAAAACGAATGCCAAGTGGAATGAAGGAAATATGCTTATGTGAATTTTTTCCTTCGAATTCAATTTTCTAAAGTGAGGAAGGGTAAAAGGGGAATTTTCATAAGGGGTGCAAATTTTCTCATATACACTTATATAGGCATTAAAACCTAATTTACACATTATTTAGATTTTAAAGGCCGACATCAACCAAAAAATTGAATTAAACAGGTGATTTTCCTGGTCAAAAATTTAAAAGGTCCCAAATGGGACTTATTCACTCATGGTGGTGAATGGGTCCCACCTAGGGGGACTCATTCGTCCAAGGTGGTGAATGAGTCCCATCCTAGATTTTTGAGGTGGGTTTTCAAGATTTTTGATGTTTTAAATGATTTTGTCAAGTTTCTAGCTGAAATAAGCCTCAAGATCTAAAATACTAGGTCTTAGAGGCATATTAATGATGATTTATAGGGGTAATTAATGCAAGGGTACTAAAACAGGTCCAAATTAAATGAGAAATTTCCCTAACTCCAAGAAGGGGGTCAATTTTCGTCATTACATCTAGCCCCCACTTTAGTGCCCATATGACTCTAGATGCATATGCAAGCTAAAGGAATATGAACAATACACTTTCTTTCATAAAAGGATACTAATATCTAGGTTCATTCACAACATGGAAGAATGAAGTCCCCATTGTAGCTATCTGCAAAACCACAATGTTAGGAACCACATTTTGCAACATGAATTTGTTAGTTGTTCAAAAGTCCTTGTATCTAACTTCTTCTAGATATCAAAATCGAGGGTAGATGTATGCCCATCTTTGATTCCACTTTCTTTATGGAAGTGGAATCAAGGTACTATTCTAACCACATTGAATAAGATAGGTCATATCATAAGGGTAAGTGCAAAAAGATGGGGGCCCAAAAAAGGGGCTTAAGTGGCTACTTTTTTTCTGGAATCAAGAAATATTAACCTTGGACGTGAAATTGAGGATAGTTACACTCAAAATTTTGAGATGCAAAAGAAATAAGGATCATAGTGCTCCAAGTATACTTTCTAAACTACTAATTTATTTTGAAAATGGTTGAGATTAAGAGGTTCAAAAGAGGGGCCCACAAAAATTAGTGTTGTTTTTGTCAAAAAACATAACATAGCAACTTTTGTGGGCACCTAGCATGGTGAACCTTTTTTTAGTATTTTTAAAATTGTTTTGGTGAGAAATTAGTTAACAGTATGTAGTTTATGTAATGATTTTTCTGATAAATGAATATTTGATTTTTTACTAATTTTCAAAGTGGACACTTCTTGAAAAATAAAATTTTGGTCGTGCTACCCCTACAAATTTTGGAAACTAATTGATTTTTTTTAAACATGTGTAGAATGGAGTCTAATTTCTAAAAATGTAATTTATTTGGAATTTTGATGAATGGTTAATTTATAATGAAAAAAATACCAAACACTAGTTTTTGCAAAAAAATAGAAACACAAAAAATTTAAGAAATTATAGATCAAAGGCTTAGCATTTTCAAAATGTGAAAAAAGATACATCGTTAGATAGCTAAGAGAGAGCCTAACATTACTCGGGTGTTCCATTTGTTTGACCTTGAAAAAATGGGTCCGAGAAATGGGGTCTCTTGGTGATGTAAATCACGGAGAGACCCCATTTCTTGGACCCATTTTTTCAAATAGCGCAAGTTAGGTTGCCAATTTCACTGAATTGGTAACCACTAGTTTGTCAATTCGGTGAAATTGGCAACCTAACATGGCCTATTTGAAAAAATGGGTCCAAGAAATGGGGCCTCCCAATGATGTACCCCATTTCATGGACCCATTTTTTCAAATAGGCCCACTAGCTTTCCAATTCAATGAAATTGTCATTCTTGGACCCATTTTTTTAAAGAGGCCAAGTTAGGTTGCCAATTTCACCAAATTGACAAGCTAGTGGACTCACTAGCTTACTAATTCAGTAAAATTTGGAACATACTGGACTGTTTGATAAAATGGGTCTAAGAAGTATCATTGGGAGACCCCATTTCTTGAACCCATTTTCCCAAACAGGCCAAGTTAGGTTGCCAATTTCATCGAATTGGCAAGCTAGTGGGCCCACTAGCTTGCCAATTTGGATAAATTAGGAACATAGTGGTCTGTTTGAAAAAATGGATCAAAGAAATGGAGTCTCCCAGTGATGTACCCCATTTCTTAGACCCAGTTTTCCAAACAAGACACTAGGTTGCCAATTTCACCGAATTGACAAGCTAGTGGGCCCACTAGCTTGCTATTTTGTTGAAATTGGCAATCTAGTGGGCTATTTTAAAAAATGGGTCCAAGAAATGGGGTTTCCTAGTGATTTACATGATTTTTTGTCATATGGTGAATAGTGATATAAGTGCTATACATAAAATCACTAGGTACATGTCATTGGATAGTACACACCCAAAACTAAAGTAGTAAGAATTCAGTATAAGTAATTCATGGTTAACAAAAGGTAGCTAGTTGTAGGTGAGTAGGTTGATATTCAAGCATATCTTTATGGATGGAGAGGAGTAATGTAACTATATCTATGAAGTTTTATGGCATGCACATCCACATGAAAGAGAAAGGACTCCATTTATTATGAGAAAATTTATTTCTTACAGTCTAAGAAAATTCAAAGGCACCCTTTAATTAAGGATGTTGTAAAATATTTAGAAAATAGAAAGGATTCACTTGTGTGTATACCCATTCTTATGGGAGATGCCAAGGATGGGTCTTCTTTTTGAAAAGGTACCAATTTCTTTGTAGATGGAATTTGTTGAGGCTGGATTGATGATGGTTCCCCTAGGTTAGGAAAGAATGATTTGTAGGGTACAAGTTATTAGTTTATATTATGTTAAATAATCATTGTTTCCCTCCATTTGTTCTAACATTTACCTACAACATCTCATATTTAGCTTTTTTGTTTATATTACTATGAAATTTAATATATATCTATTGTGTGGTTACATTTTCTATGGTATTGATGAAAACCTATAGTTATATAGACAACTCATCATGTATTCTTGCATGGCATAAAAAAATATTGTTATGAATCTCTTCTTCATCAACAATCATGATTTTCTACTTAAATTCTCTATATTATAATCACTATGTGGAAGCAAATATACTAAAGGTATATGAAATTAATTACACCAAAGAGTAGGGAGAAACTACACAAGTTTACAGTCAAATGTTATATAAAACATGGATCACCTATTTTGTCACTTTATTTATCTTTTATTTTATTGACTATATCTCCTTATTTATAATCTACAAATTCATTAACATCATCCTTGATGTTGGTATATTACCAAAAAGAGTAAATATTTTCTTTGATCAAAAGACTTGGTCATCCCATATGTGTATGGTGAGTGAAAAAAAGTGAGGAGAGTGACTATAAGGATAAAGGAAGAGAATTAAACTAATGTAGTAAGAACACATCTTGTGAAGATACATAATTATAATATCTAAATCTAATTTAATTGAATCACAATTAGTTTTAATAAATATCTTCATCTTTATTCTTTCAAGTATTTTTTTTTAAAATGGTTTGATTTATCTCTCTCTCTCTCTCTATATACATATATACATATACATATATACATATATGTATATATATATATGTATATATGTATATATATACATATATATACATATACATATATATATGTATATATATGTATATATGTATACATATATACATATACATATATATATGTATATATATGTATATATGTATATATATATACATATATATATATATATATATACATACATATATATACATATACATATGTATATATATACATATATATGTATATAAATACATATATGTATATGTATATATATATACATATACATATATATATATATATATATATACATATACATATATATATGTATATATATGTATATGTATATATTTATGTATATGTATATGTGTGTGTGTGTGTGTGTGTGTGTGTGTGTGTGTGTGTGTGTGTGTGTGTGTGTGTGTGTACATGTATGTATGTATAAAGGATCAATTTCTTCATCATCAATAGTTCAAGTAATAAAAAATAAAAAAATTATTTGATTCATCTCCGTATAATTTTGAGGGTGAATAATTCATTCTAATTATGATTTTTTCTATTTTGGTTTCTTTCCTGTTTTGGGAATGTTTCATGTTACATGTACATGGTGAAAAATGGAATACTCTAGTGTAAGTTTAAGCCCATTTATATAGTTTCTACTTCACCTAACATTATTCTTATTGGAATACCTCACTTCTATGTACACATGTTCTCATACACTTGATTTATCCATTTGATTACTCATATCAATCTATAAAATAATTGTATTGTAGGAAAATGTATACCTCTACATTTTCATGCTTGTTTGGGTCCTCCCTGCTGAAATGCGGCTTCTTTATGTCTTATTTGGTCTTATTTTGCATCCACAAGCCTTATTTAATGCTTCATTCTAAGGATAATCATGACACATCAAATAACCAATCATAAATCAATGATTTTAGTTTGTATGGCCTAGATTTAGCGATCTAGGACTCATATGCCATCTTGGGCATATAGGTGCTAGCTAAGTGTTGGGGCCTAAACCTAAATTTGGAATTACATATAATATTTCTAGAAAAATGTGTCCCAAGCTTAACCTACTCAGACTTATATGCCACAACTATTGTATGAGTCTCACTTAGCTTTGACCTAATTTTGAATTCAATTCTTGGAGGTATTTTATTCTCCTAGATTTGATGTTGGCTTGTAGTGCTCTAATTTATGGAAATTTAGCATAAACAAGTATAAATACAGGGTTATTTCACATATTTTCCTCTAGCAAGTTTACAAGTCACCTAGCAATTCAAGAATTCTATCAATTCAAGAGCATTCAAGAGTGATTCTTAATCATTTTGGACCATTATTCAAGAATCAAGCATCATGTCAAATTTATCATGCATCATGTTTGATTTTGAGATAACATGTGATGTAGCTATCTTATGATTCAAGCAAGCATTCAAGTCAAGATCCATATCCTTCATGCAACAGTCAAGATCTACATTCATACTAGCCATTACATAAAATTTTGCAGCATTTTGTTCAAGGGTTTCGTGAGTTGCAACATAGCATAATTGTTCATTCGTCATTCCTTCATTCTATTTAATTTAACTTCAAGGTTTGATTACCAAAATGGGGTTTGACCAAGGAAAACCCCTATCCACTAACAAAACAACATTTCCACCTCTCTTTGACATGTGATTTGCATATTTAGGTTGAAGATCTATTAAAAATAAATATTGGAGAAAATTAGTCAAGTTGTCAAGGTTTTTATCTACATTGCAAGATCACAAAAAGTCATCTATAGGTTGCAATTCAGTGTTTCAGAATTAGAGATTTGATAGGAGAGAAGCTACATGAAAGTACTAAAAGACATATTAGTTTCATATCAACCTTGAAATTGGGACTAAATCACCCCTATTGGCATATGATTCCCACTGTGCTTCACAATTAGTATTTCTAGAGCATTTCAGGCCTCAACTTAAGCCTCTTTAGTTTCTAGGTGCACCTTTATTTATCTCTAGTTTACTGTTCTAATTTGAATTCATTTATAGGCCATTTACTTAAGTTTTCATATCATTTACATTTTCTTGTATTTCTAATCCTTTCTTGGTGGTGAAACCTTTTTTTAGTCTTTAATCACACTGAAATGAAAGATTTTGGCACCACAAGATTTTGTTACTCTTCTCGAGTTTTTCACCTAAAAGGAGAGTGGTAGGCCAAAATGCATAATTTTTCACTCAAGATTAATGTAAGGATGGATAGGAAATTGATTTGAAGTGCGTGTGGATGTGTCTGAATGCTTACAAATGCAAATAAATGAATGTAAACTAGCCTAATGCAAGATGTTGGAAAAAAATAGTGTTGATTGTAAACATGAACTAGAAACCTAAAAAAAATGAAATTTTTTTTTGAAGAGATTGGTTAGAGTGCACCTAGAGGTAGATTACTATTTCTGGAAGGTTCGATAATCTCTCTAAAGTTACTATTGATGGCCATTGGGATTGATTCGCCATGAGTGGTGAATTAGTCCTGCTTCTGATGAAAAGTCCTGAAAAACCTATTTTTGACTATCTAGAGTTGAATTTTGACAAAATCAATTTTCAAGCCTACAAATGGGACTCATTCGTCATAGGTGGTGTATTATTCCACCTATAGGAATCTAAAAATTTAGGAGTTGATTATGTGGAGCTAGGTCTACACTTCTGCTCTCTATAGGAGTCCACTTCTGAAATTGTCAAATTTGGGTCTAAAAGTGACTTTTTGTTGATGTTTTGACTTGAATGATGAAGGGATGACTTGAATAACTTTACAAATTTATCCTCAATTATTTCCAAGCTTCCAAGAGACCTAAATCTACAAACACACAATAAGAGAAGAATAAATGTTGATTGTTAGGGCATGGGGGTTTGCCTTGGTCAAACCCCGTTTAAGTAATTAAACCAACATGATGAAAGAAAGGAATGAAAAATGCAACAATGGAATAGATTACCTTGCCATGATGAATGATATTGAAAGTGTACAAGATAACATGTAGATTCTACCCTTGAATGTTTGGAAATTGATCTCTTAATGCCTTGAGATGATAAAACCCTAAGTTTCTTGGCTTGAGATGGAAGATTGGTGAATGAAGAATGAATTAGGTGAATGTAGAAGATGATAGAAGATGTCAAAATCAGAAGAAAAACACTTATTTGTATACACTTGTGCCTTAGTAACCATTAATACTTCATCACAGGTTGACATCAAGTGATTTTGAATAAATCCCAAAAGGAAATTTAAAATATTTTGAATTTGGGGCCAAGGGGGGACTCATTCATCACCCATGGAAAATGGGTTCCACATAGGACCTAAAAACATGTGTTGGGAAATATGTTGTATTAAATATTTTTATTGGGCTTACATTCAAAAATACACTTAATTAAGGCATATCAGGGCATAAATAGACCAAATAAAGCATAAGAATGAGATAAATAGTGACGTGCCTAGGAAAGCATGAAAGCTTGTTACAGGACTTTACAACACTTCAAAATAGGACTTGTTGATGAATAAAAAGGTGATTTTTAGGTGAATTGCAATGAATAGAGTCTAGAAGAATGTAGAAATGTCTTATAACACTTCACAACACCTCCACAAGACATCATTAAATGCATTTATTTAGTTTTCAAAGGTCCAAGACCTAGTGTGGATGCACAAAATTCCTCATAACACCTAAATCAAGGCCTCATTAAGTCCAATTTATCATGAATTAATCCCATGTCAAGCAAAGGGTAATTTTTTCTACAACACATTTTAGCTCCCACTTTAGTGAGAGGATGAACTTGCTTCAAACTCACACTAAAGTCGACATTCAAGAGAGATTCACATGTAGGTCAAGTCCCCAATATAAAAAATCATGCAAACGCGAGGTGAGAAAGATGTACTCGCTCTAGGACCACAAAACTTTAGGTCATCTTCGGGGTGAGAAGGCCACAACATACTCACTTTGGGGCCATGGAACTTCTGGCTGTCTGTGGGGTGAGAAATCCCAAAAGGTAAGATACATACGCTAGTTGTTATGTACTCACAAACATAAAGGTGGGTATGGGGAAAAGTCGTGCCACTAGGTGGGCTTCCCACTCAACCATATTAAAGTTATACCTATTAATAACTTTAACAAGGCACCACAAGGAAACAAATTCTATGAACAAAAAGACAAAGTACTATAGTCATGCAAGTTGTGTTATGCAAGGTGGAAAAAATGAAAAACGTAAACATGTAAAAAATATCATAATGTAAAAGATATTCAAAGGGATTTTTCTTAATTTGTGCAATGTCTCATCATAGGGAACATCATGCCTAATGTGTCCAAGAGAGGATAAGTGCAAACAATCTCATCTTGGGCAATGTTGTACCTAACGTTTCCAAGAGAGGGAATTGCAAGAAAAATAAAATCACACAATGAAATGTGAGTGGTAATGTATGCCTCCCACTTTAAAGGAATTTCTAATACCAGTACTTGTTGGTGTAATTAATTATTTAATTACACTTGCATAAGTTTACCTAGGTAATATTTTAATTCCTAGGTTATAATTGTTATCCTTTTCTTGTTGAGCTATCTTGTTGCTCAAGATAAGATTAGGGTTGTGCATACTTGCTTTTATAAGCAAGCCTCATCTCTTGTAATTATTGAATTCTTGAATAATATTATTTGCCCATCTTCATGCAAAGCTTTAGTTTTTCCTGATTTTCTCTTTTGTGGAAGGATTTTTGGTTTGCATGTCTGATCTTGGTTTCTAACATGGTATCAAAACCTTGATATTCAACCCCTTCTCATATTTTTGGAGAGATTCAGTGCGGAGTAGTTTGGGGTCCCTTGAGGATTTCATGCCTTGAGCCTATTTCTGGCTATGGTTGCAAGATCTTCTTGAGTTTGTCTTTCTATTAGGTTCTCTTGCATGGAAAATTTTCACACATGTTGGAGGAAATATGAGCTCACTTTTTAGTCTAGGGTTGTTGAAAAAGTCAAGATTTACTTTTGTTTCACCTAAATCTCACATTTTATGCCAAAGTTATGAGGGTTTGAAGATTTGTCAGATCTAGAAGTTGCAAAGCTTCTAGTGCATTTTTAGGCAAATTGGACCTCACCGTCAGATCCAAAGCATTCGAGAGAAAAAAATCAACATATAATATGCCCTATTTTTCCTTCAGTTGTTTGCGAGGAAAAAAAAATTACCCGGGGTGGTCATTCGACCCTTGGGTATAGGGTACAATTATTTATTTTGTAGAAAAAATATTCTAAAAAATATATATTCTACATACATTATCGTGCTATTTCAATTATTGTATGGGGCATTATTAATTATTGTGGTGGCGTTTATTTTTTTTACAATCTGTTTTGGTTGGATGACCCTTTTACAAGGGATCATATGCAAACATTAATTTGTTTGCAGTCTTGGTTGACACCTTTATTGTTGGATCTATTCAGCCAGCCCGTTCAATGTCCTCGGCCACTTTTACTGGTCTGTTTTGAAGACTATCACTGGTTTCTTTCTCTATTGGGCATGCTTCCTCTCACTGTTGACTGTACCATTACAAGCTATCCATTTGTAGGGTACGAAATACCTGTGGCTCAGTTGTCAAAAGGGTTCTTTCATTGGGTTTGCTTTCTTAGCCGTTGGTGAACCTTTCTCGAGATCTAATCACCATCGGCCGATTTTTTTTCTCTTTCAGGGGCACTCATTACCACCGTCATCGAGTACCTTGCATCATTGGATTACTTCTCAATCTACTTGGTATCAAGACTACTTTGCTAGATAGTACCATTTAGACCACCATCTATAGGGTTTGTATGAGTATTATCCCTTTTTTTTGAAAACTTTGTAATATTAAAAGCTTTGTATCATTTTTCAAAAGCCAACAATATTGCTTTAAACGGGTGGCAGGTAGGAGTTATTTTTTTCCCAGATTACTTTGAGATCATATGATTGACCAGGGGCCAGAGTGAAAGGTGCCAAGTTTTTGCACCCTATTAGTCTCGTAGTACCCTAAATGGCCATTTTACAACCCTTTTTTCATTTTGTTATAAATTTTGACCTCATACACATTTTTTTTGAAACGAGATGTCGCCAAAAAGCTAGCGAGCCCAATTTTCTCATGGTTTAGTTAGTTTTTAGAGATTTTGTAGTTTGGGTGCATTTTTTTCTTCTTGAAGTCAGATGTTCAGATTTCACTTCAGAGGGCATATCTTTTGACTCGGTGATCCTTTTTTCCCCATTCTCATGGCATCAGAAAGTTGATTCCGTCCTCTACACAACTCTGGCATCAATTTCAATTTTTTGTTTATGCACGTTTTTGCATTCTCTCCTTTTGAAATCATTGGGTATTGTAATAAATGAACTGATATAAAGTTCCATCAAGGGGGTTTCTTGCATAATAATTTAATTAGAGTGTAGTTGCACTTTGGTCTCATATTGATTTTGATTACAACTTGCATGGGTTGTATCTAGTTTCTATAGTTTCTTTTGGCCACATGTTTCTTATAGCTTGACACATATTAGACTCACATCAGTTCACACTTCAAATTGGGAGCTTATGGTTATTGATCTACATTGGGTCACATCTCAGTTTGAGGGCCACTAAATTTGTGGTTAACGTTCTAGAATCTTCATGGCACTTACTCATATGAATCAATTTTAGTCATAGTTTGGAATTGGCATCGAGATACATGGCTTCCAAATTCTTTCATCATATCATTCCCTCTTATGGGGGGCATCATTTTATCTACTATTGCTTCATAGATTCTAGGGTTGTTCTAGTTTGTGAGTTTTCCAGTGTGCCATGGCATCAGGTCTGTTGTTGCATTATTATGATTCTTTTATGGTTTCTTGTAAATAGAAGTATATTTCCTTTCTTATTGTATTACAGTTCCAGCGTTACTCTACAGTGTTCTTCCAATGCTTCTTTGCAGCGGGTCATCTCATTGTAGGGGGGTTTTGTCCCACTGGGTTTTTCTTCTCTACCTCATTATTGCATTTGTACATGGGTACCTAATCAAGCCTTGTTTTTGGGACCCATTTATGCTTTCTTTCATTCATTCTAGCATTAGGTGCATGATTTTTTAGTCTGCCTAAGTTGCACTTATGTGGGGGTGTTGGTGTAATTAATTATTTAATTACACTTGCATAAGTTTACTTAGGTTATAATTGTCATCCTTATCTCATTGATCTATCTTGTTGCTTAAGATAAGATTAGGTTTGTGCATGCTTTCTTTTATAAGCAAGTCTCATCTCTTGTAATTATTGAATTCTTGAATAATATTATCTGCACATCTTCATGCAAAGCTCTTAATTTATTTATTTTTTCTCTTATGAGGAAGGTTTTCTAGTTTGCATGTATGATCTTGGTTTCTAACAGTACTGTGAGCAATTTCTTTAAAGTAGAAGAAGAGAAAGGAAGATATGAGAGCTCACTCTGAAAGCCCTATGCCAAGTCATACGTTTCCGATAAGCTATGTCATGAAGGAAAGTAGTATATCACATGTGATTCAATCTGAAGACATGTCATCCACATCCCAAGCTTGCTCTTATATTTTCATGAAAGGTCAACAACTAATCAAAAGAGACAACAAGTGACATACGAGGATAAGGGTTGCTAAACCGCTTTCCCCCACTAAGTGCAGGAAAAAGGTGAGTGGGAAGGGTTGATGACATGCATGTGAGAGTGAAAATAAATAGCAATTAGAGGAATTAGATGCCCCCATGTAGGGAAGCATACCAAACTCTTGAAATTTTTGTATTTCATGACTCAAGGCATTACATTCATTAGTGGAATGACCCTGAATTCTATGATATGCACAAAAGGAAGTCTTATCATAACATTTCTTGTGAGTTCTAGGAGGGAGGATGATCAAATTATTGTGGAGAATTCTTGACAAGATACCTTCTTGATCAAAAGGAGAAAATGGTTGTGTGATTGGAGTCAAAGATACATCTTGCTTAGATGTCATACCTACACAAGACTCTATAGATTGCAAGATTTCGTCTTATTCATTATAGGAGGATACAAAATCTAACGAATTCAAATCGTGAGAATTTTGTGAGATGATAGTTTGAATTTTTTGGGAAGGATGATGTTCAAGACCACTAGTTTGAAAGGATGATGTGAGATTATTGAGGTTGAATGAAGGTGGGTAAAGAATGAGAGGATTGTTAGGATGTACTATGGGATATGTATGAGGTTCATTGAGGAAAGAGGATTTAAGGGACACTTGTGCATCCATATGCTCAACAGTCCTGTTTTGATGTATCTCAAAGTAACGGAAATCAAGAACGACTTGTTTGCCACTATCTAATACCATGATATTCTCCCTAGGAGGATAGTTGTTAGGGGAACTACAAGCCACATGTTCTTAACAAGGAAGGCTTGGTTCTTCCATAGTAACTTCATTTCCAATGGGGGAATGATCAAGGATGGGATTATGAGAGGCAGAAAGATGAGAAAATGTTAATTGAATGTCTATTGTAATAAAGATCTCATTCTCTTGTTCCATATTATCTACCCTACAAGGAGAGCTTGTAATATGTTCATCCAAGTTTGAGGTTTGGGAAGTAGCTTCATCACAAGTGGAGGAGGTATCAAGAGAAGAACCACTATGATTGTCAAAGAGATATTCCCATAAGATATGGACATGAGGGAAGGGAAGATCGAGAGTGTCATGACTTAGAAGAGAGGTATCTTCTAATACCAGTCTATCCTCATTACATCGAGGAGGGATATTAGGAGATGGAAAAGATTGATTGTCATGACTATGAAGGTTAGGTAAGGTGATGTTGAGAAATGTGTCTATGATTTCATGCTCTTGTTGTGTAAGGTTTTCCAATGGGGAATAAGGAGATGGAAAATCAAGACTTTCAAGGCTCTTAACTTCTTGCAAAAAAATACCTTCGTCACTAATAGGAGAGGTAGCAGAAGAAGAACAAGTATGTGTGTTATGATTGTCAACATTACCATTCTCACCAATGGGCAATGCAAGATTAAGAATTGAATTATGGATTGTTTCTTAAAGTCCCTATTATGGTAGTCAAAAGAAAACTCATAAAAGGGGATATTATGCTTATAAAATCCATGTTCAATCAAATCAAAAGCACATATTTTGAAAGAAAACATGCTAAACTGAAAGAAAGTACAATGAAATTCAATTTTTAGTTTTGAAGTATGTGAAGTTTCTATTTATTCAATACAACAATCTAAAAATGAAATGATGTGAATGCAAAGGTGAAATGAAACAATGCATGAAATGAGATAATTTAAGTGAGATCTATTGAAATACATCCTACAGAAATGCAATTGACTGATATATACAAGTTAAGACACCAAACAAAATCCTAAAAACAAAATTTTGAGTTTTATAAAATGTTGTTTCAAGGGTCAGAAGGGATTGATTCGCCCAAGGTGGCGAATGAGTCCTAATATGGAAAATTTTCAAAATTTTCAAAAATTTGTCACTATTTTTTATGCTTTATGAGTGCTAAGATGTAGACCTAAGTGAGAAATGAAAAATATTAGAACTTTGAAATGATTAAAGATGAAAAAATGTAACCTATTATGCACTTTTACATATGCAAAAATGAAACCCTAGAATGCAAGTTAACTAATGCAAAATTCAATGTAAGAAATTCTAGAATTATTAATGGACTTGAAAGTTAGAAAAGAGGGGATTCAAATAGCAGGTTCACTAAAATGAAATGAAATATTTTGGTGCCACAAGACTCTCTTACTCTTTTAGGGTTTTTCACCTAAAAGGAGAGAGGTAGGCCAAAATGCATAATGTTTCATTCAATATTAATGTCAAGATGGATAGGAAATTGATGTGAAGTGTGTGTGGATGTGTTTGAATTCTTACAAATAAAAATAAATGAATGTAAACTAACCTAATGCAAGATGCTAGAAAACACAATGTTGATTGTAAACATGAACTAGAAACCTAAATAAATGAAAATAGAAATTGATGAGATTAATCAGAGTGCACCTAGAGGTAGATTACCATTGTTGGAAAGTTATGGAATCTTTCTAAAGTCACTGTTGATGGCCACTAGGATTGATTCACCATGTATGGCGAATTAGTCCTACTTCTGATGAAAAATCCTAAAAACCTATTTTTGACTATCAGGAGCTGAATTCTGACAAAATCAATTTTCAATCCTACATATGGGAATCATTCACCATCGGTAGTGAATTATTCCATCTATAGGAATCTAAAAATTCAGGAGTTGAATCTATGGAGCTAGATGTACACTTTGCTCTCTATAGGTGTCCACTTATGAAATTGTCGGATTCAGGTCTGAAAATGACTTTTTGTTGACATTTTGACATGAATGATAAAGGGATGACTTGAATAACTTTAAAAATTGATCCTCAATGATTTCCAAGCTTCCAAGAGACCTAAATCTGCAAACACACAAGAAGAGAAGAAGAAATGTTGATTGTTAGTGCATGGGGGTTTGCCTTGGTCAAACCTTGTTTAGGTAATTAAACCAACATGATGAAAGAAATGAATGAAACATGCAAAAATGGAATATATTACCTTGACATGATGAATTATCTTGAAATTTTGTAACATAACTTGTAGAATCTACCCTTGAATGTCTGAAAATTGATCTCTTAATGCCTTAAGATGTTAAAACCCTAAGTTGCTTGGCTTGAGATGGAAGATTGGTGAATGTAGAAGATGATAGAAGATGTCAAAATGAGAAGAAATATACTTATTTATACACACTTGTGCCTTAGTAACCTGTTAATACCTCACCATAGGCCGACATCAAGTAATTTTGAATAAAATCCCAAAAGGAAATTTAATATATTTTGAATTTGGGGCTGAGGGGACTCATTCACCCAACATGGTGAATGAGTCCCATCGAGGACCTAAAAACATGTGTCAAGAAATATGCTATATGTAATATTGTTTATCGGGCTTACATTCAAAAATACACTTTATTAAGGCATATGAGGGCATAAAGGGACCAAATAAAGCATAAGAATGGGATAAATAGTGAAGTTGTGCATAGAAAAGCATGAAAGCTTGTTACAAGACTTTTCAACACTTAAAAATAGGATTTATTGATGAATTAAAAGGTGATTTTTGGGTGAATTGTAATGAATAGAGTCTAGAAGAATGTAGAAATGTCTTACAACACTTCACAAAACCTTCATAAGACATCATTAAATTCATTTTATTTAGTTTTCAAAGGTCCAAGACCTAGTGTGGATTCATAAAATGCCTCACAACATTCGAAACAAGGCCTCATTAAGTCCAATTTATCATGAATTACCATGTCAAGAAAATGGTACTTTTTTCTATGGCACACACACCCTAGGACACCTTATTACATATCTCTTTCCCTCATTATATCCCTAGATTGAGTTATCTAAGGTTTCCTTGAGTGAAAATTGAAGGAAATAGGTGGAAAGGTCCTAAACTCTAGTTTTATAATCCAAAAATATTAGAGCCCCCTATTTTTGAGGTTTCATTTTGGTGAACCTATCCTTCTAGAACATTTTTTTTTATTTGGAGTGCATCATAGTCCTAGATCTAGGTTGCATTAACTTTGCATTAGTTCTTGAATTAGTTAATTTGCATCTAATGTTTCAAAATATTGCATTAGTGAAAGTTCATATAGGTTGCATTTTTGCATCTTGCATCATTGAATTTCACTTGAAATCTATAATTGTACTTATTTTAGATATCATACAAATAAAAAAAAATAAAATTCACTCAAAATTTATTGAAATTAGTGCAAAAACCTTAATCTATGACTCATATACCCCTCTGGGTGATTTAGTCCCATTGTAGGTTGTTTTACCTAATTTTTGGGTATTCTATGTGGACTATTTTGCAACATTTGAATCCCTAAAAAATCCTAATTGGGACTCATATCCTCCTCTGGTCTATTTAGTCTCGTGTTAGATCTGAATCTGAACTTTTTAGCATTAAAAACTATATTTTTTATGTTTCTATTTTTTTTTTATTATATTTTTGTTTCTATTTGTAGAGTTTTTGTTTCATTCATTTCATTACATCTATCTTGATTTGGTTCATTTTACCAATTGTATAATTTCAAAATAGCATTTAAACATTTCATTATAGTTTACTACATCACATTTCATCATGGATATGTGCTTTGGTGAGCTTTGGATGTCCCTGAGATCATTAGTGGATGTGTCAAGCTATGCTTTTCAAAATGACCCTAATGAAATTTAACTCACTCATGCTCAATAAAATCCTAGTGCATGTCCTCCTCATGATGTTGACAACATTGGAGAAGATTATGATATCATGAAAAAATTCATAAACAATTTCCTTAACAACCTTGAGACTAATGAATCATTTTATCCTCCATTAAATAGCCAACACCCCTACCATCCCACCACTTGAGATGTTTGGAACTTTACATCTTTAAAATGAATATCAAGATCCTCCTCTTGACATAAGTATCCTTCTTACTAAAGAACAACCAATGCCTCATAGCGATGATAAAGAAGAAAAAATCATTTTAGGTCCTTCGACTCTATATCCACCTAGAGAATTTGGCGAATCTAGCAATCATTGAAGGCCTTACAAATCAAGAAACTATAATTACCGATCTGCCATCTGCAACTAAAATAACTTTACATATAATTCTAAGCCAAGGACTTATTACATTACCACCCATGTGATAAAATGGATTTCCAAATCCTAAGAACACAAATACATCACATTGTAGATACCATAGAATTTTTGGACATAGTACTACTAAGTGTTGTGCTTTAAAACAAATATTTAAATTTTTTGATATCATAGAAATAATCCCTTAAAGAATGTACTTTTGCTCCTTGCCCTGTAATAGTTTTAGGATCCTAGAATGCTCACTATTCTCATCACCTACCTTATCTCATTCTTGTCTTACACATTATGGGGGAAATAATTAGATAACCTTGTCCTAGTTCGGTACTTACTATTGTTTGTTTAGCTAGTTGTTCGCCTTCTATATATAATGAACAAGACTGGGATACAAACGAATTGCTAATAGGTTGACTCACATGTGCCTTACTATTCTTTTGCATTGTTTCTATTTCATGTTATGTGTGTGATTGCATGTGCATAATGTGATTCCCCCATATTGTTCTATTTGATGTACCTCTCTCTTTGTGCATTCCTCTATTTGTAGCTACATTATCCTCTATGTCATAAGTATTTTATCTTTTCACTTGTCTTGTTTTTTTCTTTTAGGGATGACACAAGGCGTTGAGAAATTTAGGTCTCTTCCATGTTCACCCAAAAGCTTCTCTTTTATTTCACTCTCTTTGTGTCATTCTTCATTCTCCATGATTATTTGGGGAATGATGACATTTTCAAGTTCTCTAAAAAAATTGAAGCAAAGAAATACTGACCTTGAATCCATAGATCCCTTATGTGATTTTGATATTTCATTTTGGAGGAAACCATTTTTCATGATGCAGATTTATTTAGAAACATATGACTTAGCATAGGGATTTCCAAGTAAGCTATCATGTCCTCTTTATTGTTAGAATTTATCATTTTCTACTTTAAGGTAATTGCTCACAGCATGGTGTTTAGAAATTTCTTTAAAGTGGGGGCATACATTTTCATTATTCTTTTACATTTCAATTACAACTCATGTTTCATTGTGTAACCTTATTACTTCATGGGATGCATCGTTCTCTTTGTGGTGACATTGGGTGTGATGTCCTTTAAGAGAGTGATCTCTCAGCATATTATATTTCCCTTAGTGGCTTGACATGACACAATGCATCCCCTAAGTTGTGAATCTTCTATTCTTCGATTGGTCCTCTCTTGGAGATATTAGGCAAAATGTTCCCTAAGTTAAGACCTTATGAGAACTAAGAAAAAATCATTTGAATGTTCCTTACACTAATTCACACTTACAATATCAGTTATATGGCTACCTTTCATAACACACTTTGCTTTCCTGTGGTTCCATCTTGTTTGTTCACAAGTTTCAAGAATACGAAGCCTTGCTTGCATCATGCAACTTGAAGTTCATTGTTTTGTGGCACCTTGTAAATTATATTTGGAGGTATAGCTTTGGTATGGTTTGTATGTATGGGATCCAAGCTTAGGCATGACTTTCCCATAGCCACTTGCTTGTCTAAGTGAGTGCATACCAGCCGCGTGCATATGTGTCTCACTAGGGGCTTACCTAGTGGATGGTCTGAGGTTTCACTAGCCCTTGTGAGCATGCTTTTGGTTTGCATAGTGGACATCATATTCCACTTGTAAATATTCTTGGAAAAACAACTTAGATCTGATCCACAACATGTGGGAAAAATGGTTGAGGCTTGATCCACCCCTTTAGTTTTTGTATTTTATTTTTTCTCTCTTTATCTTTGGAAGTCATTGCCTATGCCTTAGTGTTTCTCCTTACATTATTGTCATGTGTGTTCTCTTGTGCCAATGTTGGTTTTCCATAGGATCTCGATCCTTAAGGGCTTGCACAACTCTCTTGATCATTCTAAGATTCCTATCTCACTAGCATTGGTACATTTGGACCCCTCTTGATGTGATTTTATCTACTTTAGTGTGAGTTTGAAGCAAGTTCCTCCTCTCACTAAAGTGGGGGCTAAATTTAGTGTAGGAAAATGTATCCCTTTAAATTTTCACACTTGTTTGGGTCCTCCCTACTAAAATGTGGCTTCTTTATGTCTTATTTGGTCCTAGTTTGCATCCACAAGAATTATTTAATGCATCTTTCTAAGGATAATCCCAACACATATCAAATAAGTAATCATAATTTAGTGATTTTGGTTTGTATGGCCTAGATTTAATGATCTGAGACTCATATGCCACCTTCTGCATATGGGTCCCTCTTAAGTTTTGGGGCCTAAACCTAAATTTGGCATTAAATGTAACATTTCTTGAAAAATGTGTCCCAAGCTTAGCCTATTTGGACTCATATTCCACAACTAGCATATGAGTCCTACTTAGCTTGGAGATAATTTCAAATTCAATTATTACAAGGATTTTATTCTCCTAGATCTAATGTCGGCTTGTAGTGTTGTAATTTCAAGAAATTTGGTATAAACAAGTATAAATATAATTTTATTTCACATATTTTCTCCTAGCAAGTTTACAAGTCACCTAGAAATTAAAACATTCTAGCAATTCAAGAGCATTCAAGAGCATTCAAGAGTGATTATTAAGCATTTTTGAGCATTATTCAAGAATCAACCATCATGTCAAAGTCATCATGCATGATGCTTGTTTTTGAGTTAATAATTGTGATGTAGGTATCTTATAGTTCAAGAAAGCATTCAAGTCATGATCCATATCCTTCAAACAATAGTCAAGATCTACATTCATGCTAGCTATTGCATACGAGTTTGCAACCTTTTGTACAAGGGTTTGGTGAGTTGCAACATAGCATAATTGCTCATTCATCATTCCTTCATTCTATTTGATTTCACTTCAAGGTATGAATACCTAAATAAGGTTTCACCAAGGAAAACCCCTATCCACTGACAAAACAACATTTTTCCCTCTCTTTGATGTATGATTTGGAAATTTAGGTTGAACATCATTTGAAGAGAAAGATTGGAGAAATATTGTCAAGGTTTTCATCTACATTGCAAGATCATGGAAAGTCATCTACAAGTTACAATTTAGTGTTTTAGAATCAAAGATTTGATAGGATAGAAGCTATAGGAAAGTGCTAAAAGAAATCAAAGTTTCAGAACAACCCTGATACTAGGACTAAATAACCCCTACTGGTGCATGAGTCCTAGTGCTCTTCACAAATCAATATTTCTAGCATTTTAGACCTCAACTTAAGCCTCGTCAGTTTCTAGGTGCGCCTCTACTTATCTCTAGTTTATTATTTTGATTTGAATTCATTTCTAGGTCATTTACTTAAGATTGCATTTCATTTACATTTTCTTTTCTTTCAATCCTTGCTTGGTTGTGAACCCCTAAGTTTTTAGTCTTTAATCACACCCTAGGAAACCTTATTGCAAATCTCTTTCCCTCATTACATTCCTAGATTGAGATATCTAAGGTTTCATTTAGTGAAACATGAAGGAAATAGGTGAAAAGGTCCTAAACCCTAGTTCTATCTTCCAAAAAGATTAGAGCCCCCTATTTTCTAGGTTTCAATAATTTATAAAATGAATTTATTCATCATGATCTATTTTTTATCTAATTCAATTTAAGCATATGAGTATGGGGTCATCCTTGTGAGAATGATCTTGACTCACATAAATTTAAATTTACCAATTATCCTCCTTTTTGTTTCCCATCTAGACCAAAGTTTTTACAATTTTAGGTAATTTATTATCATGTGCTAGTGTAAAAATACATTCATTTTATTTAATTTTAGATAATACACAAACTTTTTGATATATCTAAGTTTCGGAGCACATAGAAGTATGGTGAATAGCCACATATCTGTACTTGGTTCTTGAAATGGAAAAAAAACTCATTTTGGGGAAAAAGTCATTTTCTTTCATTATTAATGAAAATTGATAAATCAACATTCTTATTGGGCATGACATGAGAAAAAATATGTGATTCCATTAATTTAAAACCAAAAAGTATACTAGCCTTTTTTTAATTCTAAAGTACAATAGTTTGTCTTCAATTTTCACACAATAGAAGAGTTAGAATTGTAGATAGGCTGAGTTTGTAATATAAAGCCAAGTTTGTGGTTATAAATTAAATATAGATGACAAACTTAATCCAAAGTAGAGTATATATTATTATTCTAATTCTAATACTTAAATATAACAATCATAAATTTTTCCAAATCTCGAGACATTTATTTTAGATTCTTCAACCAAAAAGCTAAATAATCCAATGTTTTATTTATTTATATTTATATCCAATTATATAATTTTATAAAAAAAAAATAAAAATTACCTATTTAACTTTCTATTTATTTCTATGATATCAAATTATATAATTTTGTAATTATTTTTTATTTGACCCATTTCAGTGAGCCACTCTTTCATTTAGGTTAATTATAATTGTATGTATGTATTTAATTGAATAGCCTATACTGAATCTTAGAGATTTTGTTTTCCACTTTTATTTTAGTTAGCCTAATCAACCCTATATAACTTAGTTTATCTCTAGCACTATCAAGATTTCTAGACTTACATTTTTTAATCATAGATTATTCTATTATTTTTAATATATATATAAAATTATAATTTATGGTGATCTTCTTTCCATATATATATTTCACCCACCCTACCTACCATTTCTTGGCCTTACATGTCATCCACTTTTAGACTATTTTATGAGGTGAAATGTGGAAATTTATAAAAATAATGGGGTGATTACACATAGAAATGTACTATGGTAATCCTTGCACTCGACAACTATCAATGTGGTTCTTGGCACACAATTGGTATGTGCACTATGTTATTTCATTATATGAATATAGAATAAATGTCAGGATTATTCTTCTACATTGCTTTTTTGGTAAAACAAATAAATCCCACATAGCGTCATCTTCACTTTAAGAATTTTGTTTCAATTTTTCAAATATGATATTATGATTTCCAATTTACTTAGAGGTTTGATCTTAACAGTCTTGTACTTGGGGGTATACCTTGTTATTTATCTTTTTACACACCCTAGGAAATTTTATGTTATGCCTCCTCTTATATGTTGTTCCTTGGATTATATTCATGCATAGATTTTATGTTTTAATGCGTTAGTGTATTTTCTTACACAGCATGCCTCTATCCTTGCTATGCTCAAGACAGCTTTTCGTAAGTTTAAGGATGTATTTTCTATGACTGATGTGTATCCGTTAGATAATGCTAAGAAATCAAAGTAGAGAAAGGCAATCGACAACAAGCTAGCCAAAACGATAAAAGCACACTGATATAATATTATCTTATTTAGTTTATTTAGATAAGGGAAAGCCTTATTATAAAAGGTGAATGCTTGATCGCTCTAGCTAAAGCCCAGCTGGTGGTGTTGTTAATTGGGATTCATAGCAGTCCAGTAAATGCCTAGGTAGTTACCTACGCTGTGGTAGAGTATTACATTTCCATCATCATCGACGGCCAACGATGCAGCTCCAGCACATTTGGGAAGAGGGGAGCAAGCGCTGACATTATGCCAAATGAGTGTATTATTGTTCCACAATTCCAATGTCCCGTCACTACGAAAGGCTGCATTGCAATTGATTTGGGGGACGGCATCAGCACTTTGCCACAGTATCTTGTCATCTTTGTCCTCCAAGTTGAGCACGCAGGCTGCTTCAGGAGCTGACGGAGGAATGGTGAACTTGTAACTGGCGTTGGGAGAGAAAAGAGAGTCTCCAGGGTGCAATTGATTGAAAGCATGGGCACTGTGGTGGGAGAGCAACATGTGCGGCTGGATGGTGCAGTCGGCTTCACCGTTTACTTCAGCATTAGAAATAACGTTGGTGGCTCCAGCATCGGCGGGCTGGACGGGAGCCGCACTTGAGTCGTATGTCTCTCTCACATAGTAATCGATCCAGTCTGTGAGGTTTGAGACAGCAACCCACTCGTAGCCTTGACCCACAAGGTAAGGCTGAATGGTTGGGAGTAAGCTCTGGAACGCCTCCAGTAGCTCGCTGCCTATGGTTTTGTCGGCGTCCGACATGGAGACGCTGCATTGGCTGCTCCAGCGAGTGAGTCTTATGACTACGCCCTTCCCACTCACGTTCAGGTACTTGTAAAATATGCGGCCCGCGTGATATCTTCTGGAGGGCAGAATGTCGTTCTCAGTGTTATTCACAACCGTTTCCAGGGCTGCGTAAACCTCCTCTGCTTCCTCCTCCGTCAGAGTTCCCGAATTGCTCGACCTTGTTATGGTCAGGCATGTGCAGCATGAGATGTTGAGGAGAAGTAGGGCAAACGCCAAAGCAAGGGAAAGCCAAATACCACGACTAGCCATTTTCTTTTCTAACTTGAAGCTCTCTGCTGTCTGACTTCCCTATCCTCTGTCCTGATCTATTTATAGGGGGAGGGCGTGTTCCTTTTATTCTAGAAATTGAATTATTGGATGTCCAGTCTGCACCACTAAGCGAAAGCCTATCTTGTTATACGCATAAGAATTGTAGTGGGAACGTCCTGTCCCGAACTGTTTGGACCAACTCAAATATTGGAGACTGTTTGCAGCACCAGGTCCTTTAATGCACTCTACTTTCCTCTGCTTCTGAGATCGAAACTAGCTATTTCCTTTAATCCAAGCTGATGATTAATTTCGGAATGTCATTCTCAACACCCCATCAGTCCACATTCGCATTAATGCTCAATGACAGTGCTGCCATTTTGCTTAAACTTCCACTCCCTCTTAAACCATTTTTTTTATTGAATTATTGAATGAACAATGATGTCCAAAGTTGTGAAAGTGCGTTTGGCCCTGTTTTGATGTTATTATATTTTGTTTTAGTGATCTACGCGGCCTTTCATATGGACCAAGTTTTGCCATTACTTTCATTCCTTTCCTTGTTAATAACCAAAGAACAGGTGATAAAGATATTAATGCTAAAAATTGCTTCTGCTTTTTCTAATCAGTTTTTAGATTGATTTTGAGTAGGTTAGTCTTTATCTAATTAATTACTACTGAAGTGTTATGTTTATCTATTACAAATTTAGTTCGATCTTATTTTTACATATAAATTTTGATCTTCAATTTGTTCAAAAATAATTAAAGGCTTTTAGAAGAAATTTTAGTTAGATTTTGAGTTTTCAAAAATAGATATGATTATATTGTAAATGAGTTAACTTTACATTGGTAAGTTAAAGAATAGAGAAGAATTATAAACAACATAAAATAATGATTTCCAAATGTAATGCCTTATTATTTTATTTTATTTTATTTTTTTTACTAGAATTGATAATATAGGATAAAATTCCTGAAGACCTTGTAGGCCTAAACAACATGGGCTGATTTTGTTTTATAAAATAAATAAACTATGGATGATCCCAATGTTTGATTGAATGTCTTTTGATAAAGAATGACAATGCTTTATTGCAAGGATCTTGAATTAGGTATGATCTTGATTTATAGATTAAAGGTTTGATTATGAATTTATTTTTAATAGTACTTGAATCTCTACTTCACAACTCAAGCTAACTGTAGTATCAAAAATTGCACCTTGTGCCAATTTCACACTTACGCATTGCACTTGGTGCTTTTATGACCAAATTCATGATCAAAATTTTATAATTCCAATTTCATCAACGACAACGATAAAGTGTAAGTAGCTTGTTGTATGGATTTTGGAAGGATTTGGTTGGACGGGAGCATGACACATGGATGTCTACATGGCGCACAAACATCTAGATACAATTTGAGATTCAAATAGGAATATTCCATGCAGTTTATTTGTGATAGTGTTTGAGTGCCAAAATACAACTATAATGACTATTCCCACCTAGTCCAAGGAAAAAACTTGCTTCTCTTCCTCATTTTCATAGGTGGTTGGATATTGTTGAACTTGGAGCTCTCTATCTGTCTTAATGAAACTCTATCAAAATACTCTCACATTTTAGAAATTTGGAGTAGCAAAGACTCCTTTTGATTATGATCTTGTCACGTCTATTGTCTCAAGGGAGGGGCCACAACTACTGGTGTCAAACAAGTTCAAGAAGGAAATAAATTCATTCTACCCATTTTTGGGATTATCTATATAGACAATAGCATGGCTGCATAGATGTGGTCACAACATTCTAGCCTACAAGGTTGACACTTAATCGGATTAGTATCATATTTTGTGTATTTAGAAATTTTCATTTCTATGAACTAAACATTTTTATCACCCTATATCGGTAATTTATTTTACATTTTTAGTTATATCCACTCTTAAGCGTAGCTTAGAATTTGATTTTAAATATCTATATTTCTAGTTCACTTGAACCATGCCAATTGAGGTAGTTGAGAGCTATTTTCTCCTCATGATCCCATTGTCTTGGGAGTAGAAAATCCCCTCCTCTAAATTATGGTGAACTCGATGTGAAGCTCTCATGTTGGACCATTTTTTTCAACGTTTCAATGCATTTTATAATGTTTTCTCACAGTAGGATTTTGATATGCTAGAGGATAACCTAGATGATTTCCTAGAGATATTTCCTTCTATTCAAAAACCTGTTATACAAACTTGTAACTTGTCAAAAAATATCATCGGGGATATTTTCACACTTGTTTGGGCCCTCCTTGTGAAATTAGGCTTAATGTTGTTGGTAGATCCTTCAAAATTTTGAATAAATTCTAATTAGATCTTGGTATGGTCATAAATTTTTACCTTTGTATCAAAGGGTAAGCTTTAGGCTTTTGAGTGGGAAGCCTTCGCTAAGATTTTATCAGTCTCAAACCCTTGTGAATTTTTTTTCTTCACTAAACTATCTTGCCTAGTTCCCAGTCATCTAAGTCACAACTTGAGCCTTTCAAGTCATGTTTTTACTAGCCTCATTTTAATTTTACCGGTCACCCCCTTTTCCTTTCACCGTTTTAATGTCTCTTATACTCGGGATGAAAATATTTCGTGGTGAAAGATGTTGGCCTTATGCTTTTGTTCCTAAGGGTTTGAATCTCATTGATCTCATATGGCCCCTCTTTAAAACATCTTATTCATACTTGGAAAATATTCATTCACTTAAATCACTATCCATCATTGAAGTTCTCTTTTTTGGCGGGTTCTTTTTTGCAATGAGCGATGGGTTGCATTTCCCTTTTACATCACTCATCGCTAAAGTTATTTAAACCTTCAACTTCTTTTTAGTGATGAGTGATGAGTATCACACCATCACTGAAATTTTTTTTAAAAAATTCAAGCTACAACAACGAGTGAATGAATGAGAGCATAAAGTAAGTAGTGTGGTAGCCACATGGTAGATTTCTATTTCATCGCTACATTTTTCCATCACTGAAGACATTTCTATGTTCATCAAGTTCATTATGGTGACCAACGATGGCCTAGTACATTTGAAGCTATTATTGGGAGGTCTTTATCACTGAAGTGCTCAAGAGGGTTCAACCATCTACAAAAACCAATGATGGGGTTTTCATCCAAGAATATACATACATACATACATACATATATATATGTCTGTGTGTGTGTAGAAGCTTTTTAGCATATCATCATTGTTTCCATGTATGGATGAAAAGGCAAGTGTCGATCCTTAATGGGCTTCATTGAGATTAAGTTTTAATCATGATCGACATCCAGGATTAAGCATGGAATGATTGATTATCTGTTTGCTTGAGCGATCCAAGGTGGTCATTAAATGTTATACGCTCTAATTCCTCTATTTAATAAGGATCTCTTGTACTTCATTTCATTGTTTTCAATTATCAAGGTGTTGAAATAATTGCTATGGTATTGAAGGAGTGACATGCGAGCACTGAGTTAATCATCAAAGATAATAGTGTGGTCTCCCTAGGCCTATAACTACATGTATGCGCAAGTTGTCTATCATTTTCTAGTTTCCTAGGATGATCATGGTTCTGTAGCCTGCAATTGTGCTCTATGCCATTTTATGTTGGATTGGTTTGAGTTTTCATTCTTGCAAAGGGCACTTTCTGGGTTTTAGCTGGTGTATTTTCTGTAAGGTGGGTCATTGGTCAGTGTGGTGTTTTGGGTAAGATGGGCGAACCAAGTAATTCAATCATACCAGTTAGGAGGTCTAGGAGGCTAAGCATGTAGGAACCTCTTGTTTATGTGCTTGAGATTAAACGTAGTACAATCAAAATTCCAATAGTCTCTAAGGGTAAGAAAAGTGTTTGTAAGAAGGGTAAGAAAACTATCATCCAAAGTACTTACAATTTGAGGAACATGACCATTTCAAAAGAATTGATCAAGTTTAGAGGGAAAATGCTTGTCGAGCCTAAGAAGGAATTGAAAAAGTAGAGTAAGGGTCCTAATGTTTGTTTGGGTAGGCACAATACGCCCATTGAAGTTTTTGATAGCTCTTCAAGTGATGGAGAAGGAACGAACCCTGACTATGTCCATTTTCCTATTTCCCTGGTGCCCTATGGTCATTCTGATGAGGAAGTGATAGTAGCTACTACAATTTGGGTCAAAAAATCAAACGGGCATTCCTACTTAGCTGTTGACAAAGAAGGGTAGCACCTTGTTTCTTACTTTGAGTTGGTGCTTGGTTTTTGGACTTTTTTGTGTGGAATTGGTTCTCCTATGGTTGGTTCATTAATATGTGTTGCTGGTACTAATGGTCACTTCCTTGGTTTTGGTGTGAATGTGTGAATTTGGATGCAATGATAATGACACCTTTTGGAAGGCTAGATGGTTCTTCTTTGACTTGTTACATGGGTTCTCTTTTCATCTTTTGCCTCCCCGTGGTAAGAAATGATTAAATGTAATTGTTTGGGAAGTGGTTCGAATTAAGAGGAAATTAATTTTGAAATGCATATGAAATGTAATTGCATTTGATCCAAATGCTTGTTGCTTTGTTGTATTATAAAAAGGATTTCATGGCTCATTGTAGCGAGTTCGATATTGAGTCTCGAAATAGTCTAGGTAGAAGCTAAGTTCAGAAGCATACTATAGAAAATACTAATGAATAGAATAGTAAATTGTCTTGGTTATGGGTCATGTATGCAATAATCTTAAATTAGTTTTATAGAAGCCATAGATGTAGTAGAAAATCTTGATTCTCAAGCATGTACTCTCCTATGTGATTCTCTTGTAGATTATAAATGAAAATGATCAATGATCTTTTTGTTCGTCTATAGTAATTTAAATTGGATGTGTGCTTTTTTTTTTGCTTCACTTCAAAGATTTGGTTAAAGTCTTAGATAAAGTCATAGGTCTATGAGTGAAGAGTACAAAATTTGGTAAGAAGTAGTGTTCTAGATGCAATGAATTAAATACTACAAAGTAATATGACAATGTCCCATTAATGTATGAATTAAATGGCTGATATATTACTAGTTGTTATATGTTTGACTCCATTTTCCCAATCGATGAAGCATTGATCAATTTTTTAGGAAATCTTCTAAGTAAATGAACTAGTGATACACCTAACTATAGATTTAAAATGAGAACAAGTAAAGGTTTGTCAAGCCTTCAGTGAATTGTGTTATTTGCAATTAGTAGTAATCGATATGTGTATAAATATGTTCTCAAGTAGACAAATATCACTTGAGCACAGTAAGTAACACTCTCCCAGGTCCCATAGAGCCTAAAGAGTAGGAGTGAAGGTCTTAGAATCCTTTACTCATTAGTTGGCTATTAGCTTTGATGATTCTTGAGCATAAGGGTTACCTGCCCTTTAGAGGACTTCAAAGCTTTGATGGAAAAAACACCAAAAAAATTAGTGACTCCATTGGGGAAAGCTTTTAATCTCCAGTTGTAGACTATTGTATTTCAGAGTCAAATATTTGGTGAATTTGAACTTTGGTTCAAATGTTGAGAAGCTCTTGGACCTGGAGATGTTATGGTTGCAACTAAGTTCAAAGAATTTGAGTGTGACTCTATTGATGGAGAAGACCCAAAATGAGATTTTCCTTCAAAAGAAATTCATATTGTTTGAAGTTTAATCATTTGTAAAAGAGGTGACAACTCTGTCTAAAGAACCTGATAAAGAATACATAAATGTTCTAGATATTTGAAATTTATAGTCAAGGAAGAAAGATTGATAGTTGTTGCTAGTTTTTAGGTATTCTCATAAATCTAAAGAAAATATTATTGCATTTCCATACAATTTATGGGAAATATTCATGACTTAAGATGAAAATAATTCACAATTAGGTGAAATAGCATTGAGGGAATATTAGTGGTTATTTTACATGATTCAAAAGTGTAACTTGAAATTCATGTATTATTATGGAGAATCATGTTATATTTTAAGATCTAAAGCAAAATAGATAGAATTTTCACATTGTCAAAGGCTTAAGATGATAATTGTGAAGGGGATTTGAGTTACCTTGAGTAATTATAAGGTAAATGTGATAAGCCTTGTAAAAGTGTGAGAAAATGCATTCCCATTCTATGCATCCTCATAAGGAACCAAATATAACAATGTATAATGGGCAACCTTTGTCATGTCAAAGAAATTTTAGTACCAAAAGGTGCAAAGCTATATATTTTAGTAACATTTATGGTTACCCAAATGTTGTACCATCTAAGATTAGAGAAAAGATACCAAGGTTCAATGGTGGAAGGTTTGAATCATCAAACAAAAATATGCAAGATTTTATTGATGTGATGGGAGATTATTAATTGGACTTTGATGATGTTGTCATGAATTTTTTTGTTCAGTCTCTAAAAGGAGATGCAAGAGATTGTTTCTCGTATCTACTAGCATCTTTTATACGCTCATGTGATGAGTTTAAACTAGTATTCATGGAGCAATTTGGTGAAAGGATTGATCCAATCTTAATAAGACAAAAATTCATGAGCATGGAGAAAGAAGAGGATGAGTTAGTCCCCTCTTTTAATCTTCGATTTTGAAAGATAGTAAGAAAGATCCCTGAAAGCATAAGACCAAATGATGCAGAATTTTTGGTCATGTACTTAGGTGAATTTGATAAAGTGATGAGTTTTATATTAAGAGATAAAGAACCTACAAAATTGCATCAAGAATATCAAATTGCTATAGATATTGAGAACAACTTGAAATATTCAATGATCAAAGGAAATTCAGCCACTTGTATTGGTCCTTCTAGCACATTTCAGGAAAATAGAACCAATGGATTAGTCATTAGAGATTTATGTCAAGATGATAAGGTTTCTACTATGCCTATTTCTCCATCACCACAATATGAGGATCATAGTAAGGGTATGTGCAGGATCATCATGGAAAAAACAGGCCCTTAAGTGGCAAAAAAATCAGAAAAATTTGAGTTAGGCAACTTGACGTAAAAATTTGAATAATTTCTCTATATTATTTCAAAAATATGTAAGAATAGAATATGTAGAAAATTGAATTTAGTTTCTAAAATACTAGGTTTATTTAAAATATATATATCTATTTGGTGAAAATTTGAAATTTCAATGTAGTAGTACTTAAATTTCAGGGAAAAAATAAGAAGTAGGTGTCTATCTGACCACCCTAACCACAATAAAATGATAATAATTTTTATAATATTTTAGATATAAGTAGAGGACTCATTTCCTGATGTGATGCATATTTTTTCATAATTTGTTTCAAGTAAATAATTATTTATGAATTTTTTATTACAACTTTTAAAAAATATAAAAACCCATATGTCTAACCACCTTAACTTGGTCAAAACTTCATGAAATTCTTTTTTTTTTTAATCCTATAGTATGTGAAGCATAGAATGTGATGCATGTTTCAGATTCAAAAAATGTGACACTGTTTGAAAGCTATAGATGTTTTTCAATCAACCTATCAATTAGGACTCTAGTCGTAATTCAAATAGAAAATGAATAATAATTATTTATTAAATTCAAAGTAAAGCATAATTTATATTGGTGGAAAGCTGAGAATCTCCTTAAAAACCCTTTTCATTTCATCAATTTTGGGTAAAAACCAATTCGTTAGCCACATACCCTACACATACCCATCATATTGCCACTTTTTGGCCCATCATGATCCTACACATACCCATAAGCTATGAGAGGAATATCCACGAGATCAAAGTAAATTTGATCAAATGCCTTCTATTAAAATATTGTGTAAAATGAAAAGGCACAAAGAAGAATCACCTTATGATTTATTCTCTAGATTTGTGGATGCCTTGTTGGAGGTACCCAAAATTTTTAGACCAGAAGATTCAATATGCATTGATTTGTTTTGTGAAATGTGCCAATCAAGACTGAGTACCTTGCCAAAGGAATTGAAACCTCATAGTTTAAGCCAAGTAATTAACTAGATAAAGCTTGCAGAAGGAACTAAGAATGATTATGCACAACATGTGGCAACCCCAAATGATAGTGGGTATTGTCCTAGATTGAGAATGATTAGGAAATAATGCAAAGAAATTTAGAAAGTGCATTTGAATATGAACATCCATTTTTCTATACAGGAGAGTGTAATGATTGTAATCAATTCACAAATGACATATCTATAGATCATTACAGCAGTGATAGAGATCAAGATACACAAAATGATAATAGAAGGGATGTGCCTGACTTGCATCCTTAGGATGTCTTGGATAGTGAAGAAGTGGAAGAGGTACAAGAGATTATCCCATCTCATGATTTGATCAATAGCAGTGGTGCTAATGTTGATGATGTTTTATCACAAACAAATGATCAAGGTGTTGAAAATGAAATTTTGGATATTCATTCTAAGGAATTGGTGGGTTTTCATGTTGTGGTAGTTCTGATGCAATTGAGTCATATCATTCCTCTATTGAGTATGATTATTCTTTTGAAGTGGATATTGAATCCTTTCCTTCAATAAGATATGCTAAAAACAATGAGAATGCATGTTTGCATGGGAGTGAGCAATTTTCTTCATGTGAAGAGTTCTGAGAATGTGAGTCAAGGATATCAACTAAAAATGATATGGGAAGAGTTGAAAATGATTCTATATGTTCTTCAAGTGATTACAATGATTTTGACTATGATGGTGAATTGAAAGATTTAGATGTTCATGCTGAGGAGGAAAAGGCTTCCATGACAACAATGAAGATAATAGATAATCCTTTACTTGATGAGCCTCCATCCCCACTATTTGATAGAAGTGAGGATCTTTACTGGTATAGAGATAATCCACTTTTTGAGAATTTTGATGATGCATTTGATGCATGGTCAGGATGTGGCCGTGTGAAAACAAAGTAGTACATTCATAAATATTATGGAAACAATGCCTATGAATCTATCACATTTGGTATTGATGTTGTAAGTGAGATTAAGAATCATGAGGAAATTCAAGTCTCTGAATTTTTTTCTCAAGAACATAATTACCCTTATGAGGAGGATCCATAAGTGCTTTAGTCATGTGAAGGATTCAATGATGCAAATTTCTATACTATTACTTTTTCACAAGTGAATGAACAAATTGCATTTGATGGATACTTGAAAAGTGATTTGGGCTTGCCATCAATGGAGTGTGCTGTTGGAATGAATGATGAAGAATATGAAAACTGGAGTGTCACTCTCTGAGGTGTTGATCTTGAATACTGTGCTATAAATATTGAACATGTTGATGAACATGTTGATGTCTCAACTTCCCATGAATGTTTGTGTGAAGAAAAGTTGGGAAGGTTAGTTACACTAGATGATGATGGTGTATACATTGATGAAGGAGGATGTTTAGTATTGGATGATCAAATTATACATCATGATACACATGTGGATCATGGATTAATACTAGTTCCCATAATTATGGAAAGACAATTTGATCTGTGTAGAAGGCATCCAAGTGATGTAAATGACATGGGGCACAATGTTGATCAATATGAAAGTGTAGTTGAATTATTTGTTGATGCAAGATCCTCATCTTCTTAGAATGATTATGGATATGTTTTCATCCAATAAAGATGGAATTTCTATGGAAGAGAACAAAGATCTTTGTCCCAATGTTAGTGAAAAATGTTTGAATCATGAAGGACTCGATATGTACCCATGTTACTATTGATGCCTAAAATTTCTAAGGATATAGACTTATAGGAAAATTAGTTAATGGGTGGACCAATTGCACTAAACTAAGTAACCTCTAGGTTTTAAAGAAGTCGAATCTTTAGAAAATTGGAGGTGAAAAGGGAAAAGGAAGAAAATATATGAAAAATAAAATCTAATGCTAAGGTGATACACAAATATTCCAAGTAAATAGGAATATAAAATCTTCCTTTTGGGAGAGATTTGAAGGCCCATTCAACAATCTACATGCCCAAAAATAACATAAAGTAGAGATGAAATTCCAAAGAATTTAATCAAATAGAATAATACAACTTCCATATGCATTCATTGAACATGAAGAGTACAAAACATGATCTAAACAATAAAATTATATTGAAATTATAGAAGCTTTGTAGATAGACTACTTATTACATCAAAATAGCACAACATAATGTTTTATCAAATACTAAGAAACAGAGAGGCTGAATAGATTGGCATAATATGGAAGTATTAATACAATAAAATAAAGATAATACAAAGGCCGAGAAACTCTTAATGCTTTCTCTACGTATTTTTGAACCCTTTTTCAGAGAGACCAAGCAGTATATATAGATTTTTTCCACCGCCTGAATGCTGTAATAGAAAATATTCCTAGGAAAGAGCTATGCCACTCCTCACAATGATTCTCCCCAACCGAAATGGAATTATATTTCCTCGAACAAAGCACACCCTCCTACAAATTATGGTTGTGGTCTGAGAGTGGAAGCAACAAAAATATCCTGAAGACAAGTGTCAAACAACCAAAGGAGTCAGTTAAGACACATGGCATAGAGGCGGGGCTTCTCATTCTTTTATCCTTCCATTGTAGCTATGGTCCCTATGGATATGACATGTGGTGTGGTCTTTGCTCAAATATTTGACTATGGGGTCCACTAAAAAGGTACTTGCGAAAGATGCAACATGGCAACTGGGAAGAGCTTGGAGACAAAGCAAAGGGCAAAGAACTCAAAAAAGCATGTGCTGCTGACACATGGTGCAAGTGGATGAAGGAGCCACCCAAAGGGAGCCTAGAGAGTTGAAAACATATAATGCATGGGCTGAGACCAATATGAAACCAAACAAAATATAAGCTAGAAGGAACTTAAGGATTATTTAAATCCACAACTTTTGGCGACTAACAAGGGGCATTTCACCTACAGAATGAGAACCCAAAAATCATGGTTTAAAGACTAGAGCCCTATCCATTTGGAAACACTTTGAGCTTTGAAAGAGCAGTCTACAGAGGTAGCCAATCTACTTCAAATGGCATCGATAAGGAACGCAGATTCTCTTGTGCCTCATGCTGATCAATAATTTCCTTGAATGGCAGCTCCACAGATATCCCAATCTCAAACTCTAGCTAGAAAAGAAGTTGTGTTATCAGATGGGTGGAACCTTCAATGTTCACTATCATGGGAGGTTGATTGAAATACTGGAAAGAAAATAGGTGCTACTACTTTTCTTCACTTTTTATTACAATATGCTCCACTGTGGCCATTGAATTATCAGAGAGAAAAGGGGAGGGAAAGCCCATCTGAGTCAAATGAGAAAATTGCATCTGCATATTATTTGTAGTCAGACTCAGTGTGACCAAGCAACTATTAGCTATGAGGATCATTGCATGATAATTGATGAATTCCTTTTCCTTTTTGGCAACCAACCTCTGGTCATCTATTCTTTCCCTTTCCAAGTCTACATTTGTCACTATGTACAATTTACCCAATAATTGCTCAGCCTCGGGCACCTTCTTAGTAATAAATTGTTGGGTTTGTTCAATTGTGCTATGCACCTCCTCACTTAATTTCATTGCATTCACCATGAATTATAGTGTTGGTTGCAAGGATAAACGAAAATACTTAACTTTCTCCTAGTAGGAGACATATAATTGTTGCACCACTAAGAGAAGATCTAACTGATGAATAGAGGGTTGGGAAGGAATTCTTAAAATATTTAACTCAACCTCCTTTGACCCAATTTCTTTCATCAGCTCCTCAATCTTCTTTTCGGATGCAGTGAGCTATTCCTGTAGAGTTGTCAACTCTACATCTTTGCTTTTTAACAACTCCTCACCTTGATCTTAGGTTCCACATTATTTTTCCAAAGAGACATTTATCTCTCAGATCTCCTTTTCAAATTGAGCCTGTTGGTCTTGAAGCTCTTTATCCTTTTGTTGCATTTCTTTTTCCAATTGAGCTTGTTGATCTCAAAGCTCTTTATTTTTCTCCTTGGTTTCTCTTAACATTTGAGCCAGCCGATCTTGAAGTTCCTTGCTTTCCTGTTATAGATTAGCAACCTTGTCTAGATCCTAAGACTGGATCTTTGCAAGTTCCTCCTAGAGCTTGGCCTTCTTTGTTTGCACTTGTTGAGACAAATGTGCAATTTTAGCATTTTTATCCTTTTCTTTCTTCTGCAAGATTTCCACTCTTTTCTTGACGATCTTGAGCTCTTCTTCCCTTTTTGTCAATTGACAACTACACTTCAAAAATTATGTAGTCACGACCTACTAAGTTTCCTCCATTAGTTCAACCTTGTCTTGTGGCCAAGCCTGGTGTAGATTGATCCCTATGGCATGGACTGTGTAATCTTAGGGTTGCATCTGCCCTCGAGTTTTGATGGTGTTGGGCATTATGGATGAAAAAATCATCAACCCTCATTCCTCATTAAAAATTGTCTACAAAAATGGCTCGAAAAGTCTTGTCGCATTCTTTTCTTTTCTTTTCTGGCCTCTCCTAGCTCACGCCATCCTATTCATTCTATTTTTCCCAAAAAATTTTGATAGCGACCTAATCTATTTTCTGAAAAAGGGTGCATCGAGAGGAAGAGAAAAGGGGAAAGAAATCACTGTGGATTTAGTTGATGCTCATTATGGCAGAGTGACCATTAATGGAAAGAAAGGGGGAATATTATGCAAGGCTCTAGTGAAAGGGGAAGTGACTAAAGGACTTGCAAGGGGTGGTGACATGGGTTGCAGAGATGCAAAGGTAATCATTTGTTGTGTAGGTTGGGCTAAAATTGATGCAATGGAAGCAAAAGGGTTTTCAAAAGAGGGCTCAAATGAGGTCCTGCCAAAAGATGGAAAACCCCATGGGGGAGTAAAACTACTCATTTGATGGGGGGAAAGGAAGACTAAGAGAAACCTTGTACATGTGTGGAAGTGAAAAATAATAGGCCAACAATTGAGGTATTCATAGACGTGGACACAAATTGGTTAACTAGAGACTGAGATGTTAGAAGAGGAGGAGAGAAAAGTGCCTGTATCACTGAAAACTTTGATTCTTGGCTTGTTGTCATAGGTACTTGCAATCTTTCTCCTAATCAATGTGATATTGGTGTGTATCCTCTTCTTAGGTGGAGAATTTTCCATTTCCATGACTTCTTGAGATTGTTGAGTCACTCTGGGTCTCTTAGTGGCCTATGTACATGGTCATGTGACTACCGCAGGGGATACAATTACTTGTGCAGTCAAAGAATTTTCATTGGGCCCCTCCATTGCTTTTCCATCTCTTTGTATTTGAACCTTCTCTTCCTCTCTAGCTCTTATTATTGGAGCTTCTTGCTCTTCTTCCATTTCTTCAAATTTCGTCAAAATTATCATGCATATCTGCATCATGGAATTTGGCCTTGAGATATTCGGTCACCTGCCAATAAACCCAAAAATTGTCAATCTTCTCCTCACTCCACTAGTTCCTAACCAACTCATTATAGAGGGTGGCTCTGATTTTGAAAATTTTACTACCTTTGGAAAAAGGGAAATAAAAATATAGCCATGGCATCCTTCCCATCTTTGAGGGAATATAGGCTAAGTTCACAAAGAGATTACAATTCCCAGACAACGGTCTTTGCCGAGTCTCCCAATAGGGTCGGGAGCTATGATTCACCTTGATGTTGAGGTATGCTAAGTCATCTTTAGGATTGTAATCCCATTTTTCATAGATCAACACCATCCCCAGATGAGCAAGATTCATAGATAGCAAACCATCTATTTGATTCTTTTCCATTATTGTTGTACTAAAGCTTAAGGGGCATTTGAAAAATCTTTTCTGATGATTTCTTGAACAAAACTTGTGGTCTATAATGGCCAGTTGCCTAAATACTTCAATGACCAACACCCTGTTTGTTACATAGACCGGGAGCTGGAATGGTTCCTCAAGAAAACCATGCATCCTAAAAAATTAAAATTCCTCTCTAAGGAACCAATCACATGGAGGGAAAAAATATTTCATCCATCTCACTTGCTTAGCAGAGAATCGGAAATAGCCAACCTGACCCTCTTTATCAAAATCTTACAATATTGGAGTCAAGAATGACTTGGAAAATGCATAATAATCATGAGTCACAGAAAAGAGATGGGTCCATGCAGAGACCAAATTTCTCACCCCATTTCATCAAAAATGGAAAAATTCATATACTCTTTAAAGAATCTAAGGTTTTGATGTAAAAACATATGAGCAAGAAAGGAGGAAAACCTGAATTTATATTGTGTGTGATACTCTTTGAACTAGTGCAACATCTCCTGAACAATGGCCTCTACAAAGTCATACTAGAATAGGATATGTTGTTTTCTTAATTGGAAACCCATACCCATTTGGATCTTCTACACCTCTTTGTCATTGTCCAGGACACAAACAAAAGCCAACATCGAGAAGATGTCTTGTATGTCTGAATTGAAACTAATGTTCCCAATCGGAAAATGAGGTGCATGCTTATCTCCCTTGGGCCTCTTTGTTTGATAATTGTAAAAACTTTAGGAATGTGTTTTAGTCTTCTAGAAACTATCCAATTTGTTTATGGGGAATTTCTCAGGTGCTTTTGAAATATGCCTAGTCAGGATACATAGCATATCCTGCATAGCATCAATGCCAATTACTACTCTCAGGTTCTGGCCTTCTATGATTCTTGTATTTGAATTGAAATTTTGGGTGCATTCGTGAACCGACTCTGGGTTGTGATGCACTAAGGGAACCATATACTGTGGAAGACCGCAAAATGATAGCTTGTATCCCAAAGACTCTTTTTCATTAGTCTTTGGTTGTTTCATTCTTTCACAAGCTACTTCCCTAAGATTCTTAGGGTTGGTTTTAAGCTTAGGGTCATAGAAATTGTCCCAATCTTATGCTATTTGGAATTTTTTTCCTATGAGAAGTCTTTCATATGACCTTTGTGTGAGGAAACAATAGCTTTTCTAATATCCCTAGCAAGGAATAAGATATATCACTAAAAACATGGGCTATTTGTGCCTCCATGTTGTCGTTCGATAAGCTTCTAACTATCTCTTCTTGTGTTGTTGTCTCAAGAATCTGTGTCATTTCAGGATTATGTGCCATCTTAGAACTTTGTGAAAACTTTCACAAATGCTTAACCTATCTCTGCAACTCACACTTGGATTCTTTATCAGTGAACTGTATACTCAATCCTCTTCATAACAGTCTTCTTTTGCATGCAACATTACCCTTCTGAAATTGGAGTTGGAAACAACAAATGCTTTTAGCAATAAATTTGGAATGTACTGCCAACTCATTCATTCATGCAAAATGAATTCATACCCTTTGGAAAAGATATCCATTCATAATTATGATTAGCCATCATGTCCTATGGCACCACCCCTTTGGAATTTGAGCCGAAAATTAAAGGCGTACGAATCCTTTCACATTTTGTTACACTTAATAAATTTATGAGAATGATTACACAAAAAAATTTTGATTTGATCTTTGCAAAATGAAATACATCCATAGCTAGACACTTGGCACTTGACCATGTAGATTACCACTTGCATACAATGCAAGTTTTAGCTAATTAATTACCCCATCTTACTTCACAAGTAGCAAGCAAAACTTGGTGGGATTTTTGAGTTTGCACCTTGATCAACATCATGCTTGTCACACACATCATACTCCCAACTACCTCTATAAATAGACCTAAGGATAACATCAAAATTCATACTTGGTAATTGGGTTTATTGATAGAGATAATGGATACTACGATTAGGTTGACCAGTAATAGAGCTCAAGTAACTTTCTTAGGAGAAGTTTCAAATAGTCATTTGATGTGTATGAAAAATAATAAACACACCTTAGCCATAATTTCAATTAAGTGGGTGCTGGGAAAATACTTTGTAGAATATGAGGACAAATATCGAGTGAATACTGATATTTGTTCCCACTTTTTTGCCTCTCTGCTAGATATTCAAGTACCAAAACTGATGATATTAAAGCTTACCAGGGAAATTTTTCCCAAGCACTATCTCAGAGGCCTTGGGGAGATTGTTTCAACTATAGTGCATGGCCTTGGTATTCCAACTACATGTGATCTTCATCAGCTTATTGAAGAGGATGCGGTGGTGCCTTGGGTACCCTTCCTAAATTGATTTCGTGCTATGATCATTGGGGAACACCATCAAAGAGCATCTCACACTTTCCACTTCCTACTGAGGTACTTCAATGTAGAGATTTTCTATGATGTGGAGTGGTACACTAATTTTAGAGACTTGGTCTATCCTCTACTTATTGATGTCATCATTGCTCTTGTCACTCATGCTCTTTAGATTCTGAATGAATGAAATATTCTCTCTTCTCTTTTTCTCTCTCTATATATTCTTGAAATGCTTGGCCTAAGAGCCATTTTGTATTGTAATATCTTGAAGTAAATATTACCATACAATGAATATATAATATATGGTTGGCATAAGAGCCATTTTTCACTTTAAAATCTCAAAGTAAGTGATTACCATACAATAAATATTAACACCACTCTTTTGTCTAGTTCTTGTCTCTTTTGCTTTTGGCTGCTTCCTGGATTTAAAGGGTTCTACTTAGATAAAGACTTGGCCCAACAAAACACATTTTTTTTTACATATTTACATACTTACATGATTAAATGGTTAATCAAGATAATTTAAAATTTTAAGGTGAATTCCATTGACAGGAATTCCCAGTGCTTCTTTTTCCATGTTTTCCAATTCAAATACATTATGTTGTTTGCATTGAATGATGCGATAAGGACCCCCCAATAGTCTATCAAATTTTCTATGTTGGTCGGGCTTCACATCTCTCTCATTGTATTTCAGCACTAAATCTCTACAGTTAAGACCTTGGTCAGAGGTTTTCTTATCAAACCATTTGTTAACCACTTGTTGTTGATTGCACAAGACCACTAGTGTATTTTCCCTTTTCTCTTGCACCTCTAGAAATTCAGCTAACCGAACCTCCACGACTCTATTTTTCTCCACTTCTAGAGATTTAAGCAATTGTAGTGCAGGAATTTCTAGGGAGACAAGCAATAGTGCTTCCTTCCCATATACTAGCTCACATGGAAAAGTATTTAATACTTGTTTGGGAGTTATGCGGTTTTCCCAGAGCACTACTTTGAGGTTCCTATCCCATTCTCTCTAGTGTTCTTACCCTATCCTTTTGATAATCTAGACTAAATTCTTATTAGTTGACTCGGCCAGACCATTTCCCTACGGGTAGTAACTTGAGGATGTCTTTAGAAAAATTCCATGCCTAAGTGAAAATTGACATACCTTCAAACCTAGGAAGGCTTTTGCATTGTCAGAGATGATGGTATTAGATGGACCAAACCTTGTTGCCATCTCTTCTAGAAATTTTACAGTCTTCTCCTTAGTCGCATTCTTCAAAGGCATGGCCTTAGCCTATCTGGTGAAATAGTTTGTGGCTATAAGGATCCATTTATTCCTGAAACTAGAGGTGGGATTAATCATCCCAATGAAATCAAGATCCCATTGTGTAAAGGGTTCTTCAACCACTATTGGATCTAGAGGCATAGCCAAGTTCTTCCTCCTTCCTACGAAGAATTGGAATTCTTTGCAATATTTGACTAGAGAGTGTGAATCATTGAATAGTGTAGGCTAGAAATATCTTGCACACATAATCTTAATGGTAGTGGTCTTAGTAGAGAAATATCCACCCACAGGACTGTTATGGCATACATCTAGAATCTTTTGTGTTTTCTCTTGAGTTATGCACCGCAGAAGAGCATCATTAAAATTTCTTTTGAAGAGAACCCCTTCAATGAGCACATACCCACTGTTCTGTAATCTATAAAATCTTTTCTTCTAAGAAGGGAGGCTTGTCAGATATTTCTTGGTCTACATAAAACTCATTTTTCTGCCAACCAACAGCCTTTGGACTCATATTCATTTAGTAGAACTAGCTTAGGTTGTTCCTCCTCGATTGCCACTTCATTATCTTGTGCCAAATATTCACATAATCCTCTTCCTCGCACGGTATTTATGCACTTAACTTCGATGTCATACTCAAGGATCTTGGTTATCTAGTTGATCCTCTTTTAAGTGATCTCTCCTTCCATAATGTACTCATGCACACTGGAATGTGCTACATATATGACCACCTTACTGCAAGATATGAGGATTCAAAATATTTTAATCCCCTTGAGAATGGTGAATTCCTTCCTTTTGATGAATTTGTACCTTGTCTCATAGTCTTTTAAAGTTTGGGAGTGGAAGGCTATCAAATGTTCTCCCTTCCATTCATCATCTTTTTGAGTTAAAACAATAGTGATGCTAGACTTGCTACTAAACACATACATTATAAAGTCCTTTCATAAGTATGGATTCACCAACACATGAGCTGAAGAAATAGCCTCTTTAACGTTCTCAAAGTCTTCTCTTACCTCTTTTTTCCACTTAAATAACTGATCCTTCTTGAGCATCAGGGTGATAGGTCTAATTAGACCTGCAAAATCTGAAATGAGTTTTCTTACAAAATTTACTTTCCCTAGGAAGGACTGAACTCCCTTTTTGTTTACTAGTAGAGGGTGTTATTTGATTGCCTTCACCTAGTCTAGATCAATAGCAAATCCGTCTTTAGAAACTACATGTCCTAGTAATTTTCCTTGAGGCTCTCTGAAAACACATTTTTTCGGGTTTAGGGATACCCTAAACTCCTAGTATTTTTTGAAAAAAAATTCAAGATGATCAAAATGATCATCTTTTCACTTAGAGGATGTAGTTATATCATGCAAGTAGATCAAGATGATCTTATTTATCAGTTCTCTAAAGGTGATATCTATCACTTGCTGAAAGGTGGCTCTTGCATTTGAGAGGCCAAAGGGCATTTTTGCATAGGAAAATGTTCCCCACTTAGTAGTGAACATCATTTTGTGTTGATCCTCCTCCTTGCCCAGTTTTGATTATAATCATAGAAGCCATTGAACAAAGAAAACATTTTCAAGCCAACCACTATTTGCAAGATTGATTCCATGGAAGGCAATGGGTATTGGTCCTTTAGGGTGTCCTATTTAGATCCCAAAAATAAACACAGAGGCAAATGTCCCCATTTTTCTTTTGGACCAGAACCAGGTTGGACACCCATGTACTATGCTTGATTGAGAAGACAATCTAGGAATATATTAGCTTCCTTAGATTGTACACCATTAGTGATTCAATCTTTGTGTTTACTGGCCTTTTCTTTTGGTGGATAGGTTTTTCCCCTTTCGTAAGTTCTATGGTATGTTGGATGACTTTAGGATCATATCCATTGAGATCATCATATGACCAAGCTACTAATCCTTTATATTTTTGGAAAAAATGAATGAGCCACTCTTTATCATGTTGTAGAACATTTTTCCCGACCTTAAGCTTCCTCTCTTCTCCAACCTAGAGATCTGCATAGTCACCCTTGTCCGCTACAAACTTCCTCTTGTCTTTTCTTGCATCATCACAATTGAATATATTTTTTAGAGTAATTAGTCCTTTTAGAAGCTTGTTGAACTTTAGCTAAATAATTTTCCCCTCATAAGCTTTTGCAATTTTTGATTGGAGTTGATTGACAAACTCTCCTAATTGTTGAATGAATGAGGTGATTTGATCATCGCTTGCAAGAACTTTGCAATTCTGGTCATTATTTGGGATTGCGCATTGGACAATCACTCGCACAAAGTGTATGTTCTAAATTAAGTTGAAAAAAGGGCCAATTTGAGATCCTATTATCACCATGTGATACACAACTACATTATGTTCTCTAGGCACTGTCTAGATATTGAAGGCTTCAAAACTTTAAATTAGGTCCCAGACCCTATGTTTATAAGATTGCATGTGGAAATTCTTGGTTGTGGAGACACCTCAGGCTTGATTGACTATTATCTCAGAGTCTCCAAAAACCATTATCTATTTAATGTCCATTTGCTCTACAAAACTTATACCTTGCATAAGGCCTTCATATTCAGCTTCATTGTTTGAATAGGTAAATTAAAAGTGAAAAGATCTGAGTGTCTCTTCATTGGATGGGGACATCAAGAATATCTTGGCTCCCACACCAAATTTGCATCTTGCTTCATCAAAGTGTAGCTTCCACAACTTTGAGGTGTGAGCACCCTTGGGTTCCTTCATCACCTTCAAAATCACTTGATCCTCATCATAGGTCACATAAGTTCCCAATCTAGTTGCATGATAATTTCCAAAAGGATCAATGTATATAAATTCAATCAAGAGGACTTCCTCTTCATTAGTCTGGTCTTTGGTCAGCTTCTCATCCTCATGTAACTTAGTACAATACATCTCATCTTTGGTGATAGAGGTATGAGTAGCCTCAAAATTTATCATGGCCTCATTTTCTATATGTTTTGAATGCAAAGGTTTAGACAATATCTTCATCTTAGCTCCATGCTTCATTCTAATAATTAAGTGTAACCAATCTAAAGAAAGATACATGCCCATTTTTGCGGTGAACTCCTAGGATAAGAAAAGACCAAACATTGGAGGGACGTCAATGATCACAGTATCTTGTGGGACTATGATACTGGGGCAGGAGAATAGAGTAAATGGGAGGTTCTTGATGAAACCTATAGTTTCAACCTTATTCCCATCAAGCTACATAACCCATCTATTTAAAGGTTCATAGCTAATTCCTAAGGCTTTAGCTATTTTTTTGGGCATGACTTTAGTGTTAGCACCAGAGTTAATCTTGAAATTATGCAATAGTTTTTTACCCACAATAAGAGTTAAGAAAAGGGGTTTTGGTTTTGGCTTACCTTTATTTTTGGTCAAGGCTTCCTCTCCATTGTTTGTGAGGAATTTTTTCTGAGATGATGAATCAATGGTATTTTCCTTGGATGGTATTATGTTTGGTTCTATGCTTGCATCTTCTAGTAGGGCCTTCCGCAGTAATGACTTCTACTCTGGGATAGGTAAGATATCCCAAAGGGATACATTAGTAGAGGATTTCTTCATCTATTCCACTACATTGAATGACAACAAATTCAAATACTTTTTCTCCTTAGGCTTTGTTATAATAATCACCTTGTGTAGCTGAGATCTTGTCCAATTATAGAGGAATTGTTATGCCTTGCATAACCACCCCATTTTAAACTTGTTTAAAATAGGTCTCCCTTTTTTTTGTTCTATTTCCTTTGGCCTTTTGTTTTCTGCCTTAGGATTTTTCTATTTTGTTCTGGTGGATGTGGAAAGCAGACCGAAACCGAACTCTGGAACTTTTCTAGGTTCCAGGTTCTGGTTCGCCGGTTTCCTTTGTTTTTTTGTTTGTGTCCTTTGTTCTAGCAGACGTGGGACACAGAACGAAACTGAACTTCAGAGCTTTTTCTAAGTTCCAGTTTTGTTTCCCCTTCCGGTTCTGGTTCCACCGGTTTTCTTTCTTCCTCTTTTTTTTTGTTTTGGTGGAAGTGGGACATGGACCAAAACGAACTCTGGAACTTTTCTGAAGTTCTAGGTCTAGGTTCCATTCAGGTCCCAGTTCCGCCGAACTCGTTTGTTTTTCCTTTTGTTCCAATCATCTGGTCATGGGGTGTTTTCTTCCCTTCCTTTTTCCCTTTTTTTCCTTTTTTTTTCATTTCTTTGTGTGTTGTCAAAGGCGGGGTCGAGATGGAATCTGAACCTGAAACTTTGAAAAGTTTCAGTGTTGGATTTGGTTCGTTCTTCCCTCGTTGTGGTTTTCCCAAGATCGGTTTTTGCTCTGATCCCTCTTGAGTTTTTTCGTGTTTTCTCCTTGTGTTTGGTCTCTTTTGCGGGGCCAGGTTCAGGAAGGATCTGGGATATGGAGTTGTTACCAAATTCACTTTCCTCATCCCATTCCGACTCCGCCCCCGCCCTGCTGCAGTCCCGGTTTACTTTTCTTTTTGCGGACGTGGAGCTAGAATGTGGGCTGAACTTGGAAATGTTGGTTATTTCCATGTTTTTTTCCCGTTCTGACTCCGGTCCTAGTTCCAGTTTTATTTTGGCTTTGCCCCCACTGGTATTAAAGGTAAGTATGTTTCTAGTTCAGATTTGGTTCCGCCTCCGCCAGAGTTGAGTCTCTTATTGCTAAGTATAATTGAATGAAAGATATATGAAAGGTAGGATGAATGATGATATTTTCTATGCTTTAGAGGACTAATGAAGGCATTGTTCCATAGGATTAAAGCAGGTCGAGAGCATCAGATGCCACTTCACAAGAAGATCAGCCCACAGAAAGGTTCTAGGCTGAGAGGAAAGTGTAAAGGGAGGAGGTCGCGAGTCTTAGTGACAAACGTTACGTTCGCTGGCAAGAGTAGGTGGACGTGAATGACAATACCCCTAGAACATTTAAAGAAGCTCTGTGGGAGTAGTTTTTGAGGTCGAGGATGAAACACATGAAGTCTTAATGGCAGACGCAAAGGCTGCGAGTTAATGATGATGGTTGTAAAAGATCTAGAAACCATGCCTGAGAGTGATCTTTCATCGACATGAACAAAGTATATGCATTTAATGCATTATTGACTTTGTTCCAAACTCTTCTAGAGCTGACTCCTTTGACTGACTTATTGTAAACCCTAAACAAGTCTGACTCATTTTGGACACACGTGTATAAATATGGCGTTCTCGCCTCTTTAAAGACAAAGATCTTATTTTTCATCTTCTTTTTAGTTAAGAATTAGTAGTTAGGGTTAGAAGGTAGATAAAAAAACTCGAGAGCAGAAATAGAGTAGGAGTTAAGTTTAGCAGGAGGAGGTGATGTATCTTCTAGATTTTCTTAGTATAGATGGAGATAATTCGAAGACATGGGATTTCTGTACATTGGTGATTTTTCCAGATTTGTAAATGTTGTTTATTTGTTTCACCAATAGCAGAAGCAACCAGATTTAAATCTACTTCATATTGTGCTCCAAAATAGTATTTATCTTGGGTTAATTATTTGATTTGGAAAGCTTTCAAGGAATGAAATATTATCTTATGTTTTGTTTAAATGATGATTTGCAATCTACTGTTAAAGTTTGCACTGTGAATGAATGAAACTTTGTATTAATTACAAGTTAACTTTATTCTACAATTTTAGTTTAGGAATTCCTTGGAAGGTAACAAGTCTGATTAGTTGCATGAATGAACATTCTCTTTAGTTTAAAAGCTTTAATCTATCTTTTCTATTTCTTTAAAACCACCGGTTAAAGTAGGTTTAAATATATGTTTGATCTTATAACAATCCAGAAGCTCAAAACTAGCAGGCCCCTTGAACATTACAACCATATTGACCACTTCGTGAAAAAACAACGTTGTGAACCAACATCAAAGACCTGAGGAGGTGATCAATTTGATTGTTGATTGTATTTTTCAAGAGAGGTGAAATATTTAAATTTTATCTTACCTGCATGTTGTGGGTCAACTTGGAACCATCAATAGATCTGGTGCTAGAGGGAGGGACAGAAGAGAAAACTAGATAATATTGGGTTTTTCTCACCAGAAAGGTCCCATAGAGTTCTTTGATTAGCTAAAAACCCACCACCTTTGGTAGAACTCAAGACCCCAACAAGACACAAGATTCACAAGACTAGGTCAACCATTATACCACCCTTGTCAACTCCACTCACTCCACCAAGAATTTCACCAATACCCTAGTGGATACCAGTCAATCCACCACCAAATCCATCTCAGGTGCCATTACAGCTAGTTCAACCCATCCAACAGCTAGCTCAACCTGCACCACCGCCACCAATGGATTTTTTTATGAATAATCCCTCTCAATTGGGGACTATTCCTGGAGGATTTCATGATATGCCTAAGAATCCTTAGAGATTCTATCCCAAATACATTCATGGAAAATCAAGGAGTGATGAAGAGCACATACAAGATTTTAAGGATGCTTGTACTAGAGCCCAGGTAGCTCACCATGATGTAGTTTGTAGGTTGTTCCCTTATTCCTTAGGGGATATGGCGTACAACTGGTACCTAAACCTTCCACAAGGTTCTATCCTGAGCTAGACAGATCTAGAGAATGCTTTCATCAATCATTTCAGAGTTTATGTGGATCCAACCATTTTGTTCCACCAATTTTCTACCATTAGGAAGAAGCCATGTGAAACCCTGCCCTTGTTTAATACCAAGTTTCAACGAATGTATAGGAGACTGTAGGACCCCTATCTAGTTGCTAAGAATAGTGCCATTCAGGCATATTTTAGAGTTATAGACCCTTTTCTTGGCCTATTCCTACAAAGGAATTATTAGCTGGTAGATATTGATTCCCTGTTTAAAGTCTATCATCTAGCCATCAAGCTGCAACAACAAACTAGCTCTCAAAAAGGAAATTTGGGAGGAGGTTTTCTTTCTATGGGATATCAGGTGCCTAACCCAACCCATTTATTCAATAATGTCCTAGGGATGTCTCCTTCCCATTATGGACCTATATCCGAGTTGCAAACTCAATCTCCTATTCCATTCTTTTCCAATGGAGCTCCTGACTTCTCTCAATAATCACAGGCTCATCACAGTCAACATGGTCATCATAATCAAGCTAGAACACCAAATCTTGTTGGTCAACCACCTATTGCTAAGAGTGTTGAGAGTGAAAAGACAGTTCAACTCACAAATTAAGTGGAGACCTTAAAGAAAAAAAATTTGCAAGTCATAAATGATATGGCTTAGCTTAAACTGAACCCCTTTCAGAACCAAGGTAATTACCCTAATTAGAGTAATAACACTCAGGGTAATTATCCAAACAACTACAATCATAGCTAGAGGAATTATCAAGGCCAAAACTCCCCTAACCAAGGCTATCAAAATCAAAATAGAGGATATAACCAAAGGAAAAATAACAACCGACAATGGAATACAGGGCCAAATAATGGTGGGGTTTCTCACAATTATCAAGCTAATGAGGACATGCCACATGTTGTGAATGTGGCTGACCTTAATTTTATGACTAACTGGTGCAGGTTGCATGATACTACAACTCATTCCGAGGTAAACTTCACTGAAATGGAGAAGGTTGTGAAGATGGCACAGGAAGATGCCCAAATGTTCCAAGGGAATTCAAACAAAGGGGGTGGCTCAGTGGATACAACTATGAATTATGACCTCTTTGAAGAAGAACCTTCATTCCTAATGCAGAATGAGAATGAACTAGAGGAAGATGTGTATGATGCCCAAGCCTTCCAGACAAAAGGGGGACACATTTTAAGAAATCAGAATAAGGGTTCATTCACTACATCAACACCACCTAACCATATGGTGCCTCTGAATTAGGGTGCTGATAACAACCCTCCTCCACCAAAGGGTTTTCCTGACTCCCATAACAAAGGTAATTCATATGGTGTTTTCAAATGTAATGCAAGCTATAACATAGAATTCAATATTGTTTCTGAGATGCAGAAACATAAAACCTCTTTATCATATTTTGACATCCTAAAATGGTGCCCTGCCCAATGAGATATAGTGCTAAAAGCTATGGAAGAAGCTGATAAATCAAAAGGGAAAACCAAGGTGGCACCCGCTGTAGACATGAACGCAACTTTGTACAGAAGAAAGGTAGGTACCCCACCATTTCTTTTAAGTTTGAGAATCTATGGGAAGAATCTACACAATTGTCTGCTAGATTTAGGGGCTTCTGGCAATGTGATGCCATTTTCTATATGCAAGAAATTGGGATTGAACCCTGTCCAAAAAAACAAGAAGGTCATCCAACTCGATAAAATAGAGGTTAATGTAGTTGAAGAATTGAGAAATATACATGTGCAAGTAGGGTCTGACACTAGGATTTTAACCAATATGGATATTTAGGTAGTAGACATTCCCGAGACTTATGGTATGTTGTTGAGCAAAGATTTAATGAAGAGTATAGGGGGATATCTCTCCCTCGACTTTTCACACATGTGGCTACCATGGAGGGGAATGCCTATGCAGATTAGGATTGAGAGTGAACCTCGCCTCAAACATATCATCACTGAATATGACTGTCCCAACGAGGTAGCTTATTTTGAAACCAAGATAGGGGTTTATAAAAGAGAGGAAATTATGACCTTTTTGGTTCTTGATTCTACAAATTTTTCAGTGCAAAAATTCCCTGATCCCATGATTAATGTAAACCAATAGGTATTGATCAGGAAGCTGCAACATGATCAACTGGTCTTAGGGGAAGATATTAATTTGTGGAGTCTTCTACTCCCTAATTGGTGCAGGGTACACTACCAAAATCTTTCGGAACTGGCCTGCCAACCCTACATCAGTGTTCTAAATCATGCTTGCCAAATTGAGGAAACTAGCCTAAGTCACCTTGAGACCATTTCATATCACTTCTCATTCGAAGCCAAAAATGCAATAATGTTAACTAGGGATAATATACCTTCAGAGGAAGTCCCTCCTCAAACTAAACCTACCTCGGTCATAATACCGGACCAACATAGTTACGATGAACAACCTCAAGGTTTGTTTGATACCCCTGCACTCACAAGTATACCAAAACCCAAGGGATTAGTCAAAGATACAAGTGACTGTCAGAAATATATCCTAGGATAACATTCAATATCTGAGCGGGAATCAAAAATTGCACCTGAGGAACCTATTGAACACCCATTCCCAATATTTGATGCAAAAGATCAAGTGGCCCCACCTATGGTCATCTTATCCAAACACCCACAACAACCTCAAAGGGATCAACCCCAACTCATGATTAGTTATGGACCCTCACGTTTGATGGATCCAAATCCAAAACAGGGTGTGGTATTGGGATCAGATTGACCAACCTGAAAAGGAAAATATTTATTGCTTCTTACAGGTTGTAGTTTGGGTGCACTAACAATATAGCAGAGTATGAAGCATTAGCTTGGGGACCGATGTTTGCACATTAGAAAAAGGTCATTGCCTTGGTGGTTAAAGGAGATTTGGAAGTGATTATCAGGCAAGTACGTAGCCAGTACACATGTCATAATAAAAGGTTGGAAGCTTATAGAAATTGGGTATGAAACCTAATTGAAGACTTTGATGCTTTTGGGATTAGTTTAAATCCTAGAGAGGAGAATCAAATAGCTGATTCATTAGCTATTGCCGCAAGTACCCTGGAACCCATGCAAGGCTCCAAGCTTAAGAGATTCTCAGTAGAATTGATATCCAACCCGGCTATTCTCGATAATGTCAGGAACTTTCAAGTCTTTGACGATGATCAACATATCCTTGCTTTTCTAGCAAGCTCAGATTTTTTTGAAGGACAAATCATCGATGAGTCCGAGAGGGATTAAGGAAACTGGGACCCTGAAAACTATGATATAGAAGGTGTCCTCAATCTAAAAAGTAATTTCATTCCCAATGGAATGGTGGCCTTAGAAATAATTTTTGATTCATACCCAAGGGCTCGGGAAAAGGTGTCAACCAAAGATAAAGGAGGTGAATATGAAACTCTTAACCTAGGTAATTTTGGCCTTGAAAGAAATGTTTACATAGGGAAAGCCTGGCCTAGAGCAATTAGAAAAGATATACTAAGGGCACTAAAGAAATATATTGCTGCAATAGCTTGGGGGTACAAAGATCTAAAAACATTTGATACTTTTGTGATAACTCATACTATCCATCTTAAGCCTGAAGCTAGACCATTTCAGTAGAAACAACGTCCTGTCAACACCCTGATTGAACCACTGATCTTTAAGGAAGTTGATTTTTTTTTTTTGCAAGAATAATCTTCCCTCTACAACATTCAACATGGGTGGCTAATTTGGTTCCAGTTCGTAAGAAGAATGGAGAGATATGGCTATGTGTAGATTTCAGGAATCTGAATAGAGCTTCAGAAAAATACAACTACCCACTCTCTTCTCTGGACAAAGTCTTGCAAACTGTCAATGGGTCTTAGATGTCATTCTTGGATGGCTATTCTGAGTACAATCAGGTGATCATTTATTATGAAGACAGAATGAAGACATCCTTCACTACTAAGTGGGGAACATTTTCTTACAAGAGGATGCCATTTGGTTTGATAAACATTGGAGCAACCTTTCAGTGTGCCATGGACGTAGTGTTCAAAGATTTGATTGGTAAATGCATCATCATTTATATGGATGACCTGACAGAATTCTCTAAAGATAGACTAAACCATGCTACAGACTTGGCTAAATTTCTTGAAAGATGTATCTAATATGGTGTCTCTCTGAATCCTAAAAAGTGTGTGTTCAGGGTTTCTGAAGGGAAACTTTTGGGACACATAATCTCAGAAAGAGGGATATCGATAGATCCAGACCAAGTTGAGTCTATTTTAAAGTTAACCATGCCAGGAAGTAAGAAGGAGATGAGATCTTTCTTTGGAAAGATCAACTTTGTGAGAAATTTTATCATAGGTTTTGCAGAGATGGTTAAACCTTTAAACAAAATGATGAAGAAAGATTCTAGAATAGAATGAAGTAATGAGGCAAAGGCTACCTTTTCTTAGGTTAAGCAATCCATTTCAGAAGCACCAGTCCTCACCAGTCTTGACTACTTGAAGCCATTTTATATTTATTCTTTTGCCTCTAAACACTCATGTGTAGCTGTCCTGACACAACGAAGAGAGGGGGGGATGAGAGGCCAATTTCCTTCATGAGTTCCCCATTTAAGAATGTTGAAGTCAAGTACCCACCGCTTGAGAAACAAGCTTTTGCGCTGGTTAGAGTTGTCAAGAAGTTTAGGCATTATATCCTCTGAAGTCAAATTATTGTTGTGGTTCCTGATGCTACTGTGAAGTCTCTACTTATGCAGATCAAGTTGGGAGAACAAAGGGGGAAATGGATGGCTATTCTATAGGAGTTCAATCTGGAGATTTTCCCTATGAAACTTGTCTAAGGTCAAGGCCTGTCTAAATCAATGGTGGATGCTGGTGAGAACATTATTTGTCAGCAATACACAACACAGTCCTTTTCCAATGACCCTTGGTATGCCGATATTATTTATTTCATGCTCAATAATCGGTGCCTAGAGGGAATGAATACAACTAAGAGGAGAGCACTGAGAATGAAAAGCTCCCATTATATGCTCAAAGGAGGATTGTTATACATAAATAATTTTGAGGGAGTTTATCTACGATGCCTTGATCAACAAGAAGCTAGGCATGCAATTGCTGAATTTCATGGGAAACATGGCACAAGTCACAGTTCTGCAGATTCTTTAGCACATTATATTCTCAAATCCAGTTATTATTGGCCATGTGTGTTTAAGGATGCCCACCAACATGTAAGGACATGTCATACATGTCAAAATTTTGCATCAAGAGAGAGTCATCCAACCATTCCATTGCAACATGTTTATGAGATAAGGCCATTTGCTCAATGGGCACTTGATTTTATTGGGGTAATTAACCCAAATTCTTCTGCAGGACATAAATTCATTTTGACTGCCACAAATTATTGCACAAGATGGACCAAAGCTATACCTTGCAATAATAGCACAATGAAAGTGGTAATCAAGTTTCTCACTGAATGCATCACAACCAGGTTTGGAGTACCCTTTGCACTGGTATGTGAAAATGGCCCTAGATTTTCTTCTGTTGAGTTCATTTCATGGGCTTATGATCATAAAATTGTTTTAAAGTATTCTTCAAACTATTATCCACAAGGAAATGGATTCGTCGAATCAACTAATAAGAATCTCCTAGGAGTAATTAAAAAACTGTTAGAGAACAATCCTAGGGAATGGCATACCCAGTTAAGATTTGTGTTATGGTCAGATAGGACTAGGATCAAGGCTGTGTTGAAAAATTTATTGTTTAAGCTAGTGTATGGCCAAGAACCTCTATTCTCGATTCACTTGCAAATACCTATCCTAAAATTTATGCAGGAATTTTACTCTACTGATGATAGAAATGAAGTAAGGTTAGCTGGCTTGCTAAGATTAGAAGAGCAGAGAGATGCTTCTTTGCAGCAATTCTTAAGTACTAGGCTATTGTCAAACATTGGTTTGACAAAAGAACCAAAATCAAGGCTGTTAGAATATCAGACCTTGTGCTGATGTGGGATAAAGCTAATGAAAAGATTGGCGATCACCAAAAATTTGATAAGCTCTGGTTGGGTCCCTATGAAATTGCTGAAATCCTAGGAGAAAATGCTAACTGACTGAGACGTTTAACGGGAGAACCTGTTCCATTTCCAGTGAATGGATAGTTTCTCAAACAATAATTTGGGCCGTGAAAGATCTTGTATTTTGTTGGGTTGTTTATATGTAAATAGTTTTTTTGTTTTTCTTGTTTTCCTTTTCTTTTGTTCTTTTGCTTGTTGTTCCTTTGTTTTTCTTTGTGGGGACCTTCATTTTATGTAGTTGTAAGGGGGTTGTTAGCTGAAGTATACTTTGGTTATTAGGAGAGAAGTTGGTTTAGATATTTTCAGGTTTTATCGTCGGATGATTTTGTTCTAAATTCATAGTTTTATGTCCATTGTTAATGAAAGTTATGGAAAGTTACTAAGAACAAGGTGTAAAGTAAGCAATCTTCACTAACTACGATTCAATCTGTCACAAATCATCAAAAAAATCTCCTTTTGTAATGGTATATTTGTCTTAGGGTGATGGTGTTGTAAGATTTGAGTGAAAAATCTGATTCCCCAGATGCTGTTATGAGATCCATGGTAGTTTTCAACCCAGAATAGATGTCCAACATCTAACATATTGAGAAGGAATTGAATGAAATATCTGAAAATCCAAGAGAAAAGAAAACTCAATATGAATGGGTGATTCCAGTATCTCTACCAAGGCTATGGATGCCTAATTGGCATTAGAGCAATGATGTGAAAAAACTAGAGGTCTCTCCATCAGAGCTATAGACACTTGACTGGCAGTGGAGCAATGCCCAGGATATCATTGCACAACAACTAAAGGGAATCAACTCATGTAGTTCAAATCTTGCACATTATTGTCTAAAAGGTGAGGAAAACTTTATAAAAGGGTGATGCACCGTCAAGCACACACATAGATTCAGGGGTAGCCAATGTTGATTTACATTTGAGATTATAGCTCAACCTTGGTTGTTAAAACTTACCCAACTAGAGTTGTGATGTCAATAAAATAGAAGTTCTGGGTTCCTGAATCCTTCAGTTTCTTGAAAATGGTTAAACCATTTTCCCATCCAAGTCGCCAATTGTTATGCCTTGCATAACCACCCCATTTTAAACTTGTTTAAAATAGGTCCCCCTTTTTTCTGTTTTGTTTCCTTTGGACTTTTGTTTTTTGCCTTAGGCATTTTCTATTTTGTTTTGGAAAATGTGGAATGTAGACCGAAACCAAACTTTGGAACTGTTCTAGGTTCCAGGTTCAGGTTCTGGTTCTACCGGTTTCTTTTGTTTTGTTTGTTTGTCGTCCTTTGTTCTAGCAGGCGCGAGACGTAGAACAAAACTAAACTTCAGAACTTTTTCTAAATTCTAGTTATCTTTCCCCTTCCAGTTCTGGTTCCACTTGTTTTCTTTCTTCCTATTTGTTTGTTGTTTTGGCGGAAGCAGGACGTGGACCGAAACTGAACTCTGGAACTTTTCTAAAGTTCTAGGTCCAGGTTTCGTTCTGGTCTCGGTTCTGCCAAACTCGTTCGTTTTCCTCTTGTTCCGATCGTTTGGTTGTGGGGTTTTTTCTTCCCTTCCTTTTTCCTTTTTTGGCCTTTTTTTTTTTGTTTCTTTGTGTGTTGTCGGAGGCAGGGTCGAGTTGGAATCCGAACCTAAAAATTTGAAAAGTTTTAGTGTCGAGTTTGGTTCTGTTCCTAGCCCCATTGTGGTTCACCCGGGATCATTTTTTCTCTGAGCTCGCTTGCGTTTGTTTCTGTGTTTGTTTCTTATGTTTGGTCTCTTTTGCGGGGCTAGGGTCGGGAAAGATTTGGGATATGGAGTTGTTACCAAATTCAGTTTCCTCATCCCATTCTGACTCCACCCTCACCCTGTTGCGGTCCCTGATTACTTTGGTTTTTGCAGACGTGGAGCCAGAATGTGGGCTGAACTTGGAAATTTTGGTTATTTCCATGTTTTGTTCCCATTCCGACTCTGGTCCCGGTTCTAGTTTCATTTTGGCTTCGCCCCCGCCGATATTAAAGGTTAGTATGTTTCTGGCTCGGATTTGGCTCTGCCTCTGCCAGAGTTGAGTCTCTTTTTGCTAAGTATAATTGAATGAAAGATATATGAAAGGTAGGATGAATGATGATATTTTCTATGCTTTAGAAGACTAATGAAGGCATTGTTTCGTAGGATTAAAGTAGGTCGAGAGCATTTGATGCCACTTCAAAAGAAGATTAGCCTGTGGAAAGGTTATAGGCCAAGAGGAAAGTGTAAAGGGAGGAGGTCACGAGTCTTAACGACAAATGGTACGTTCGATGGCAAGAGTAGGTAGACATGAATGACAATACCCTTGAAACATTCAAAGCAGCTCTATGGGAGCAGTTTTCGAGGTCGAGGATGAAATGCATGAAGTCTTAGTGGGGGATGTGAAGGCTACGAGTTAATTATGATGGTTGTAAAAGATCTGGAAACCATGCCTAAGAGCAATCTTTAACCGAAATGAATAGAGTATATGCATTTAATGCATGATTGACTTTGTTCCAAACTCTTCTAGAGCTGACTCCTTCTATGACCGACTTATTGTAAACTCTAAACGAGGCCGACTCATTTTGGACACACGTGTATAAATATACCATTTTCTCCTCTTTAAAGAGAAATATCTTCTTTTTCATCTTCTTCTTTTCAGTTAAGAATTAGCCGTTAGGGTTAGAAGGTAGATAAAAAAACTCGAGAGCAGAAATAGAGTAGGAGTTAAGTTTAGTAGGGGGATGTGATGTATCTTCTAGATTTTCTTATTATAGATGGAGATAATTTGAAGACATGGGTTTTCTGTATACTAGTGATTTTTCAAGATTTGTAAATGTTGTTTATCTATTTCACCAACAATAGAAGCAACCAAATTTAAATCTACTTCATATTGTGCTCCAAAATGGTATTTATCTTGGGTTAATTATTTGATTTGGAAAGCTTTCAAGGAATGACATTTTATCTTATGTTTTGTTTAAATGATGATTTTCAATCTACTGTTAAAGTTTGCACTATGAATGAATTAAAATTTGTATTAATTACAAGTTAACTTTATTCTGTAGTTTCAATTTAGGAATTCTTTGGAAGGTAACAAGTCTGATTAGTTGGATGAATCAACATTCTCTTCAGTTTAAAAGATTTAATCTATCTTTTTTGTTTCTTTAAAACCACCGGTTAAAGTAGGTTTAACTATATGTTTGATCTTATAACAATCCAGAAGCTCAAAACTAGCAGGCCCCTTGAATATTATAGCCATATTGACCACTTTGTGAAACAACAACGTTGTGAACCAACATCAAAGACCTTGGGAGGTGATTAGTTTAATTGTTGATTGTCTTTTTCAGGAGAGGTGAGATATTTCACTTTTATCTTACCTGCATGTTGTGGGTCAACTTGGCACCATCAACAGGAACTAGGAGCTTGGTCTGGAGCACTTTTGGGTTTTTGAGTGACCTATTCACCAGTGAATCCCCTCTTCAAGCGAATGTGATAATATGATTTCACTTACAGGGCCTTTGATGTGGAAATATCATTTGCAAGTGCCACCTCTTCTTCTTTCATCCATGAGAAGAGTGCATGATTGAGAGTTATATTTGTTTATTGCTTTAAGGACATTTCTTGCATTTGAGTGGTGAGTACCACATTCTTCATTTGTGGAAAGGCATATGCATAACCTCCTGAATCAGATGCAACACCTTGACTACACTATTCCACCACTATTTGTTGTAAATTACCATGTAGGGGTATGTGCAGGATCATGATGGGCCAAAAAGTGGTGATATGATGGGTATGTGTAGGGTATGTCGCTGACAAGTTTTTCTTAACCAAAAATTGATGAAACGAAAAGGGTTTTTAAAGGAGACTCTCAACTTTCCACCAATATAAATTATGCTTTACTTTGAATTTAATAAATAATTATTTTTCATTTTCTATTTGAATTACGACTAAAGTCCTGATTGATAGGCTAATTGAAACACATCTATAGCTTTCAAATGGTATCACATTTTTTTAATCAAAAAAATGCGTCACATTCTATGCTTTGCATACTATAGTATTAAAAAAAAAATTTGAATTTCATGAAGTTTTGACCAAGTTAAGGTGGCTAGACATACTATTTTTTATATTTTTTAAAATTTGTAATAAAAAATTCATAATTAATTATTTACTTGGAAAAAATTTACAAAACAATATGTATCACATTGGTACATGAGTCTTCTACTTATATCTAAAATCTTATAAAAAAATATTATCATTTTATTGTGGTTAGGGTGGTAAGATAGACACCTACTTCTTATTTTTTCCCTAAAATTTAGATACTATTGCATTGAAATTTCAAATTTTCACCAAATATATATATATATATTTTTAAAATAAACCTAGTAGCTTAGAAACTACGTTCAATTTTCTATAGATTCTATTCTTACATATTTTTGAAATAATATAGATAACTTATTCAAATTTTTACGTCAATTTTCCTAACTCTGATTTTTTTGAAATTTTAATCACTTAAGGGCCTATTTTTCCATGATGATCTTGCACATACCCAAAAATAACTTTGGGGCATATGTTCTTTGTTGCAGGGGAAACACCAAGAATTTGTATCATCAATGAGATTATTTTTCCCCACTACCAAATCTCTATTTGAACTTGGGTGAACATTTTGTAGCGGAGTAGGCATCGACACAATTTTTCTATTTGATTGAGTTTGTGGATTTGTGCATGTACCTCCTTGGAACTAGTTTTTCTGGTAGGAAGGTTTTTCACCTTGGTAATTTTGTAAATCTAGCTTCACAGGCATAGACTACTACCACTTGATATTAATTATTTCATTTGAGAAGGACTGCAACAAATCCTTGATGTCACTCACCTCTGTTGCTAAAGGGTTAGATGTAGAAGCAACATTTTGTGGTGTGCTCAAATATGTGTAAATAGATTGGGGGAGTAGATGCACTGGTAGAATCTATCTCCTAGATAGGAGATGACAATTCTATGAATACAAGCATAGCGAGCTGAGGTGGTAACTTTTTGACGTTGATCAAATTATTATTTTCTTTAACAACAATGTTATACGCATTCAACAAGGTGTTCCTGCCAAGGGACTGAATCATCACCGATATGTCAGCATTGGGATATTTTAGATAGAACATGAATTCCAAATCAGAAGGCAGGTGAATAGCAGTCTGGATCCTTTTCCATGTTGTGTGAAACCTTGCATTGAAGTTGGTCATGTCCTCTTGAGGGGCCCACATAATGGCCACTAGATGTTGGAATAGTGAAGATCAATCTCCATTGTTTGAAAACCACTCGTAAAAAGGATCTCTAAGCTAATCCTAGGTGTTGATAGTATTAGATTCTACAGTGTGGTACCAGTATAGTTTCTTTCCTTTGTTCAAGAGGCTGCAATCAACCTTAGTGCTACATTTTGATCAGTGACACCATGCACCAAGCACACATTTGTCTCATCATGTAGATGCTTAGATGGTGTTTTTGAGCCTTCCTTGATAAATTTCGGTAAAGATTTTAAAGAAAAAATTGGGATAGGATCCTATTGATGGTGTTTTCTGCACAGCAACAACTCAGACAGAATGCAATATTCTATCTCTCTTGAAAGGTTATTTTCAATAATAAATCACTAAAATCACCCCAAGGTCTCTCGGGTGTTAGGTCATAACAATGCATAAACAACTCAGATAATATGTGAAAATGCTGGTAATCACAAGGGGCCTTACAAATGAACAATACTGGAAGTGAATTTTCATCAGATGCAACAATATGTTGATGCTTTCAATCCTAAAACTAACCCAGATTCAAAATAAACAGCAAAAGAGATAAGGGTTTAGAGAGATTCTATTCTATTCTAACTCCTAAGATCAATCACAATAATGATGAAAGCTGCAAATGGACAGATCCCCAATAAAACCAATCTCTGCTTGATCAAGGACAACCTGCAACTACACAGAAATGGTGCGATCTTCTGGGGAAATCTAAAGATTTTCAGACTTTGAACATTCATTCACATACCCAACTGCTGGCGCAATGTGAACAAGCATTCACAGTTGAACTTAGCACAGAAGTGAGGCCCAGACTAACTTTACACAGCAATCTACAATCAGCAAATTGCTAAAAGTATGGACCGGAAATCGATCAACATCATTAACATTTCACCATCATTGTAAAAGAGCTGAAATCTAACATCTAACATCTAATAACTGAGAATCAAGAACAAGAAACCATAAAAACTGTTGAAAATAAATACAAAGTTTGCCAAATCAACAATCCAATTGCATTACTTCTCCAGCATTACATAACAATTTCAAGTCTCTCATCTCCTACAGCTAATTCTGAAAACTACTTGCCAATTCTGGCCTAATCAAACTCCTAAAATCTCCCCTTACAAATGAGGCACAAATGCCATTTATAGAGAACCTCAAACATGTCGGCCCAATTAGATTTTACAATAATAACTAGCCTCAAACAGGTCGGCCAGGAGAATTTCAAAATAGGACAAGATCTGCATTAAATGCATGAATATTATCCATGTCGGCCCACGATCTCCAGCAAGATCAAATTCACGTTTCTTCCAGAAAGTCCTCCAGCTGTAGACAGTTTTGGCACGGATTCTTAGGCAGGTCCCACTTTGAAAATTTAAACTGAACATTTCCAGATTTCCCTCTTGGCACGAATCCATATGCAAGTCCCCCTTTTAATATTTGTTTAGTCCTAAAAAACAGATATCATCATTAATAGCCCACATGTTCAAATTAAATTTGAATAAAATTTTGACCTTTAAGAAAAACTTACACTTTTAAAAGGAAACTTTCCATTTTCATAATTTTTTCCATTTTTGGAAATTTTTTATTTTCAATTTTTCTTTATCTCAAGAAATTTTCATTTTCGGATCATTTTAAAAAATTTCCATTTTGGAAAAAATATTTTCAGAAAAATTTCCATTTCGGGAAACCAGACCAAGGGGAAAAATCGAGAAAATCTGGGCGAGCGGACCCTAGACCAGAAAATTCAAAAAAAATTTTCGCGGATGGCACAAAATTTCGGGCTTTTGGCGGCACATTATCCCTAACGAGGGAAAACGAAGAAATCCGGGAAAATCGGGCGGAAAATCTTGGACAAAAACCCGGATTTTTGCCAGAGCCGGACTTTAGCGTAATCCGAAAATCCGGACAGACCGGAAAATCCCGGATTGGGGTAAAACCCGGATTTTGCTCAAAACTTAGTTTTTTCAAAGTGCAACCTGGGGGAATCACCTGGGCAAGCAAGATGAACATCTAAGGACCTCCAAAGGCAACCAAATCAATAAAATTAAGGGGCCAAAAGACACCAAAAGCCAGAGCAAAAAGAGGGTCCCTACTTTCAGTGGGGCGTGTGTGCAAAACTGCACAACAGATCCCACATGACCAATGCTACTAGTGCTATGAGAGTGCTTCGAGTGTCCCATGCTACATAGTTTCTATTATCCATTGGTAACGGGACCTATGGAGGGGTCAATACATTCACTAGACAGACTCTTACTTGTCTAATATACCTTAGGTCAGTACATTCATTAGACAGCTTCTATAATTTTAATATAATTTTACTATTCACTAGTAGGCTAGGGTTATTCACTATATGGGATCTAGTAATAGGTCTATGGCTCATACACCCACTCTAAATTTAGATACATTCAAACAAGGTCCCATCGGGTGTGCTAAAAAAATAACCATTGATACCTAAAATTTCTAAGCACAAAGCCTTATGGGAAACTCAGTTGATGGGGTGACCAATCGCACTAAACTAAGTAACCTCCAGATTTTAAAGAAGCCAAATCTTCATACATTGGAGGGTGAAAAGAGAAAAGGAAGCAAATACATGAAAATAAAATCTAATGCTAAGGTGATACACCAATATTCCAAGTAAATAGGCACAGGAAATCTTCCTTTTGAGTAAGATTGAAGGCCCGTTCAACAATCTGCATGCCCAAAAATAATAGAAAGTAGAGAATAAATTCCAAAGAAGTTAATCAAATAGCATATTAATACAAGTTCCATATGCATTCACTAAACAAGAAGAGCCCAAAACATGATTTGAATAGTAAAATTATATTAAAATTAGCTTTGTAGATAAACTACTCATTACATCAAAATAACACAGTATAATGTTTTATCAAATACTAAGAAATAAAGAGACCGAATAGACTAGCACAATCTAGAAGTCTTAATACAAGAAAATAAAGACAATACAAAGGCTAAGAAACTTTTAGTGCTTTCTCTGCATATTTTTGAACCCTATTCCAGAGAGACCAAGCAATATATATGGATTTTTTCCACCGCTTGAATGCTATAACAAAAAAGATTCATGTTGACGACGATGTCACTTGCAACAATAGTGCAAATAAATTCCTCATAGGAAAACTTCAAAGAGCCTATCCTTCTTGAAAGATCTTAAATAGAGGCAACCTAAAAAAGGGAGGTGTATCCGTATGATAGGAAAAAAGGTTGGCTCAATTCAATCCCAAATCTCTGGTAGTCAGGTCTTGACCATACTAGGTTTGCTCTAGGGTATACTGTGATATTGTTGTTAATCTCAAAGGGAATACAGTTTTCTCCAATTTCATCAAGAATTATAAGTATTCTACATATAAATTTCCAGTTCAATCATAAAATAACATCATGAAATTGAAAGATTTGAAATAATATTTCAAGAAAATCCACAAATTTTGCTATCACTTAAGTAGATTTAGCTTTAAGCATTCAAAAATTTCCTATAAATCAAAATATTTTCAATAAACTTCCTTCCATTTGTCTATTTTTTTGGAACATTTTAAAGAATTTAAACATCTATTCTAAAATAAAGCATAAAAATACAAAAAAAAATAAAATTTCTCCTAGTTATTCTCCACGCATGCCCCAAAGAGTTAATCAAATCAAAGAAAACCATTTTATACTTCGCCATATTACTTCACAACAACATATAAAATGTTGCGAGCTTTTAAAGAGAGGGGTTTTAGTTTGGACACTGAGTAGGTTTTGCATGCACCCTTAAAAGGTGCAACACACAGTCTTGTTCAACTAAACTAACAAAAATAGCTACGAAGATTCATGAGATAGGTAGCTATCAAATTGGATTTGATATTGATTAAATTCTACATGCATACAAGTTTTTAGACTAGAATGATTTAGAAAACAAGAAAAAAGAACAAAACTTATAGAAGTTTTGGCACTTCCGACATCCACAAATTCTAAATTTAAAATAAAAATAAAGTAGTAAATGCTCGTTTATAGGAAAATGCCTCAAAATTTCAAACTTAAAGTTTATATCCAAAGAATAAAAAATAACAAATCAAAATGTAGCATGTGGCATATGCCAGCTATCATCAGAATCTTCTAGATGAAGTCAAATATTTGACTTCTTCGGAAACAACACTTTTCACTTTCGAACTTCGGTACATAATACTCTGCATAAATCAAGACTATCAACATCCTTTAGAATAATGGACAAGAAACATCCACTAGGACCGGGAACAAAGCGCAAAAATCAATTGTAACAAAAATATTTCTATGAAACTTCTGGTATCTGATATCTAGTACTTCCTTTTATCATTTAGGGCTCGGGATCCAAGATCTTTTCTTCACTTTTCTTCAATTGATATTCTTAGAAAACATTCAATATTTGGTGCATATGCTCTTTTGAAATTCCTTTTACTACCTTCCAACTGAACTTGAGCCTAGTGTATTCTTTTGATATCTGGAGTATACTAGCATTCATTTATACATTCTCTATTTCATATCTAGCTATAGTGTTCCTACACCGTATGTTTTCATCAGTGACCTCTCAAGTTAACAACTAAACATGGTCTTTATTTATCCTTTCAATCCATTCTTTGAAGGATTTCACTTCTTTAGCCTTCTGTCCTAGTGTTTGGGGATCACAATCTTGATGTGCTAACATTTCGATAAAATCTTGATCTTTATAAAGCAACTTACTACATTTCTTGGTGTCCATTTAAAATCCTTCAATACATTGTGTCAATGTGTCACCTTCCCATTTCAAATATTTCTTCCATTTTTCAGCCAATGGACCTCCTTGTTCTGAGATTATATTTTCTCTTATCAATTCTTGAACATCTATTCGCATGAGAATTTCAACATCTTTCCTTTCAGCATCAATCTATTCCTAGTGAAACTTGCATTCACCTTCAAATCTTATAGATTTCTCAAACCAATGGTATGCTTCCTTATACTTCCCTATTGCATCAATAATAGATTCTTCTCCATGCCTCACCCAATACTCAATCCAGTCTTCAAATACATTCATTTTATGGTGAAATTGCATCCACTTGTGCTTGTGACACTAGTATTGGATTTTGGCTCAATTCAGTTTGTGCTTGACTAGATAGGGTTAATGACTTTATAAAATTTTCCAGGCTAGCAAGTTGTTCTTTCAACTCTCTTTTCTTCTTTTTATTCTTTTACACCCTGGAAATTGTTGCATCTAAATTCATCTTTATTTCTTCTCGCTCTTGTGTCCAGGATGAGTGTCCAAGATTGATACTTGTTACCTTAGTCTCCTTGGGCATTATATCATGTCTATCTTTGGGTATGTGCAGGATCATGATGGGCCAAAAAGTGGCAATATGTTGGGTATTTGTAGGGTATGTGGCTGATGACTTTTTTTCACCCAAAATTGATGAAATGAAAAGGGTTTTTAAAGGAGATTCTCAGCTTTCCACCAATATAAATTATGCTTTACTTTGAATTTAATAAATTATTATTATTCATTTTCTATTTGAATTACAACTAAAGTGTTGATTGATAGGCTAATTAAAAAACATCTATAGCTTTCAAACTGTATCACATTTTTTGAATCCAAAACATGCATCACTTTCTATGCCTCATATTCTATAGGATTAAAAAAATAAAAAATGAATTTCATTAAGTTTTGACCAAGTTAAGATGGTCAGACATACAAGTTTTTATATTTTTTAAAAGTTGTAATAAAAAATTCATAATTAATTATTTACTTGGAAAAAAATTAGAAAAAAATATGCATCACATCCGAACATGAGTCCTCTACTTATTTCTAAAATATTATAAAAAAATATGATCATTTTATTGGGGTTAGGGTGGTCAGATAGACACCTACTTCTTATTTTTTCCCTGAAATTTAAGTACTACTACATTGAAATTTCAAATTTTCACCAAATAGATTTTTTTATTTTTTAAATAAACCTAGTATTTTAGAAACTATATTCAATTTTCTATAGATTCTATTCTTACATATTTTTTAAATAATATAGATAACTTATTCAAATTTTTACATCAAGTTGCCTAAGTCTGATTTTTCTAAATTTTTTGCCACTTAAGGGTTTGTTTTTTCCATGATGATCGTGTACATACCCCTTTATTAGATATTGGAGTAGCTATATGAATTGTTCTTTCTCCATTTTCATTATTTTGTATGACATGTTTGCTTTAGCTCTACGCCCAAGCTTAGGAGTATCTACCTTTTGTATAAAACTGTTAAGATCCAGAGGCACCATTTCTACTTCCATTGGAGAATCGAATTCCCAATCAACCAATTAGGTTCATCATCATTGTGCTCTACCTTTGTAGCATTCCTTTGTTCCTAGTTTCTAGAAGATTCAAGAAATTCTTCTCTAACTTCTTCAACTTTATTTGTTGCATCCTCTAAAATAGGAATCTCTTCAACAATTTCTGGCATAGATTCTATATTACTAGGGTTTGATACTATCTCTTCTATTTGGAGACTTATATTTTCCTTTCTAGCTAGATGTTCAACATCAGCTCCTGGTATGTCACTTTCCTTGTATCCTATCACATCAAGATCTTCAATTTCAACATTAACACTTGAAACCTATGTATTTTCTTCATTTCCAACTTTAACCCGACCCTCCTCTAATTTTTCAAAGACCTACGGCTATTTATTATCATTTGGATCATTCCCAATCAAAGATTGGGAATCAAAGGTATCTTCAATAAATGTCTCATCAATAGGATCCTGCCCTATAGCCTCCCCTATTTCCATCTCAAGACCATCAGGGTTCCCGACTTCTGAAGCAAGTGTTCCTTGTATGAATTCTTCTTCTTTAAAATTTATACGAGTGGAACCTATGTTTGGAATATCTTCTACCATTGGTTGTACCATGGGTTTATCTTTAGACTTCTTTTCTTTTACCTTCTCCCACATGGCACCCCATTTATCCATTTGTTCTTTAATTTTGGCTTCGTCTGCCTCAGAAATTTCATCCAAAACCATAGGAGTTCCTCCTGGTGGTTGTTTCATACTAGCCATATTAACAAAAGGGGGGGAAGTAAATAATGTTGTAGCTCTTTGAAATGCAGACCTTGTTTGCACACCAATATTTTGTGTTGCCCTTGTTTCTTCATCAATAGTAGGTTTAGTCTTTGGTTTTTCTATAGAGGAAGATGCACCTTTAGGTTAAATAATTTTTGTTTAACTTTACTTGACTCGACATCTTTTTTCTTATCAGCTAGCTTTAGTGAAACTCCTTGGCTTGAAACCTTAGAGTTTTCTCTTCAATTCTTATACTAGCTGTTGTCTTACTAGTCTTCCCCTTCTTCTTAGTAGGTTCCCCACTCTCAAATGTAGTTTCATTTCTTTGTTTCCTTCTTTTATCTTGTGATTATGTGGGTTCAATTCCTTTTTCCCTCAAAACTTTACAAAAATTATTTATCTAGGGTTGTGTTTTTAATATAATTGGTGCAAAGAATTCTTCAATTGATGCCATTTCTTCACCCTTGTAGTCTGAGTCTGGGAGAGGTTCACAATACACCCCGTCTTCATCATAAGCTTTACTTAACACTTCACCATCATCCTTTTCCAACTGATCTAGAATATCATGAAGCATAAGAATGCGAGTAGATTCTAGTGACAATATTTCATATTTTCTTTTCCTTACTATATGCTCATCTTCACAATTTAGCCAATAATCATATAGGTGTTGGAAATGACCATGATAACCAACTATGTTCTTGGAAATATTACCTTTAGGATCATAATACATCCTCTGGAGTGAGGAATATTCAAAATTATATGTTTTCAATTCTTCTTCACACAAGTCAGCTACCCTGATTGCACTACATTTATAATTCCCTATCACAATAGGAAATCTGAAGGAAGCCTTCTTATGAGCATGGCTATAAAGAGCTTTAGATAGTTTTAACTATCTCACCAATTCTAATAAAACTTTTTTCTATAGGATACCTAGGCAACATGAATGGATGTCCATCAAACCCTTCCACTCTAATGTAGGAGTAAGTGGGGAGCTGAATGTACGAACCTCCCATCAGTCTACTAACACTTTATGCTTCCAAGGACAATCTTTTGGCTTTTTCACCTTCCATCTTTCTGACCAACTTCATGGAAAACACATGATTATCTTTCTTGTAATGCTCTTTGTATCCATGGATAGTGATTTGGGGTAAATGAGCATATATTGAGCTATTTCCTACTTCTTTGCCCAAAGTTCCAATCTTTTTCAACCCTTGTTTACTTCCCCTAATGGTGCAAGAATAAATAACATATGAAGACATATAGAAACATCTGGTTCTAGGAAATGCATTTATCTATTCGTGCAACCTATCACTAATACATTTTCCTCAATGCATTTGCACAAGTCTTTCCATCAATCTAGATAGTATTAAAAACATCTAGGGTTCAAATTTACGGGTATCTTACAATCCAGCTATCTTGCTCAGCATAGTTATAACATCTTGAACATCTTGGTTGAACATAGACCTTAAAATTACTTTGGTTTTCTTTGTAATAGGATCTTAACACCATTCGGTACTCATAATCTCTTTGTTTCTCTCCTCTATGCTATGATAAGTTTTGGCCTTTACCCTCATATCAATGTTATACATCTCAGTGAATATAGGAGCCCAAATGTGTATGTAATGGGTATGTGTAGGATCATGATGGGCCAAAAAGTGGTAATATGTAACTGATATGATGGCCCATGTGGTTGACGACATTTTTTTACCCAAAATTGATGAAACAAAAAGGGTTTTTAAAGGAGATTCTAAGATTTCCAGCAATATAAATTATGCTTTACTTTGAATTTAATAAATAATTATTATTCATTTTCTATTTCAATTATGACTAAAGTCTTGATTGATAGGATAATTGAAAAACATCTATAGATTTCAAATAGTATCACATTTTTTGAATCTGAAACATGCATCACATTCTATGCTTCACATACTATAGGATTAAAAATAAATAAAAAATTATGAAGTTTTGACCAAGTTAAGTTGGTCAGACATACGAGTTTTTATATTTTTTAAAATTTGTAATAAAAAAATCATAATTAATTATTTAGCTAGAAAAAAATACAAAAAAATATGCATCACATTGGGACATGAGTCCTCTACTTATATCTAAAATCTTATAAAAAAATATTATCATTTTATTGTGGTTAGGGTAGTCAGATAGACACCTACTTATTTTTTCCCTGAAATTTAAGTACTACTGCATTGAAATTTCAAATTTTCACCAAATAGACGTTTTATTTGTAAAAATAAACCTAGTAGTTTAGAAAATACATTCAATTTGCTACAGATTCTATTCTTACATATTTTTTAAATAATATAGATAACTTATTCAAATTTTTACATCAAGTTGCCTAACTCTGATTTTTCTAAATTTTTTGCCACTTAAGGGCCTAGTTTTTTCCATGATGATCCTGCACATACCCTAATTCCTTTCTCAAAGAGATATGCATAAATTCTTCCCTCATTCTCAATAATTATTTTGTTTGGTTGATAACGATTTATATATTCTATGACCAATTTAGGGGCCTCCATTGCTGACAGAAACTCTCCGGGTAAAAATAACCCATTTGCTATAGCATTTCTAGTACATTGAGAAGCATTTTCTTGTTGTACCCCAGTGTGAATTTCAACATCAGAAGCCCACCCCATATGAGTATATGTAACTACCACACTAATTAGTATGGCTTGTGAACTACAAAATTTAAATTCATCTTCTATATTTTCTTTAGAAGTACTCATTTTTGTTGGTGTGTTCTACATTTTCAAATGTGTGTCTTGTGTGCGATTTAGGGTTAAATTTAACCAAATTTTCTTACAAATTTATAAAAAAATTCAATTCACCTTTGGTCAAATTCAAATAAAAAACAATTAGCATTTCATTTTTCAAAAAGAAACTGTATTTTCAAGATTTTCATGCATGAAAATGATTAACAAAATTTTGTTTATTAGAAACATACCTAGTTCTGGTTGATGATGACAATCTCTTCAGAATAAATCCTCAAAACCCTTGGCAGTTGTGTTCTTGGTTTCTCAAAATTTACCTTTCCTTGCATGCCATTATTATTTCATTCGTTCAATATCCTTTGCAAATTTGTAGCATGACATGAAGTGGAGTGTTATAAAGCAATTTCATGCTTGAGTTGATGCCAAGTACAAGAGTAGTTCGCCACCTCCATTAATTACCTATTATAATGCATTCATTTCTTGAATAAAGGTGTAATCATTATGAATTAGGGTTCAAATTATGAATGCCTAGGTTTTTGTGCTAACTCACTACTAGAGGAGAAAGATGACATGAAGATCTTATGTGGCACTTTGGTGTCACTTTGACTTTTGTGTGAGGCAAAAGACTTTAAGATACATGATCAATTGTGATCACTGGGATTAAAACTTCTGGTATCAAATTTTGAAAAGAATATCAAGGACTATGTCACTTACCTCAAAGCTTTAAAGTAAATAGGAAAAAAGAAGAGACCAAGAATCAGGATCAAGAAAAATTAAGATATTTTATAACAAAATCTCTGGTTTCCAATTTCTGACTAAAGGAAACAAAGCAACAACAGTCAGACTCTGATAAAAAAAGGTATCATCAGGGTTAAAAGCTTTCAGCTGTCAACTTACTAGGTGGGACTAAGACCAACTGAAGATACAACTTTCTTTAATGCAACCGCAACAACTCCATGATTTTGGTTTCTAGTAAAATATTAAAAACTTCATGAAAAGACCAAAGCACCAAATATAGGAAATAATAAGGATTAGAACAAAGACTAGGCAGATTGAAAAAAGAAAATCTGCAATTTTACCAACCCACAAAACCAATCCAAAGCAAGCCAAGATGAAAGGAAAAAAGGGAAGAAAAAGGGGTCCACATTTTTCCATGGGGAAAAATGGGGCATGTTGTGAGACCACACAACAAATAGCAACCAACAAAACTAAAAAAAATAATGGAAAATCAATTTTGAATCTAACATTAGCACACCAACATTTTTTAGTCTTTCAATTATAAATCATTAGATCCTCATTCCAACATTCAAATTTTACTTCAACTAGCATGCAATATTAAGTATTACTGAGCTCACATGTGTGCAATTGACTATTTCTTCCACAGTAAACTTAGAACATAGTAATTATTTGCATTGACCTACTTAATTTTCCAATTCCTTTTAATCCAACCAAGGATAGAGCATTGCTGCCAGACAAGCATCCATAGTCCCAACAAGGTTATCTCTGTAATTTCCCCCAAACATAGCTCTATTGCCAACCAGGCATCTATAGCCTCAATAGAGATATTTGGATAGCCTAAAGCGTTGGATTTTTTTTTTAGCATTTCCTTGATAGCTCATGTTTCTCTTTTGATATTTCATTTATAGCTCATTTTTCAACATGTAGGAAATGAAACCTGCTATTAGTTTGGGAATTATAGTGGTAGAAAAGTTAGTCTTTTAATTTTTCATTCAATGCAATTAACTACTATCCCAAATTTTCAATAGTATGATTTTAAATGTGTGCATTTGTAGCTCGACAACAACTAAATGGTTCATTCTAACTAGAGTATAAAGAATCAAATAATTCCCAAACTATTTATAAGTAAAGGATTATTTTTTGTCAACACACAAATCAAGTTTCTAGAATTGATGTTCTATTACCTTATTCACCTTCAAAAGTTTCCAACCATTGTAAAGTCAAACAAAACAACACCCAAAATAAATAAAACCAAAATAAAAGAAATAAACGACTATTTACAAAACAACAAAACTAACCTAAAAAAACTATTTACAAAAACTATGACTAGAAATAATGCTTCAAAAACTACCCATTAATAGGTAATGGGATATGTTCACCAGTCAAAGACTTCAGTATATAGGTGGTATCACCTAGGATTTCAAAAATTTGATAAGGACATGTCCACAATTTGTCAAACTTACCATGATCACGTTTTCGCTCGTGGGCTTTTTTCCAAAATAGGACCAAGTCAAATATTCTATTTTTTTAATCTATCCCTTTTTTCAAACCATATTTTTACCACACGTTGATATCTAGCAAAGTGGTCTATAGCTCGAGTACATTTTTCATCCAAATGCATTAATTGTAACATTCGAGCTTCAGTTTGATCATCTAATCTAATGTATTCTTGGGAAAACTACCAAGTAGGGATTTTCAAATTTATTGGTAATATGGGATCTACCCCATAAAATAGGTGCTACTGAAAATTTCCTAACACAACTTTCATCTTAGTACGATCTACCCAAAGGGAAAATTTCAACAAAGGATGTCATTCTCTAGGATTCTTGTCAATCATTTTTTTAATTACATCCAACAAATTTTTATTTGATGATTCGACTAATCCATTTCCATGTGAATAATAGTTAGATGAGAATTTCAATGGTATGCCATATTCAAATGCCCAATTGGAAAAATTTAATGAAGAAAAAGCATGGCTATCATCACATACCAATGTGTACGGTACTCCAAACCTGATAATGAGATTCTCTTCCAAACATTTGATTACCACTTCTAGGGTGAATTGTTTGCTAGGGCATGCTTCTGTCCATCTAGTACAGTAATATGTAGTATTTAATATAAACCTATGACCCATAGATGATGGAGGATTGATAGTTCCAATGAAATCTAGTCCCCATTGCGAAAAATGATGCATCTCCATCATTGGTTGTAATGATTGAGCATTGAATATTCATTTGTCTGATGTAGTTTGACATATATAGCAGTTTTTCACATGTTCATATGTATCCTTAAAAATCGTTGGCCAGTAATAACTAGCTCTCAAAATGAGGTTTGAAGTAGCTAAAGGTGTTCTATGAGTTGTTCGAAACTTATCATGCAATTCCTACAACACTTCATTCGATTCTCTTCTATTCAGACATCTCAAATAAATTCCTTCATGGTTTCTTTTGAATAAAGCTCCTACTTTGATCATATAACTTTTTTATTTTATCTTAAGATATCTCCTTTGATATCTTTGCATATGGTTGGGACAAGTATTGCTAACTAGATAATGCCATATATTTGAATACCAATCTTCTTGATCTTTTAAATCCAAAGTG